>CM069916.1:72767193-73160813 GCA_036172215.1 Camellia granthamiana | reverse complement strand
ATAATTGAACATACTATGCTTATTTCAAGGGCAAAATCGTCAATTTGATAAAATATAAAACTAATTTCACAAAAAATAAATGTCAAAAAAATATTTAAATTTTTTTAAAAATTATTTCTACCCACCAAAAATAAAGTTATATAAAATTAATAAAAAATTATATGATTAATTTTTAAAAATTAATTTTACATGATCATCATCTAAATATATAATAAAAATTAATTTGGTAAAAAAAAAAAATAAATGTCTAAAAGATTTATCAATTTTATATAATTTTATCTTTAGTAGCTAGAAATAATTTTTAAAAATTCAAAATAAATTTTTGACATTTATTTTTGTCAAATTAATTTATATTTTATCAAATTGACGATTTTGCCCTTGAAAAGTCTAATAGTATCTACAATTGTCCTTGTTTGGAAAAAGATTCAAAATTTAAGGTCAAATGTGTCACAATTGAAAAGTCAGGAACCAAAATAACACAAATCCCAAATTATAAGGACCATTAATTTAATTCACCCTTTAAAATTGTTGAAAAATAAATAAATAATCTAATTCCCATTTACACTCACTCATCCCTTTCCTTACAACCTCCATCTACCCACCGCCAGCGTCACTACTTGGCACTTCTTGTCGATGTCCACCATTCTGAATGAGGAGTACTTCTGTGCCAAAGGTGCAATGCGTTAGGATCCTCTAGAGTGATTCCCCTAGAGTGATCTCTAAAGTAGAGGAGAGGAGCCCAACCGTGTCCCCACTTAGCCTCCAAGGGTTGAGATTTAAACTTATCAAAACGACGTCGTTTTTGGTGAGTATATTTCCAAAAAACAAAAAACAAATTCAAAGGTTGATGTTAGATCCCTATACAACAACAATGGCAGCAACATCTCTATCCTTTGGCGGGTGGAGAAAAGAAGCATTATTGGTGGCTTAGCAACAAAAAGGTATTTCAAACACCTTAATGATGATGATCAGGTGAGTAAATTGAAAAAAATAAATAAATAAATAAAAATTGAAAGGTTGATTTTAGATACCTGTGCAACAACAATGGCAACAGAAAGGTATTTCAAACACCTTGATGATGATCAGGTGAGTGAATTGAAAAAATAAAAATTCAAAAGTTGAAGTTAGATCCTGTGCAACAATAATGGCAGCAATTCAAACACCTTGATGATGATGATGATGATGATCAGGTGAGTAAATTGAAAAAAATAAAATAAAATAAAATAAAAATTCAAAGGATGATGATGATGATGATGATGAGATCGTTACATTTGTGATTTGCATTCAATCCCTAACATTTATGTATTTTTGCACAGAACGTTCTTGAATTGCCGGAGATGAAAAAGCGAACGAGCTTTTAGTTGGAGAGTGAGCTCGAAGCGAGTGATTTGCTACAGGACTACATTCCGAGCATCAAAATCGCCTCCGACGACTCGTCGTCTTCTATCTCCTCCGATAACTCTTCTCAGCAGCTTTTCGAAAGAGCAACTTCTCTCGCCGGAGAGTGATCGTCCCTCTTTCAAGTGTTTCTTTGTCTCTGATTTGAAGTGCTTCTCTGTCATGGCCGGCCTTTGTAAAAAAGCAACCAAGAAGGGCAATGGAGGTACGGACTGACTGTGAAGGAAATTTGATTTTTTTTTTTTTTTTTGGAAATATACTCACAAAAATGACATCGTTTTGGTGAGTTTAAATCTCAGCCCTCGGAGGTTGAGTGGAGACACGTGTCGGGCTCTTCTCCTCTACTTTAAGGATCACTTTAGGGGGATGACTCTAGAGGATCCTAATGCAGGTGGAATAATAATTATTGTATCTTAATTTGAAGGTTATTATAAGCTTATTTTTATGATTCAACTGTTCATTTTGTAAGATTTATTGAGTACTTTATTCCTATAAAAAATCATATTAATCAATATCATAATTATATGATCAAATTATATTTATTATAAAAAATAAATAAATAATTTTTCTTTTGAGAAATAGCATAAAAAATATGCAATCCGATTACATTGTTATTGATATCCGATAAATATAATTTTTAATAGGCATAAAGTACTCAACAAATTTACAAAATAAACGCTTCACATCATAAAAATAAATTCATAATAACCCTCAAATTAAAGTACAATAATTACTGTTGTGTCTTCTTTAACATAGCAGTAACATTCCACCGTTCATGTCCTCCATCGCAAGAGTCAGGAGCCTCTCCTTGCAACCCCTCCTTGCGCTCCGTTCTTGCAGGCCTTCGGGCCTACTTTTAGGCCCAATTTTGATAATCCGTACCGTTCATATTTTAAGATTTATTCAGTATATTATACTTGTAAAAAATTAAGTTGATCGGATATCAGAAAGTTGTGTTCGGAAAATTGAACTAAAAACTATTTTTTTAAAGAATTTAATAAACAGTTTTCTGAACATATGCTTTCTGATATCCGATCAACTTGATTTTTTACAGGTATGATATACTGAATAAATCATAAAATATGAACGATTCGGATTATCAAAATTGGGCCTAAAAGTAGGCCCGAAAGCTTGCAAAGACGGAGCGCAATAAGGGAGTGCAAGGAGAGGATCCCAATTCCCATCGCAACCCTTCACTATGACACCTTTCTCAACCCCCTTCCCAACAATCCAAAAATATAATAAAAGTCAATATTTTACTTTTATTTTTTAAAAAGGAAGTCATCGGAAGCAATTTTTTTTTTTTTTTTTTTCAAAATAATTTATTCAAATTCTCAACAATAAAGATATGAGAGGTGACACATTACCTTAAAATAAAAAATAATTACTATAAATTTTGTTTATGTTATATATTAATGACTATAACATAAAGGTCAAAATGCTCCAAACTATTTAAATTCTCAACAATAAAGATATGAGAGGTGACACATTACCTTAAAATAAAAAATAATTACTATAAATTTTGTTTTATGTTATATATTAATGACTATAACATAAACGTCAAAATTCTCCAAACTATTTAAATTCTCAACAATAAAGATATGAGAGGTGACACATTACCTTAAAATAAAAAATAATTACTATAAATTTTGTTTTATGTTATATATTAATGACTATAACATAAAGGTCAAAATTCTCCAAACTAATGTTTAAAATGTCAGGTTAAGACATTGCTCTCGAGCTAATTTGCCTTGTATTATCCTTTAATTTTATCATTCACTCTTGAAATAAAAAATAATTATAAAATTTGTTTATATTATCCAATGAAGACTTTAAAGCATAGAAGTCAAAATATGTCCAAACCAACCTCAAATGTCATGTCAATAAATTAGGTATCGTTTGTTTGACAAATTAAATTGAATGAGATTATTACGAGTACGGTGAGATTAAGTGAGGAGATTATTAGTGTGATAATATTAGGTTAGAGAAACCAGATAAATTGTGTTTGTTTGTATACTAATGTGGTGGTATTATAGTTAGTTAAGACTAAATCTATAGAATTACCTAAAAACCCTCCTCACATAAAATATAATTTTATTAATTTTATAAAGTGGAGGGCAAAGTGGTAATTTAGCTATCAATTTGTGTGAAGGGATTAGATATCCCAACCCTCCCATGGGAATGTTAATCCCACCATGAGAGGGCATTAATACTCTCATGAGATTGCCAATCTCATGGCATTTTGTTATGCCCAAACATGGGTTTGGTGGATTTCATAGATTGGTAATCCAATCTTTCCTTCCATACTCCTAATTAAACATGATCTTAAAGATTTTATTAATAATTAGAATGAATGACCTAATTTTGACCTTTTTTTTTTTAATCTCTTTTATTTATTTATTTATAATAAAATGTTTTTAATTATAACCAATGAAACAAAGCTTACTAGGTAAATAGAATAATTATTTTGGCAAATTACTTTATATTTCTTTCTACTTACTTATTACAATCTCTTTTAAAATAATGCAGATCAACCGTAACCCTCATACTCTTTCTTAATCAATACTTTCTTTTACAAAAATCTAGTAATCATACTTTATTATTTATTTATTTATTTTGTTTAAATCACTTTTGAATATTTAAGTTGCATTCGATGAGTGGTGGATGTTTGAAGGGATATTCCCAATTAGAAGCCACTGGATGTCTTAACTTTGCAATGCTTCCACCAACTTATGGAAATATCATATGCCTTTTTTATTTTTAAAATTTTTTTATTATAATTTTTTTATTTGTAAATAATAATGTCATGCATTAAAATAATAATGTTAATCTTATCTCTCACTCTACTGATTAAAGTGGTAACTTAATTTATCTAGTGACTTTTTTTCATTAAAGAAAAAAATTGACCCCCTTAAAGTGTCTCGTAATTTTACTTATAATAACATGGCGGTGATGGATTATGCGTCAATTTTTAATTTGTCGCAAACTCAACCATGTAAGACCCAACTCTCTTGCCATGTTATTGTAAATGAATTGTGAATTATAAATTGTGGGCGTCTAACATTCTTTTTCATGAATTCAAAAGTATCATGTCAATGTATTAAATTAGTATTTCAAAATTGTTAATAATTACATCAATATTTGTGTGGATGCTATTGGCAATATCACATATATTATATACATATATAAACTGACTAAAAATTAAAATTTGATAAATCTTTTGTGATATGTTCGGTTCTACTAATTTTTCTTACAATCCTAACATATATGTAAAAGGTAGGGAGGGAGGCTTTTAGAGCTTGTTTGGGAAGAACAATCCTAACTTATATATAAAAGGTAGGGAGGGAGGCATTTAGAGCTTGTTTGGGAAGAACATATGGGCTAAAATAGTCATATAAGACAAAATAAGCTATTTTAGCTAGGTAGAACAAAATGTCACATCTAACCCATAATCATTTTATTTTTTCTCCTACAAAAGTCAAAAAAGACAAAAAATCTATCCCAAACGAGACTTTTTAAATAACAAAAAAATCAAAAAAGTCAACTCACATTCTAAACAAGCTCTTATAAAACAGTCCTCACATTTTTTCTTTATTTATTTTCAAAGTGAGATTCTACAAGTTTTATAAAAATTTTAAAACTTTTTGTAAATTCCTCACTTACACTAAATCGAAAATTTGAGCAATATGATCAGTTTTAATTCCTCAACCAACTAAACCCTAAATTATTCAATATTAAATTTTTTTCTCAACTCCAAATGAACTAAACCAATTACACTCCATACCTTGTACCCATCCTTATCCATTTTGTTGTTGGAGGTAGTGGGTGGGTCTTGATATGCTTTTATCAATATACATAAATCCCAATTTTGGGACCAACAAATCTGAAAATGAAAAGAATTTTTTTTTTTTTTAAATAATTAGATGCCAACCCTCTCTGTGCTTGCTTTTATATAAATGGCAGACCAACAATGTGGTCAAAGGAGCTTTATTTGGGGCCTTCCAGACCATGGCTCACCCACCATCCTATGTTAAAAGCATATCTAGCCATGTTCTTCAGACCAATTCATAGTACTCCTTTTTTGGTGGCTCACTTATGTTTAATGGTTAATTATTGAAAAAATTGGTGGAAATACAATTCTAGGAGTGTGTGTAAGTTTTAAGGATTGTTTTGTTTTGATTGTAAGAATATGATTAATTAAATTATTTGTGAGAATGATAAATTATTATTTTGAAGTATAGGCTTTTTTTTTTTTACCCACTATCATTAGATTGCTAATTGTCGATCTCTGAAAAATTTGCCAAAAAAATCATCTGAGGTGGCTGGTGGTAGTGATATGGACATATAGATAGATTAGGTAGACAAATATGTGACATATGAATAATTAGGTGGATAATATATGGGTAAATAGGTGATACTAAGTAGATATGTAGAATAGTAGACAGACAGACAGATAGATAAAAATAATATGATCTTTCAAATTGTTAGCTCTAAAAGATTAGAGTTTGGGACTATTGCTCAAAAATTTTAAAATTGAATTTATGGCCCTAGTGCTTAGTTAATTATTCTACTTTGTTCCTCAAAGTGTGTGATTTGTTACACTTTTTAGTTCTTGACGTGAGCGTCATTGAAAATCAGTAACAAGAGGAGAGATATTTTTAAAATTTTATATGAGGTTTCATAAAATTAAAATGATCAAATACACACATGATTTAAAAGTATGCATTTTGTGACATTTGTATTCCTAAAATATGCATTGCTTCATTGTTTAATTTTATAGGATTTTTTTTATATAAAATTCTAAAAACACCCCTAATTCCATTACGTATTTTGAACAATATTGATTTTAGTGACTAAAATGTAATATATTGTATAAAATAAAAATTTGAGAATTAAATTGTTATAGAATGCATATTTTGAATCAATAGTTTTGTTAAAAATGAGCCATAACTTCAATAACTTTCTTGATCATTTACAAAATTCGGGGAAAATGTGGGAATTATTTGTAATACGTGGCAAGATTAGAAAAAACCAAGAATTATTGAAATATGCAAAATAAATTAGAGATTCATTTGCTTGATGAAAATAACAACTAAATATAAGAGATTTTGAAAAAAAAAAAATTATTTATTTATTTATTTGACTGTTAAAAGGGGTGTTTTGGTCTAGTTTGAACTCAAAAGAAACTAAAAATGCACATGTAATTTTATTTTCACAAATTAATTTTTCTTAGTGCATACATTTAATTTACAGCTTCTTAATATGCACATTAAAAAAAAATTAAAAAAAATCTCGTTACATATCTCTTTATTTCAATAATACTCTCATCTTCAATTTCAAAACCCTAATTTTTCTTCCATCCACTCACCTCTCTTTTGTCACCTTTGCCATCACTCTTAGTCCTTCATCACCATCACCACCGCTACTCCCAGCTCATCCTCTTCCATTCTAGACCTCTATAGTTGTGGCGGGGGACTTGTTAGAGTGTTTGGTTCATAACGGAAGGTGGTTGCATACAAATGGGAAAAGAGATGGCGAGAGAGGATGGTGGAAGAGAGAAGTGGTGCTAGTGATAGAGGATAGTTAGAATTATGTAGAAGAAGATAAAGCTATTATGGTATTTTTATTCTAAAACAAAATTATATTAAAGAAAATTTTCATTAAATATGTGAGCGAATTAGTTTATAGAAATAAAATTATCCTAAGTGCATCCAAGAAGTTGCACATCCCACTTTTTATTATTTTTTCTAATGCCATTATGACTTTAAATTAACTTATTAAAAAGCACACGATTCAAAGTCTTAATCCCTACCACTCTTCGCTTCGGCAATTCTGCCGCCACTATCACTCGTAGCACCATAACTCCATTTCTATCTTGTTTCGCCACTACCCAGCTCCTCTGGCTAGGAGTGTATAAATGGCCTTGTGGGCGGCCCAAAGCTTACCTGTGGCTCGATGTGGGCCCGATCCATTAGGCCCGGTTAGGCTTGGGCCCTAGCCCCAGCCTCGGATTCTGGGCCTGTGCCATCATTTTGAAGCCTAATTTGGCCCATAGGCCGGACCCATTGGCTCCCTCAAGGCCTACTCAAAACTCGGCCTGAGGCTTGCATGCCTGAGGTCCTAGTATCATTTTTGGTGGAAAAAAATAAAATTTTGGTGAAAAAAATCAATCCCTGTCCAAGCTCAAGCTTAGGCCCAAGCCCACTTACCTGGCCTGCCAAAGGCTTGAATACCCCATAAGCTTGGACCTGGGATTGGGCCTAATTTTATGGCTCGTGACCCGACCTAGCCTCGAATTTTGGCGGGAGCCTGCGAGGCCTAATATGGGCGGCCCGAGCCCGGACTCAAGTGGGTTAGGCTGGGCCAAATTTACACCCCTACCTCTGGCCACCACGTCCAACCCCTCTTCACTCTTCCCAACTCTTTCTCAATCCCCCACCCCTCCTCTTCCACCACCAGGCCACCTCCATTGTTGCATCTCTTTCACTCTCACCGACCCCACCCTTCCCTCTTGCCCGCCACCCCTCCCAGTCTCCTCTTATTTTTTCTTCTCCTTTTCCTCCTCTCTTTCCTCCCTCTAAACCTTAAAACTAAAAACCCTAGATCTAGGGTTTGCGGTTGAGAAGGGTAGGACGGACGAGGGGGGTTCACGAGTTGCCAAAGGGTGGTAAAGAGGGGGGTTTGCGAGTTGTGAGTTGCAGATGAGGTAAGAAGGGGTTGGGAAGTGGCAAGGGGCCTATTTGTGAGAGTAGTGGAGACAATGATAAAGGAAAGCGTTTTGGGAACAACTTACTCGAGCTAATGGGGCTAGTTTGAGGGTTTTCAGAGATTAGGAAGGTATGGTTGAAGCTTAGAGTTAAGGTTGGAAAGATGGTTGGGATGGGATTGAGATTGCTTGGGGCGTACAAACGAAAAATAAAAAATTGAAATATGAGTTTAAAGTATCTTCAGAATAGGGTGCCCAATTAACTTCTTTCGATGCATTTATAGGTCCCCTTGAAGATGAGTATTGAAAATTGTCTCCAAACATATATGAGATTAAACTCAAAACACGGTGACTATTGAAAATTGTCTCAAGATTAAACTCAAAACACAACAATATGAATGTGATGAGCAAAAGCCACACTAATTCACAATTTTATTTGGCAATCTCTAAATAAGTTGTCCTTTTAGCCAGTCAAGTCAAAAGTTAAAATCCTATTTGGTCTGAATAAGTAATTGACCTTTTAGTTAAGGGCTTCACAATACTTGAGGGAAATATGATAATTTTTCACAAACAGCATAAGTTCGAAAAGACTAACAAACTTTCTCCATTATCAAAAAAAAAATAAAAAATTATAGCAATTAGCAAGAAATCACATCAACTTTTTTGGATTCTAGAAAAGCAAACAATGACCGAAAAAATAGCCCCACCTAAGTGAGAAGTTATTTGATGGTCCTGAGGCAGCGCCCACATGCTCCATGTGTGTTGTGATTGGTGGAGGGGTAGAACCCACGATTTTGTATTGAGTGATTGAGAAACATGAAGAGATATGGCCACGTGATGCCCTAGACCAACAAATAATTTTCCACCTAAGTGCCCAACCATGACAGCTTACAAGTTCCATGAGATATCACAAATTTGTAATGCAATGCTGACAGAAAGAGACCACAAATGGGGTGGTGAAAATTGAAATTCACATACAAATCAAGAATGTATGAAAACAATGCCAATTAGGGAAAAACCTCAAAACACCAAACAGCTGTTTTTATGTCTTCACAGTTATTGTCTGGAACAACTCCACTTCCATTTCAAGTCTTTGGAAGGAAGAAAATTCAAAGCTCCGAAGAAGAAAGAAAAGGAAAGAAAAGAAAAAAGAAAAAGAAAACCAGTGTATGACAAGATGTTCTAGGATCTCATGGCATGATCTGGGCCCTACAGGCCTTGATCAATGAGGTAATCTCCCAGCCTCTCAACAACCATGTTGCACTGTCCAGGAGTTACAGGCTCCTCGTATATACCAAACACTAGAGCTTGCCCAGTCTTCTTGATAGTGAGTCCTCCTGATCCCTGCAAAACCCAGTACAAACATTTCTCTTGTTAAACAAACTGTGCACAAACAGGGAGAAAAAAAAAATGCGGACATTATGTCCATCGCTGACCATTCATTTGGACGCGATTCTTAGCAACATTCTAACTGGAAATGGAACAAAATTATAGTAGAGAATAAAATGTGCTCGATATAATTACTTTGTTGAATATTGTAACAGGACAAACACAAGAATAGAAGGTTGTTGGAGTATGATTGCCAAATGGGTTGGAGCATCAATGATGTGTATACATCAGTGCAGAAAATGGTTAAATAGTAGAAAATTAATAAGTGTATTTAGAATAGGGGTAATTTCATTCCAGTGTATATTTAGGAAAATATTTAAAGATTAATGATAAACTTTATACATATTAAAAAGTAAAATTATAAACTTTACCGTGCATTTGTAATTAATTTTTACAGAAACCTCTCACATGTTATTTTCCCTTTAGAATATAGTACTATGTGCAATTGCAAAAGTTGTTCAATATATAATTCCACTGAAACACATCTTTAGCTAATTCTAAACACGGGCCCTTCCACTATTCCCCATGGCACCGGCTAAAGACTTGCAGGTTTCCAACTCATGGTTATCAAATAAGTTAACAGGTCCATAAGTCCATCAAATTATATGTCTATCATGTCCAAATTCAGCAAATGTGGAATCATAGCTTGTATGTATGTAAAGGAAATATACATAATATAGCCAGACAAAGTACATGTGCAACTATATATGGTCAACAAAATACTTGAATACAGCATTCAAAATTAAACTGTATACAATGAGTCAGGGAATAGGGGTAGATTGTTTAAGGGGTAGACCATAAAAAGAATGTCTAAATTAATTTTTTTTAAAAATGCTTAAACCTTCACTTAGGCCTCTAGTTAGGATTAGGATGTTCACCACAAATACGTGCATCGATGAAAGTTTTGTTGAGAAAAGCTGAGCCAATAATTTGAGTTATGCAGGACAATGCTACTCAACACAAGGAGATCAAGGAGCATATACATCACCTTTTTTCCACGGATGACAGCTCCGGGCTCTCCCTGGATGACCATGTACTTTGTGCCTGCTAGGTGTAACCCTGTAGGGGCAAGGTGGCCTGGTTCAGCAAAATCAGTCATGATACCAGTGATCTCTGCAGGCTTAAACTGCATTGGTAGAATGAGAAGACATTTCAAAACTAAAGTCAGTCGAAGCTAGCAATTTACATAAAAGAAAGAAAGAGGCAATTGCATAGATATCAATCTATAAAAACAAATACATAAGACAGCACCAGTGAATGTGATCAACTATAAGATCAGCAATTAAGGTTAGAAACAATCATGAATCAATCATTACAATGGGAATGAACACGTAGGCTTCAGTTAACTGTAAAATTTTAATCCAGTAAAGACAGTACCAGAAATCTGCCAACAAAAGAAACCAAATTCCCAATTGTCTACAAGAAAGAAAATAATCTGTCTGTCTGTTTTAGTTGGGAGTTCCAGAAACATAGAATAGCTACACACATTTGGAAAATTGGTTTTAACAAATTGTTTTTTGGCCAAATTTGAGATAAAATAAAGATGAGATCCACACAACTTTCACAAAGGGTCTGAGTTGTAACGTGTTCACCTTTGTGCAGATGAATCACAAACTTTAGTTTGGTCAGCAAAACCATTAAGGAGTGAATGAAAAATTGACTTAAAAATCACCATTGAACATTGGTTGAAGAATGGTAACAAACATTTGTAAGCTCTGTCCACATTGATTTTCTGTGAAACAAATGCGGGAGGACTTAGCCAAAGTGGGCTAGACCGCGTGAGTGCTGCTGCCACTTCGCACCGGGTCGGGTATGGGTTATTCTGTCCTACAAGGCAGATGTCCAAGAAGCCCTAAGCACCAATGTAAGGGACAAATTCTGTCTTAAGGTTCTATAGTTAAACACTAGACAAAAAGTTGTAAGCACAGTGTAAGGGACGAATTATGTCTTGAGGACATAGCAATGAGTGCTAAACACTAGCCAAGCAGTCCTAAGCACCAGTGCAAGGGACAAATTCTGTCTTTTAAGGATTTAGTGTTGAACACTAGCCTTGATCTACGGTTTAAGGATATAGTGTTGAACACTTGTCAAGAAATCATAAGCACCAATGTAAGGGACAAATCTATGTTACCAGAAAACATTAATACCCTAGCGAATTGCGTATTAGTACACACGTTCCAAAATATAGTACACTTTTGTTTCAAAATAGTAAATTTAGTGATCCGAAGCGATTCCAAATTTTTTTCTAATATATTTCTTTAAATGTTACCTTAGGAGAAAAAAATAAAATATATGAACTAAAATCTAAGGTGAGTTAAGTTTTAATAAGACAAAAATATAAAAAATGAGTCATTATTTTCATAGAAATCATTTGCTACATGAAAATATATATATTGGATACCTAATAGTTAAAAGAAAATTATTATAGAAATATTTTAAATTCTGTGTGTAATATATATATAAGTTTACTCCTATCGTATCACATTTTAGTGCATGTGATTTACCACGTTCCTGTTCCTATTTCATATACCAGAACGATTCAAGTTTTAGGTAACATATGATCAAATTCTATCTGAAAGAATATAGTGTCAACGTGGCACATATAGCACTGTTTTCCCAACGCACGCATATCCCTTATTTAATATTTCACAAAGACTAGACTGGCCTTACGATGTGTTAAGAAGAACAAAAGGCTCTAAGGGCTCTGTTCATGGCTATAATTATACTTATGAAACTATACACGAATACAATAATGAGCTTTTATCAATAACTGGAGGATGATATGCAAACCATTTTCTCTGGAACAAACACAGAGCATGAACAAATATTCCAAGAAGAAAAACTAGAGCTTTTGCTTAGAGAAATTATAAAGCATGACGCTGACAAAAAGTCTGCGCAAAGCTCAGGTTGTGAGATGATAAATTCAAAATCAAAGCTTTTAAAAAAGGGGGACTATAAAAAAAAGTGGGAAATGAACATTTTTAAAAATTTATGGACATAAAAGCATAGATAGGCAAACAACATTCTTGCATTTTATAGTAAGAGTGCATGTGTCATTTCAAGTTTGACTTAGCCTGACATCAGGCCTAATCTAGTCATTCCAAATCCGACTCTAAAATAATTTCTACATCTCAAACCCACCCACTTAACCCCATAGATATGGATTATTAATTATTATTATTATTTAGATTGGAGACTATTAATTATTATTATTATTTTGCCTTGAAGGTTATTAAGTTACTTAGATCCTCTTAGTAATTATTTAAATAACGTTAACAAAATTCAATTGTAAAATAAATACAATATTTTAACAAATTCCTAGAAAAGAAGTATATTTATACTTGTCTTTTATTATTTTTCTAGTTTATTTTGTAACTAAATAATATAAAAATTAAAATTAAAATTAAAATTTTATGAATGGGTGGGCTGGGCCTAATCTGGCCAAACAAAAACTCCTTATTCTAAACTTAACTCAAAAATTAAATGGACTCAAAATTTCAGCTCAATCCAACCCTATGGATTAAATATTTATCCTAAGCTCTAACATAAAAGGTTGGGCCACGTCACCGGACCCATGGCCACTCCTAGAGTATAAGGCTCACTTGCACAAATCTAGGCCAAGTTTGGCAACCCAAAAATAATCTATTTTTTTTATCTTTTTATTTTTTTTTCATCACATCATCTCTCTATTTTTCTGCACATCTTTTCGTAAAAAGACAAAAAGTATACTTATTTAGGTCATCCCAAATAACCCCTAAGTGTGTTACCGCTTGTACTTTCATGAGTTTGATACTATTTTTCCCACTTTCCACTTTTTTAATATTCTCCTTTGCAAAACATGAGCAGCATGAGGCTGGCATCTTCACTCCAGCCCATTTTCTCAAAAATTACATAAAAAAAAGAAAAAGAAATGAAATGAATTTTCCATCATTCTCAGTGCAAAGAACAAAATTTCAAAAAGAGTAGTTCGAGATATCAATCAAAATTTTCTAAAGTGAACCGAAATTGGCAAAATCAGAGTACATCTCACATTCACATCAAAACTCTACTAATCAAATCAAATATGACAGCCAATTAGCAAAAAATTATAATTAAAATAAACCCAAATAAAGAAGGCAAATGCTAACAAGTGACTCTTATGCATTATTTAATGTTGACAAGTGTGTATAAAGCGATTTGAAAATATATAAAACTATTAAAAAATATATTAATTTCAGTAAAAGTACATTAAATTTAGTGAAAAAGTGTCTTATGTTGTTTAAATTTTTTATCTTTTATATTGTGCCCTATGTACACTTATTAGCAAGACTGAATAAAAAATGTTGTAATACCACTTCATTTAAATCATGCACATTTCTATTCTCATACACCCCAACCGAATCAAACCCTATACTAAAAACAAAAAAACTATGTGGCGTCAGATTATGGTATTATTGTATATAATTCAACATTTTAAACTGATCAAATGATACTACATTCACATCATCGAAACTCTAAAAAAATCAAGGGATTTGGAGCTTTAGCAAAGTCGTTATGTTGAAACATTATAATGTCCTTACTACGAATCAACAATGCACGAAACAGATTACACAGATCGATCCAAAAAAATCAAAAATTCAAGATCATAAATGTTTAAACCGATCAAAATATACAACTTCATGAACCAACGAGATCAAACCAGAGGTAATCAATCACAAAATACAAGTCCAACGGATAGATCGAGTCAATCGGCAATGTAGATGAAATGCTAAAGCTGTGTTTGGAAAACGAGAAGGAAAAGGTGTGTGAAACTAATGTTGTGTTTGGTTGAGGGATTTGAGGAGATATTTAGAAATGAAAAGAGAAAAGATGCCTGAAATTAGATAAAATATAGATATATTCTATTTTTATTTCACTTATCTTTTCACTTTTCGTTTCTAAATCCTTTTTCAAATTTACAATTACCAACCAAACATTATTAATGAAATATACGTATATTTTATTCATATTTTATCTACATTTTTCTTTTTCTTTTTCTTTTTTCAAATCCCCAACCAAGCGCAATGTAAATATATGAGAGAGAGACCTGAGGAAAGGAAGAGCTCTGAGCCCAGACGCTGCCGTCGTGGCCGATGATGGCGGAGGAGGTGAGGTGTTGGCCCTGGCCGTCGATATCACACATCAAGTGCTCGTCCACGTATGTTTGCCACGACATTTTTACTCTCTCTCTAAAACTATCACACACACTCTTTCTCTCTCTAGAATCAGCTTTGGGTGGTGGTGGTGATTATGAGTTGTGAGTTTGTTTGTTTGTTTTTTTTTTTCCTGTTTTGGGAAGGGAGAATATAAATAGAGAGAGAGAAGAGAGGCTAAACCGGGGGTGTTATTAGATGATTCATCACCATCTTCTCTGGACCGTCCGTTCCCCAGTCTGATTCGATTGAATTAGTGCCATTCACGTCCCGCCTTTATTCATGGACACAATTACACACTCATCATTGCCCATTATCACACACCAAAATTTCTTATTACATTCATTAAAAAATAAGAAAATTTACCAATGAAATTTCATATTAAGTAATAGTCATCCGTTTAATTTTAATTTTTTTTTATAGGCTAATTAATTTTATTAATTTTAAAAAGATAGATTTAATATATTATTTAAAATTTATATTGGTGATTTGGGATGTTCTAAATAAGCACACTTTTTGATTTTTTATAAAAAAGATGTGTAAAAAAGTAAAGAGGAGATATTGATTGATGTAACCCAAAAAAGATAAAAAGATGGACTAAAATAGAGTACCCCAAACAAGGCCGTACCCTTATTTTTATTGTTTTTATTATTTTTTCTTTTCTTTTGTGCTAGAAAAGAAAATTTACCCATAAATCTTAATTTCTGAAAAGTTGAATCATTTAGTCCTAAAAGTTTTCTTATGCTCTATTTAGTCCCATTTATACATCATCATGATGTTCATGATGTAAATGAATCTGATGTTTCATTCTATAATTTCAAAATTTATTGAAATCTGATGAACATTAGATGTTTGAAATCTAATGTTTGAAACATTCATCCTATAATTTCAAACATTATTGAAATCTGATGAACATTAGATGTTTGAAATCTAATGTTTGAAATATTAATCTGATGTTTGAAATATTGTAATGGGACTTTTCAGTCTATAAGAAAACTTTTAGGACTAAACAGTGTATAAGTTATTAATTTGGAATTTATTGGTGCATCCCCCAAAAGTAAAATACACAATATATGATAATCAAATTTGAGATGAATTTTTATATAGAAATCTTTTTATTTGAAATGACTTGAAATGTGAGTTTTTTAAATATTTCAAAAGGAGTATAAAAATGACTTAAAATATAAGATCTTCAAACAGTCTAAAAAGATGTGTAATTTTCAAACATTTCAAAAGAAATACAAAAACTCCTTAGTATGTTTTAGACAAATGTATAATTTCAAATTGTAACACTAATGTAACATTCAAACGTAAAACCGTAATGTAATACTAAAAAAAAAGGGAGACTTATTTATAAGTCCTTTTTCAGAACCTTATGCTAAGTTAAGTCCTGTGTAATTTCTTATAGAGTCTCAAGTCCTATTTTCATAAGAATGTATTCCACAAGATCCTAATCTTTTTACCCCATTTTCACACCTTCCCAAAATGCCCACTCCCAACCACCGAATTGATATAAATCTAGTGCTGCTTCACAAGCTTCTTCGTGAACAGTATCACCACAATCTTCCTCGGGCGACGGAGGCAGCCGGAGCTGGTGGCGGCGGCGGCGGAGGAGGTGGAGATTCTTCGGCGTGGCATGGGAACAAATGCAGATGAGGGACGCCATTGGAGTCTGGAAGATGAGGAGGAGAGAGAGGAAGAAAAGGAGATTAAAGGAACCCTAGAAACTTGATCCAACAATTCGTCTACTACTTTTAAAAGCACTTTGTGAAATTCGAGCAGATGTAATTATCCAACCTTCGTTTTTCTGGTCAATGTGCCCTTCTGATGGCCATGATGTCCAGAGGATTCTTTGATAGTTTCTTTTACTTTTCCAAAATTTATGTTGCTTACTTGGTACAGTTGAGAATGGGTTTCTTTTGTCTACAGCAAGATGATACAGTGTCTTATATTAATGATGCACTAAAAAATGGGACTGATAATTTAAAATTAATTTAAAATTATAATTTTTATTAATTAATTTAGATTTCACATACATTATTGATAATTTTTTAAATTTTACAATTAATAATACAAAATAAAAATATATTAAGATTATATATCTATTTCAAAACAAACGGATTAAAAAAATAAAAACTTATTAAGTTTGCGAAACGTAACGTGACACATTACGTTACGTTTATGTAAATGTCACATTACGTTTATATATGTGTCACGTTACGTTACGTTTATGTAGGTGTCACGTTACGTTCATATTTGTGTCACGTTGCGTTCATATTTGGTGTCACATTACGTTACGTTTATGTAGATATGTCACGTTACGTTACGTTTATGTAGATATGTCACGTTACGTTACGTTTATGTAGATATGTCACGTTACGTTTATATAGATGTCACGTTACGTTCATGTAGGTGTCACGTTACGTTACGTTTATGTAGATATATCACGTTACGTTTATGTCGATGTCACGTTATGTATAGGTGTCACGTTACGTTCATGTAGGAGTCACGTTACGTTACGTTTATATCAATTTCCCTATATATGGTTTTATTATTAATTATGATATTAACAATTAATATTGAGGGTAAATATGTCAAGAAACTGCCCATAGGACTTATGGGAACATAAGTTTTTTTGTGGGACCAAATGTAGCACAAGTCTCCCTAATAGGACTTTTAAATAATTTTCCCAAAAAAAAACTCTTCAGTGTACTTTTCCTAAACTTAATACTCCAAAAAAAATTTCTTAGTATACTTTCTTTAAACATAACACTTCAATGTAACACTCAAAACAAAAGATGCGAGATTTTTCAAACCATTCCAAAAAGAGTAAAAAAATTCTTTAGTAAACTTTAGGCAAATGTATAATTTTAAACGGTGAGTGTTACGTTTGAGAAATATACAGTAAGGAGTTTTTAAATATTTTTGTGTGTTACATTGGAGTATTATATTTGCAATTACATTTATTGGAGTGTTATATTTGAAAAAAGTATACTAAAAAGTTTTTGTGTGTGTTACATTGGAATGTGTTATATTGGAGTGTTATGTTTGGAAAAAATACGCTAAAGAGTTTTTTAATATGTTACATTAGAGTGTTACATTCTTGTTCCTAATGTAAGATTTGTTCCAGAATGAGGGAAAATCCAAAATCTCTATAGTGCGGATTGCTCAAATGGATAAATCCACTTTTATCCCTAAAAAATTAAACTCAAACGTGTAAGTGACTACCCTTTAGTATAATTTCCACTTTAATGAGAACTTTGGATTCATAAGAAGAAAAAAAAAATTTTAAATAGTTCACAAGATCATATTTTGAGATTTTTTTGGTTCTTCACCCTAAAAAATATTATTATTATTATTATTTTTGGGGTTATATTCTTATTTTTATAATATGATGAAAGATAAAATTATAAAAATAAAAACATAAAAATTGTTTGTCTACTCATATGCCACAACTCATTCGTCTTTAACTTGCCACCACGTCCCTATTACCGCCCCGTCCCGTCCCGTCCCGTCCCGTCCCGCCCCACCCCTCTCCTTTCTTTTCCTTTCCTCTTTCTTGTTTTTTCAATTAAAATTTTTCTCACTTACGTATATGTATTTATCTTTGTGGTGGTCGCTAGGATTTTAAAGAATGAGTGATAGTAGTAGCAATCGAGAGAAGGAGTTTTGGAGAAACAAATTAGGGAAGGGATGATTAGGTGTTAGCCAAAGGTGGAGTAGGAGGTGGTAGTAGCGATCAACGGTGACAGTGGTGGTGGTGGTGGTGGTTGGAAGTAGAGGAGATGGTGGCTAGGATGGGATTGAGATTCTCTACAAATTTAACTTGTGTAATTTTGCAATATTAGTTTATAGGTCCTAAACACAATCTTTACAAGATTAAATCATGCTTAAATCATCTAATGATTATATTTGGGCCTCTAAACTAACATTGCAAAATTATTACATGTTAGGATTATTCTAGAGAACCTCAATCTGCTAGGGTAGGTGTGGTACGGAAGGTTAAGGAGAAATTAATTGTAATATAATGATGGGGGTATTAACAAAATTTAAAAATTAGAAGTTCTTGAAATATGAGTACTTAGAATGTCTATATACTTGGACATGTTTGGTGTAATTCTTAAAAACTAACAATTAGAAGGTAAAAATTAAAAACACTTTTAATCTACTTTCAATAAATAACTTTTTAGTTTATTTAAATTATTTTTTCTCATAAACCATAAGGAGAACCTATACCAAACACTTTGCTTAAATTTTCGACATGAAAAAACTATAAGTAACTATATAACTCATCCCATTCAATTCCTTGAAGAATAACAACTCTATATAATAACTACACAATTTTTAATCCAAATTACAAAACTATAGTAGTGGCATGGGAGAAGTTAAAGGTTCCGTTTGTTTGTCAGATTAGATTGGATTGAATTATCAGTATGGTGGAATTGAACAAGTGAATTACTAGTATGGTGATATTAAATTAGAGATGAGATAAATTGTATTTGTTTTTATACGAGTATGATATAAATTGGGTTTGTTTATATACTAGTGTGATGGTATTAGTTGATTGAGATTAAATTTATGAAATTATGTAAAAATTCTCATTATATTAACAATCTGTTTGGATGGAAGAGTTTGATGAGATTAGGAAAGAAGATGTGAGAATGAGAAACCCTTTCACTTGTTTAAATGGTTAAATAGATGAAAAATGACGAGAGATAGTGAGAATGATTTTCACCAAACCTATGTTTTGTTTCTCACCAAAAGTTATGAGATTTGGTGAGAAAGAAATTGAGTTTAATGAAAGTTTTTTAAAATACCAAAATTACCCTTATGAAAAAACATAGCTTATTAATATGAAAGATTATTTTGATAAAATGAAATATAACATTTTCCTTTTCTTTCTCTTATTTACTCTATCCAAACAAGATGAGTAAGAAATCATATTTTCTTCTCTTTTATTTATCCAAACATAATGGTAAGAAATCATAATCATTTTTTTTTTCCTCACGCGAGTGAGAAACTACAATCATTTCTTTTCTCAGCTCACCCCACCTCACAATTCAAACGGAGTGTAAAAGTGACTATTATTTTTGTAAAATGGGGGCAATAAGGTCATTTCACCTCCAATTCTCGAGATTGGATTACATTACCAAACCTAAATCTCCCATGAGATTATTAGTCCCCTGCTTGGAGGGGTTTCACAGTCTTATGAGACTTTTGAGTTCCATTTGCTTGCCGAAATAAGTTAGATAAGATTATTAGCATGGTGAAACTGAATGAGGAAGTTACTAATATAACAGTATTAAGGCCAAGTTTGGGATACTCAAAAAAAGTCAAAAAGTTACTCAAAAAGTTAAAAAGTTAACACTATTCACCAAAAGTCAACAATTACGGCTGCACAACTCCCAATTCTAATTTTCCTCTACAAACCAATTTTTACAATTTTTTATTACACATTTTTTCATAAAAAGTCAAAAAATTAACCCAAACATCCATATTTTTTCTCTCAACTTTTTAGTCTAAAAATACAAAAAGTACACTTATTTAGGACACCCCAAAGAAATGTAAAATAAACAAAAATGATCCGGACCTCCTTTTCCCCCCACTCCCATGACCTCTCCCTCTTGGATTGATTGACCAGAATTTTTTTTTTTTTTTTTTCCTCCTCCTCCAATCACCAACCCCCACGTGTATGTGAGGGGTGGTGGGGGTTGATGATTGAGGTGATCTCAATCACATCTCATAAAATAAATTATGTTTATTTTGTAGGGTACTGTTATGGTGTGCAACTTACGCTTTACACTTACGCCTTTCTGTGTTCAGTCCTGCTTTTTGTTTTCACCTTCCACTTACACTTTTTGTGTAAGTGGCACATGGTGTACAACCTTGAGGGTTGCACACTTAAAAAAAAGTCCTATTTTGTATAGTAATATGATAATATTAATTGATTAAAATTAAATATATAAAAATACATAAAATTCATCATTAGGTGGAACGTGACTTCATTATTTTTGTAAAATAAAAGACAAAATAATCATTCCGCCTCCCAATCCCATGTTATTAAATTTGAATACCAATTCTTTGCGAAATTGCTAGTCCCCTCACTCATAACCATTTCTCCAAACAAAACATGTATCTTGCAAGGCCCACATGATTAACAATCCAATCTCATAAACTATGGAAGAAAACAAAGAAAGTCTTAAGCCTCGTTTGGGAACCCTCCCTTTTAGTCAAAAAATCAAAAAGTTACTAAATTAGCCAAAAAGCCAACAACCCATACCAAAAAGTCAAAGATTCTCTTTTCTCTTTACTTTTTGCACATCTTTTCGTAAAAAACCAAAAAGTCATCCCAAGCATACTAGTTTTTTTTAGCTCATATTCTAACCAAATAGTCAAAAAGTTACTAAATTAGCCTGTTCCCAAACGAGGCCTTAGTCTCATAACAATTTTCTAAAACAAACATAATATTTACTAATCCAATCTAACTATTCAATTTTGAAAACAAACCGGGCCACATGGTGTTATGAGAATGACACATCCCTAACGCGACTAAATAACAAGAGGCATAAAACCATTTAAAAAAGAAAACAAAATCGCTATATGATCGTGTGTCATCGGACTACCGCCCTCTACTCCATGACACACTCCATAATTTTTGTATGTTGGAATTGAGCCTATTCAAGGGCTTGACACCAATTTGGGCTGGGATAATTTAAACTCAGGAGCTACCGCACAATTAAGATTCTTGTACTTGTTTCTTTGATGCCTGTTCAGGATTTAGGTCATATATTTTTCCCTCGAGTCAAGCTGAGCTAAGCACTCATTCAAAGTCTTTAAAAACAAAAAAAAAAAGTTCCAGTAGCTTACTCCCAATCCATGATTCAAATTCATCATATACACATTATGCTGAAAATTAACAAAGAAAATCTGGTGTGCTTCAAACTGCCTACTGTCAGTACTCACAAGTGAGAAATAATATTCTGTGCCGCCATTATTATAGTTTGGCTCTTGTTAACGGCCTTCTCTGGGAAATGTCAGGTTGAAATTTGAGATATAACAACAAATGTCCCATTCCTGTAAAAGAGTGAGGGAAGAGCAGCATCATCGTCATCATCTCCCGAGTCGATAGGATCTCCCTCTGAAAGTCACTCCGGTAGTCCTGTCTGGCTGTGCCTGAATATTTGCTGGAGCTCCAATCCCCCACTTTGCGACCAGTTTATGTCTATACAAAGTTAAAGAAAATTTGCAGCAAAAACTAACTTCCAGTGAGTATGGCACCGGTAACAGATGGAATTGCATTGGCAAGGCCCCAACAACACCCCCCCCCCCCCCCCCCCCCCTTCTCTAGGGCTGCAACTTGGGCCGGTTTGATTGGGCTGAGAGTCTATCCAAGCTCAACCATAGAGAGATTTGCCCCAAGCCCAACCGTAGAGAGATTTGCCCAAGCCCAAGAGACCGACCACTGTCTGAACTAGCGTTCCAAATCCGAGGTTGAGTCTATATCAAAGAATTCTAAAGTAGGGCTACCCAAATTCAAATACAAAAAAAAAAAAAATTCCGATTGTCCTAAACTAATGTTTCCCACTTTCTGAAAATAAAATAAAATAAGAGAATAATAATCATTATTTTATAATGGAATTTTGTTGATGCCCCAAGTGTACATGTTAAGAGGCTTAAAAAGATTGTACATTATTATGAAAGCTGTATGAAAGTAAGCGCAAGAAAGATTGTACACAATCATGTGTGATAACGGCACACGTTAACATGGCCCTTTATAATATTTCATATTTATTATATAAATTTTATATATTAACAAAATTCAGATTGTGAGATATAGCGATTCCGGTTTTCCCTCCATTATTTATTGTATTCCGGACTCGGTTCCATGGATGTTTGTTGTTGTCTATATCGCATTACCGTCCTTTAATTGAGTTTTGGGATGTGTTGGGTGAGTTTGGAACAAGTCGGGTGTGTTTTGAAGTCGCTCGAGCGAGGCTTTTGTCGCTCAAGCGAGTTTTGTATTTTAGTTCCTTCGCTCGAGTGAGCTTTGAGTGGTGTGTCTCTTGGCTCGAACGAGCACTCCTACGCTCGAGCGTGCGTTTGCGTCTAGATTGGACCTGAAGGTTGGTATTCTTCGCTCGAGCGAGGCTTTTGTCGCTCGAGCGAGCGAGCTCTATGTCTTGTGTTTCTTCGCTCGAGCGAAGACTCCTGCGCTCGAACGTGCTTCTGGATTACAGACCTGAAGTTTCGCATTGTTCGCTCGAGCGACGCTTCTTGCGCTTGAGCGAGGTTCTTGTGTGTCTGGTCGCTCGAGCGACCACTTCTTTGCTCGAGCGAGCCTCGAATATATCAGTTGCAGCAGCGTTTTTCTTTTTCAACTTTTCATCCCCTTTTTCCTCAAAACCCTAGATCCAGCACACACTCTCTCTACAAATACACCTAGTTTTAGTGGTCTTCTACTCTAGTCTCTTTGTAAGAAAGGTAGAGCTTGGTGTGGACTTCACTTTGATCCGAAAAAGCTTGTGTTTGGAGTACTTTGAGTTTCTTCCTTCTTCTCCTTTGAGCTCCGAAATTTGAGGTAGGGATAAACTACTCCTTCTCATGAGTTTTAACATAAATTTTAGTCATTTTGTATAAATGGTAAGTCATGGAAGTTTTGGGGAGTTAGGATTTTGAAATTGAAATTATAAAAGAGGGATTTGTTAATGTGGAGTTTCATGTGTATATGAGATCTTGGGAAAATGGGGTTATTGATATGAAATTGAGGAAATTGAGCCTCAGGGCTAAAGTTGAGAAAATGGGGAAAGTGCCCTAATTAAAGGTAATTGATTAATTTGTATAATTAATTTGGTAATTATGGGAATATGAAATTGATGGGAAAATCATGAAATTGGATGGAATTGGGATTAAATGGTGTAGTTAGATTGATTAATCATTCACCTATGAAAATGTTGATAATTTATCTGTTTGATAAATTTATTATCTGTTTAGAAATAATTGTTTTGGGCTATCGGTGGAGGATAGTCTTGATTGTTGTAGACACTGCATGATGATTAGGTAAACTGAAACTAATCACCTGGAATATGTAATTAAATATGACGGTTGGAATAAATTAAATGATCATTGTATATGATAAAGTGTTTAAATACGTTGCATATATTTGTTTGGGAGGAGATTGGAAGGAGATAAGGGATGTACTCCATGGTTTGGGAGGAGATAGGGTTTGCACTCCATTGTTTGGGAGGAGATAGGAGATGGAGGAGATAGGAGATGGACTCCATTGATAATTAAGTTGGCCGGAGTGTCCAGGGTGAAAGTTCCGAAACCTTATATACATCTGAATGATGTTGATGAATTGAAGTGTTGTCTTTATGAGTTGTAGTCTCATTTGAAATTATTGATGATAGAAGTGTGAATAATATGAGTTGTAGTCTCATTTTGAATTGTTTGGATAAATAATGTATTGTGTTGCTGATTTGGTTGAGATAAAGAAATGGGAATGAATTGAAACACGGTTGTAAATGTAAATGAATGTATGGAAATCTATGTTGTTTGATTATTGGAAAGGGGGTTGAGATAGTTTCGAACTGTTAAACATTTATCGAATGCTAATGTTTTAGTTATTTCTCATATTATGTTTAGCGTATCTCTACTGGGCTTTGACTCACCCTATATGGGGCATCATTGTCAGGTACAGGCGATATGCCGCCTCCAAGGATGTAGCTTGAGAGGTTTAGAAGCTGAAGGCTTATTTTTTGTGGTTATCTTTTGTAATACATGTAATTCAAGCCAAGGGCTTAATATGTTAAGAGTTAGAGCTCTCTTTTGTTGAAACGTGTTGACTTGGAAAGTTTGTAAGCCTGTAGAGCATTTACTTTTGTTGTCAACATGTAATACTTTTTGTAAAAAATACTCTGATGAATGAATATGTTTTATGTTCCTATATCTATGGATATTATGAATGACTGATTTATGTATTTTTTTTGAGGGCGTTACAAGAGTTCCTACCTAGGCAACTGTCCAAATTTAATTTGGGTTTAAAAATTTAAGTCTAAGCCCTGACCAAATTTGAAATTATATTGCTCAAACCCTAAAATTTTACTAGTTGGACTTGCGTTGCTTGGATTGGGGTCTGCACAAGTTGCACTGTAAACCCCTCCAAAAAAAATTAAAAACAAACTATCTAATAAGAAATTATGTTGAACCCAGAGAGAGATCAAAAGGATACACCCACTTTGGAGTCTTCAGTATGTTTTTTCCCGCTAGCAAGTGGATGCAACACAGTCAGGAAATAATACAGATGCCCGGCAATGATTCCCAACAGATCTGGCATAAGTTCTGAGCCAAAAATAACATCCAAAGCAAGCATCGCCCAAGGTAAATAAAATGCCTGCAAGTTTGAAGATTTTAATTTGGCATGTCAACAATTTTGAGAGAGAGAGAGAGAGAGAGCCTGTGTTTTTACAAGCGATTAATATACAGAATCAGTATACCTTAAGAGACACAAGACCATAAATGTTGATATTGGCATTCGGGAATTCTCTACTCCAGACATAAAGAAGCATGAAGACCAGCGACACTCCTAAAAAGGGTGACCAGAACCAGGGGATGGCAGATAATGCCTGAACATACGAATGAAGATAAACAAAAGGAAAAGAAAAAAAAAATTGTATTAAGCCATCCAATAAATCACTGAGAGAAAAATAGGAGAACAAAAGCTGAGTAGATAGCTATGAAGCACAGGTACTCTCAAAATGTTGCTGTACTCGTATCGATTACTGGTACACGTACCGATGGAGCTGCATGCATACCGGATACTTGAAATATACTAGGTACGTTTTATACATTCTTTGGTAGTTGGGTACTTTGTAGACACGGGATGGGTACATCCGGATACACCAAGCTAATACACCAAGCTATGGGACATTGGTGGAGATACATTTAATTTATTAGAAAGTTCTAAATAATTTGAAATTGCAAATCCTTTTGGAATGAAACTATTTTGTAATTTCTCCTATTTAATGGCATTAAAATGGTTTATGGACTTTGCTTTGATATTGATATTGTTGAACTATGATTTTTCTTTTTAGTTTTGGTATTGAACTTTAATTTGTAGGTTGAATCTCAAACTATAAATTATAAAAAATATAAAATTTATTGATGTACCTTAGTTGTAACTAATACTCACCATTCGTTGGAAAGGACTTGCAAATGGAAAATCCCAATAGAAAGGAAGAAAATAGATCACAAACTTTTTCATGGCAGATTAATGCACTCCTGAAGAGTCTAGATCACATGAGCTTTGTGTAAGCCACATCTCTTTAGAAACATAAAGTGACCCACATGGCACATTGCTTTTGTTAATTATATTACATATAATTATTATAGATCTTTTATTTGAGTCAACAAAAATCTAAATAACTGACGTGAACTACCCATTTACCCAATGTAGTGGGTTCATGGGAGGTTACAACTTCCATAATGGTGGGAAGGTATTGGATGTTACAATCAGAAATATGGGTCCAAGCTTTATCTATATAAAAGGCCTGTGAAACATCTCCATACAGTTTTGTGAGATTGTGATTACAGATATCTCTGACTTTGATTTACAGTTTCAAGGCTTAAACAACATAGTAGGAGGTATTCTTCTGCTGCAACAACACTTTGTTCTCCCATGTTCTTTCACTTTGGACTTTTACCCTCCCTCACATGCAACCCCAATTGGGTGTGAAATGATGGACAAACAGAAAAGGGGCACATAGAAACAAAACTGATTACTCACAAAGCATAATTGGTGGAAGACAAATACACACAGAGAGGCTTGAACCTAAGAACTCCCAAGGCAAAGTTCTAATACCATGTTCTAATACCAACTATCCCCAAAGCTTAAGTAATTAGTGAATCAACTAAACAATGATATCAAGCTCTCAGGAGAGATGTAAGAAAAGGTTTACTTACAATCACAATATCACAAAACCGAACAAAAAGAAAATGATAATCCCACTCACCAATAATGTGAAGGCTCCAAATATCATCATCCATAAGAAATCTGCCGTACGCCTTTGAAATGGTCCATTCTCCAATTGGACTCCATATCTTGCTCTATAGCATCAAGAAGCAATAACAAGATTATTAGCACTTCAAAAGCTCATCAGCCATTAGTCGCTTAGAATTGATCTCATGGTATTTGAATGGGTCAAAGCATGGGAGTTGTGGTGATAAAACAAACATTTCAAGAACTGAATGAACTTTTATGGAATACTTACATCATTAAAAGGCGGATTCCAAAATTGATGGAAAAATTTCCGAGGAAAAAGAAGTTGGTAATCAGCCTCCATACCTAGAAATGAAAGTAAAGTAGTTACTGAAAAAATCTCACAAATGGAAAGAAAAAAACAAGATTGAGGTTTGAGCCCAATAATCAAACTTCTAAGGGGATACTACAAAATCCATATCCCAGAAATCAGTACAGCCTAAGTTAATATCTATAGCCGAACAAAGGTAATATGGAGGATCGGGAGTTTGTTAAATGCATCCAGGGAATTGTGGTTCATTGTCAGAGATAGAAGTATGGAAATAGATAGAATTTCTGTGAAATCCGTATTTTTTTGAGGTATTAATATTTTCGTGAGAAGTATTAGTGATTTATTATAGTAGTTTTGGTGGTGAGATTTTTAGATGAGAACCTGACTTATTTTCTTATATTTGTTTCCTCCATTTTATTTCCATCTCATTATTGTCCATCTCTTTTTGAATACAAATTTTTTTTTCTCATTTTTCATCCTCACCAAGAAAACAAAGAAAAAAAATACCTTCAATGGCCGGCAGACCCAAATGGGTTGCCATGCCTTCATAATATTGATTTGATAATGCCATATCCCTTCCCCATTTGCATGTCGTTTCTTTTTAAATTTTTTTTTTTTTTAATTTCTTTTTTTACTTTACCCCCAAGTTTTCTTCATTATAAATTGAGCAAAGTTGAGTCCATTATTTCATTCTCCTCATTTCTCCATCTTTTGCTTCTCTCTCTCTGTTTAGTCTCTCTCCATTCTTTTGTTAGCAAAAACCTTGAGTTTAGTTGTGGAGTGTTTAGAATGAGGGTTATTAATTTTATTTAAGAGGAGAGTTGTACATTTTGTCAAACTTTACATACTTTATACCTTAGAATTTTAATCTGGTACATTTGAAGATTTATGGAGAACTTCAAATGATTAAAGTGCTTGCGACGATGGAGATTATTTTGAGGTAACTGGGTGGTAAATAATATATTTCCTCTAAATATCTTTGCAAATTTTTTTATTTTAATTAGCTGCAATTTGTATTACTCTTGATTATTCTAGTCATTTGATAAATTTTGTGGAATCATTCTATATTGATACGTTTGATTACTATGGTCATTTGCTAAATTCTGTGAAGTTATCTCATGTTGATAATGTTGATTTGTTTGGCTAAATGACGTGAAAATGTTCTGTACATGGATCAAGTGAATCCTACCAATAGCTTGCACCAATATGCCTTGATAAGCAGTTGTGCTTGGGTGAGGTGGTAAGGCCACTCACTGGTCATGTATTGAATAGGACCGAGTATTTGGTCATGAACAAGTTATTATATGTGAGTTTATTTGTTTGTGCAATTTAGTAAATTGCTTGATAATTCGAATCGAATCATTTGTGCCATGTCATAAATTGTTAGATCCCTATTAATTTATTATCTATCCAATCATTGTTATTCCTGTCGTATTGTATACTACCCGAGTTAATTGATTTTTCAGGTGTGGTGCAATTTAGCGGTGATTGGAGTTGAAGCACTTAAAGGATTTCTTGAGTTAGATATTTTGGGTCCACCACGATATATTATTTTTGAAGATTTGTATAAATTATATTTTGGAGACATTTGTGTAATTATTTTTGGAGGCGATTTGTATATTTGAGGTTATGAGTTATTTGAAATTGTAAATTTGAGGTTGATTTAATTTATTAACAGCTCTGAAGTTTGAGCATTACAATTTCAGCCAGCAAACATTATCTAAAAAGGTTGTTCATGCAGAGCACACTAGTTTTGGTAACTGATTATTCAGTGGCCATCATGCATGAAGAACAATATGTTGAATCCCCAGGTTCTCAAGTTAAAACCAAATAACAGTTTTAAACTTAAAATGTATCACAAAAGCAACTAATTAGGGCTATGTCAATGAAAAGGAAGGTTTATCTAACATAAGTTAATTTAGGTCAAGAACAAACATTATCTAATAAAAAGAAGTCCGCAGCTGAGTAAATTAAGGGATTGTCAAGCCTAGATTGGATTTTAGCAACCCTCTCTCAAATAACAGGGTTAGTTTATTGTTTTGATGGAAAGAGTAGTGACCTCAGATGAGCCTTTTTCCAACCTTGAAGATCTAAAGGGAAAGGAGATAATGTGAAAAGGGCACATGTTTTGTGGTTGCTCACATCCAACAGTAAACCAGCTGTGGCATTAAGTACTGAATTATAAAAGCCAGAACTTTTTAAATTGCAATCATCAAGTTGGATACTTCCCCTAACTGTATTTGATTAGAAATTAATAAATCACTGAGATGGAGCACATACCTCAAAACGTGAGAACACTAGTGGATAAAACAATGCAATATGTTTAGGATTATACAGTCCAAACTGAGATGCAGTAGTGAAGAGCAAACACAGGGTCCCATAAGTCTTGCTTACAGGTGGAAGCGAATTGTAGAATCTGAAAAAAAAAGAAAAAGAAAATAGAAACAGTAATGATTGGAAATGGTGAAAAGAAGTCAAGGAAGCAATGTTAAGTGCTTCATCATTCATAGAACATAGAATACATATAAGTAAATAGATTATGGAATAAAAAAATAAAAACCCATTACTTGGGCCTTTCACACGTTCCATAAGAAATACAGAAGACAAAGCAACAACAAAATTGTTAGAGCTCCTCCCAAAGTAGCATGGTCAAATCACTTAAAGCAAAGACTTTTTGAAATAGAAAAACAAAGCATCTATGTAGGTATACTAAGAATTTATTACATGTGCGTGTGCGCACATATGAACAAACTCTCTCTCAACCACAGACGCATATATGTATTATGAACTTACACAAAACATATTTCTGTATTCAAGTAACTCCGACACTCTAGGTGGATGGAGACAAAGAAAAATAATGCACAATATATGAAGCAAGAAAAAAAGCTATTAAGAATCACAGCACTGGGTTAGGCTGTGTCCTTGGATATGTTAGATAAATGATGTGTTTGGTTGGGGGATTTGGGGAAGGAATTTGGAAAGGAAAACGGAAAAAATAGGTGAAATGTGAATAAAATATACCTACATTTCATCTAATTTCACACAACTTTCCTCTTTTCTTTTTCAAATCTCCCAACTAAACACTGCGTAAAAGTAGTCCCTTAGTGAAACATGTAAAGTGTAATGAGTTTCTTCTCTAAATAAAATTGTATTCTCACTATAAACCCTTCCAATTCGCCACTGTAATTAAGAACATTTACTAATGTACTTGTGTAAGCATCTTTCTGAAATCAAGCAAATCCCACTCTCTAGATAGACAAGGCTAAAAGCTCAAATTATCAGTAATCAAGGCATGTAAGCTAGGCATTGTCCTAGGCTGTGCAAGATTAAAAAGTAATTTTACAATTTGAACAATCTAAATCATACAACCAAACACTCATCTTCTTACTCACACTATATTAGACAACTTATACTATACAACCTGTGAAATGAAGTCCCACATCAATTGGGCACTAAAGTAATGTGAAATATAAAAGTGTAAGGGCCCTTCACCTTAATAACTCTAACTTTTGCGTTGAGTTCTACCAGGACCGTATAACACAACCAAACATTAATATTCTTCTCCACCCCTCATTGCAAAACAGCAAGAAAAATGAGTGTTTGGTTATATAATTTAATTTCAAATTTCGAAATGATTTTTTTCCTCATCAAATTGGACTTCAACTGTTACTAATTTGGACAACGGTGTCCAATTGGACCACATTAGCTAAAATTAGAATCGATTAAATAGATGAAATTGATGCGTTAGGGATGAAATAGGAAAAAAAAAAAAAAAAAACTATAGTTTAGGGAATAAAAAGTGAAATTAACCATTTCTTCTTTAGAACAGTTGACATAAAAATTTTGCCCAACAACCACCTTCTAGACCTTTCTAGAGGGTGGAAACAAGTTTGTGAATTTGTAAGACTCGATCTAGAATCCAGATCAGAGAGGGGGGAAACAAAAAACCCTAGAAAGTGAAATCCCTATTCCTAAAATCACAAGTTGTTGACAGACCTCAAAATCCATCAAACTAAACAAAAAAAACAACGAAATATAACTAGCAGTTCTATTAATCCAGAGCACTGAAAACACTCATATCACGAATCAGCATAGCGAAGCTTGTATTGAAACAAAAGCAACACAAATTGGCACAAGTCACATCTTCATGAACTCACAAACCATGTATGACAAAAATCACATAGATCATTGCATAAACACATACATATACACACACATATACATATATATATATATATATATAGAGAGAGAGAGAGAGAGAGAGAGAGAAGAAATTACTCTGCAGGGGAAGACATTGTTGTGGAAGCTCAAGTGAAGATTTTGAGATCGAATGGTCGTGATTTTGAGAAACGATTGGTTAATGAGAAAGATAAGTAGAGAGGTTTAAAGCTCTCTCAACATTCAATTGTTTGTTTGTTTTTTTGAAACGGGAAATGTGAAGAGAGAGGGGTAGTGAAGACGTGTTTCGATTCGATGGGAAGCAAGCGCATCTCACTTCTCACCCCTCCTCACCAGAACCTTCGCTATCGTACACGTTCCTTATTCACCCAAAAAATCGTACACGTTCCTCTCTCTTCGCAGGTGTCAATCACTTTTTGGTCTGACACGTGCGAAACATTTTTTGATCTTTTTTCAATGGGCTGAGATTTCCAGGGGCCATAATATCTTCGGATGGGCTAATGTTATGGGGAAGGAATTGGCAATTTGGCAAGATTGCATTACGCGTTGGCAGAAAATATTTTTCATATTTTTTAATATTTGGTATAATAAAATATAAAAATTAATAGAAAATATTTTTTATGTTAAATAAAAAATAAAAAATAAAAAAATTTCACTTAAAAAAACAGAAAACATTTTTTGAATTAAAAATTCACTAATGTCACCATACTATTACTACTACCACTATCACCACCACCACTTTCATTCTCATTATCACTCCACCATCACCATAGCAACCATCACTATTACTATCACCGTCGCCCCACCTTGCCACCACCTCCACTTCAATCTTCACTTTTTTTTTACTATCACCACTATCATCAAATATAGGAATATATTTTGATGTATTAAATAGCTTTTTAACACCATGTTTGGGGTACTCATGAAGAAGGGAGGAACGAAAGGGGGAAAGGAGGCCTTTTCTCGTGTTTGGTTTGAAAGTCCAAGAAAAACAAAGAAAAAAGAGAGAGGATAGAGAAGGATCGAAAGTGGGAGAGAGAATAGGTCACAAGAAGGACAGCATATTTATTTATTTATTGGTTTTTTTTTGGGGGGGGGGGGGGGTGTTGTGAAGTTGAAACGGGTGAAATAGAATACCAATTCTAGTTTTATAATTTCTTGGCTAAATTATATTTATTTCTTCTGAGATTTTTAACAATTATAAAAAAAATACTTGTAATTTTAATAATTATATTAACTTTTCTTACTTTTGAAATTGTTATTAAGATTCACCCAATCTGTTACAATTCGTACAAACAGCGTTAATTGGGTGTGAAAATGACCATATTACTTTTTAATTTGCATGTGAAAAGACGAAAATACTCATAAACCAACTTAGGTCTCGTTTGGTAAGTGGTTTTTTTAGCCAAAAAGTCAAAAAATCACTAAAAAAATCAAAAAGCCAACAATCCATACCAAAAAGTCAAAGATTCTCTTTTCTTTCTACTTTTTGCACATCTTTTCGTAAAAAACCAAAAAATCATCTCAAACATACTAGTTTTTTTAGCTCATATTTTAGCCAAATAGTCAAAAAGTTACTAAATTAACATGTTCCCAAACGAGGCCTTATTCATTATCAATGTAGGTAAATTACACTTACTTTGCCTAAGATTTTATATATATATATATATTATAAAAGACCCACACATCTTTTAACGTTAGTTAATAAAATTCTTAAATTTCATGCAATATAAAATAAAACTCTTAAATTGTTAAGATATTATTAAAATATTTAATAGAAAAAAAATAATTTTCATTGATAAAATACTTAAAAATAAGAAAAAAAATATCAAAAAGTCTCATACGGGAATCAATTACTCTAATAAGTTCCATGAATTTTCCAATATGCTGATATGTCCTGTATATTTTAACAATCTTACTGTAAGATCCTATTTTAAATTTTGATATGATTTGATAGACGTTTCTACTCTGCCTCATTGGGGAATGCCATCTTAGGAAAGTTTGATCTAATTTTTAAATCGTGTTTCTATCACTTCAACATAACACTCAAACGTAATACTTCAAACAAAACTTCTTACTGTACTATTTCTAAATGTAACATTCCAACATCACACTTTGACGTAACACACAAAAAAAACTCTTTAATATACTTTTTTCAAACGTAACACTCCGACTTGACAGACTAAAAAACTTCTCGTTTGGTAGCCGAACTTTTTAGCCAAAAAGTCAAAAAGTTACTAAATTAGCCAAAAAGCTAACAACCCATACCAAAAATCAAAGATTCTCTTTTCTCTCTACTTTTTGCACATCTTTTCGTAAAAAGTCAAAAAGTCATCCCAAACATACTAGTTTTTTTTAGCTCATATTTTAGCCAAATAGCCAAAAAGTTACTAAATTAACATGTTCCCAAACGAGAGCATCTCCAATGGTTATTGTTATATTGCCATTGCTATTGCTATAATTTGGCAATGAGTAGTGCTATTTTGCCAAATTATAGCAATGGTGCTCCAATACTCATTTGCTATTTTGGCAAATCTCAATCAATTTTCTCTTCAAGTTTGTAGGTGTTGTTTGGATATAGGTTTTTTTTGTGATTTTATTTTTGTTTATTTTTTGTCTTTTGTGACCTTTTTTAATTGTTTGTAAAAAAATTATATATTTATATTATTCCCGACTAGACAAATATAAAAAATATAAAAAATTGAAAAATTGAAAAAAAAATTAAATATAATTCACCCCACCAAAAAACATATCACTACATATTTAATAAAAAAAATTTAACTACATATAAAAAATAAACAATCACCAATTACTCACCAACAATCACCAATTATTTTTTTTTATCGTTTAAAAATTGTATACTCATTTTTTTACTTTCAAATTCAAATAGAGCCGTTAGGCTCCTGTTACATATTCCAGGACACTCTATCTCTCATTTCCAACGACTAAGATCTCTATCTCTCATTTCCAACAACTGAGATCTTTATTGTCTAGAATAATCTTCATCTCTCTATCTCTCTATAATCATCTTCCTCTCTTTTCTCTACATACTTTCTGTCTCTCTTCTCTCTCTATATCTCTTCTCTCTTTATACTGATCAGTTCTTCCCTTGTAAGATAGACACTTCTCTCTTTATTCTCTGTCTCTATCTACTCCCACCCCTCTCTTGATCTCACACACACACACACACACTCTCTCTCTCTCTCTCTCTCTCTCTCTCTCTCTCACTCCTACTCCTAGAACCCAGATCTTTGCAATTGTCTCACTCCTACAACCCTGCCGTCTGTTAATCACCCTCTAAATCGATCATTCATGTCTCCAAATCTCATAAACCCACCTCAATCAGTCATCCATGTCTCCAAATCTCACAAACCCATCTCAATCGATCATCCATGTCTCCAAATCTCACAAACATATCTCTAAATCTCACAAACCCACCTCTTTCATCACACATGCCTCCAAATCTCACAAACGCACCTCCTTCATCTCCCATGGACATGGAAGACCACCCGCCGAAGCCTTCCATCCCTACTACGAATGCTTCTCTTTCCAACCACGGACGAAGATGATATGATCATGAAACTGTGAAAGTAGCTACACGGAGGCCATGAAAACAAGTACACAAAGGCCATGAAACCGTGAAAGCAAACACCTTTTGTCTACAACTATTTCTGTTATTTGAACTGGAATGATGAATTCTTCCCCCTCCAATTTCTGTCAGGTATTTTTTTGACTCATTTTGTTATTTTTTAATTTTTAATTTAATTTTTTTGCTTGAAATTGGTGAAATTGAAATTTTGCTATCTTGCTTCTGTTTGAAATTATTTAATTTTGGGTGAAATTGGGTGAAAATTGCTTCTTTGTTTGGAAAGGATGATGAGAAAGGGAGGGAGAGAGGGAGGAAACGGTTGGTTGAAGTTGACTTGGCAGCTTTGGCTGCCAAAGCTGGTACCACATTTGACACAAGCTTTGGCATTTGCCAAAGATAACAGCTGCTAAAACTTACCATTGGAGTTGCCTGTCTATCAACTGCTGCCATAATTTGGCAATAGCAGCTCCAATGGCACACCATTGGAGATGCTCTTGGTGTACTTTTCCAAATATAACACTCCAACACTCCGACATAGCACTTCAAAAAACACTCAAACACTTCAATACTACAAAACTCCTTAATATATTTTTCTTAAACGTAGCACTCCAAGAGTCTAATACTAAAAAACTCCTTAATATGCTTTTTTTAAACACCCTCCAAGATAACACGAATTTTTTTTTTCTTAGTGTACTTTTCCAAACGTAACACTCAAACACTAAAAAAATTCTTTCATGAGTAAGGATGAAAATTTCCCTTTCAAAATAATTCAAAAGCATAATCATTTTCCCACCTTTGTTTTATGTCACTCATTCTGAAAATATATTTACTTTACAACCACGCAAACCACCACAAAGGTGACACGTGTATAGTACTATCCGGCAAAGGAATCAAAAGTACTCACACTACTCACACTTGGGCTCGGGTGCGACTTTCTTTTTACTACATCCATACACGTGTCCACAAGTACATGAATGAATGGCACAAATCAGCCCGCAAAGGGGGGGTGCTGGTAATTTTAATATATCGCCCCCTTAGTCACACAAACTTACACCATTCACACTAGGATATTTAACTAATAGGGAACCCTTGTACGACTGGTGTGAGTTTACTGTTTAGCACTACAAAATGCCTCACCAAGCCTCTTTCCGTTTTTATGCCAAAAATGTTTTCCTCACCTACCCACCATTTGTTTTCCAGAGTAGTAGTCCACTCTGGACTTTGATAGATGAACAGTAAGCTTAGCTCACGTTTGTTTTGTTTGTGTCCCTTCAGATTGATAGTCCGTTTGGATTAGGATAGGCCTTGGGCGAGTGGATTGTTAGTCTGAGCGAAGAGGTTGTATTAGAAAATGGTTCGTCGACTTAGTGAGTTACCAGTCATTCGCCGAGACGTTCGCCCGAACATTCAACCAGTCAACTACAATTTTTTTTTTACATGTTGGCCATTTTTTTTAACATTAATGTTTAATGATTTTATACTTTTTGTTAAGTAAAAATCATAATTTTTTTTATTTATTATTTTATATAAAAATAATTTAAAATCCTCACATTAATAACTATCATCAAAACAAACACAATTTTACTAATTCCTCACTATCAATTCCCTCACTAACAATTCCTTCACTATTAATCCCCTCACTATCAATACCCTCCATTCTAACTGTCACGATCCAAACTCGCCCATATAGGTTTAGTGTCATAACCGTCTAATAATTCGTGATTACCAAACGCCTGCTTAACAGTAATACAATAACAGGGTTAGCGGAAGCCAATAAATAAGAAAATAAGACATCCAACGAGCTGTGAAGACTTAAATGAAACAAAATAAACTTTCATATAGACATATATGTACAACAGTCCATACCAAGTTGTATGCCAAAAATGTAAACAAAAGAGGGATTTTAATCCCATGATCAACAAGTATACAAATATCATAATCTGTTCATGACATATGATTGAATCCCAAAAGGATGATTTCCGTACCACCCGAAAGCCTCGACACTTGACCAGTGGGAACCTCGCGGTGAGGCACAAAAGTTGGCTTGACAAAACTGAGGCTAGGTCGACGCCACTACGTCCCCTCTTGCACTTGATCACCTACATACATATATAAAAAAATGAGTTAGAGCCCAGTGAATAACAACAGTGTAAAGAGGTTAAGAATGATGTCCTTACTGTAATCCAAATCGGTTAATTATAGCAGTAAACAAAAAAAATTAGAATCATTTGCATAGCAGATCCATATTTCATACAGAAAACATGGCAGTCATACGTGGTACAACCAATAGTAGAATGGTACATACGGTCATGAAGACTGAACAATCAGAATTGATGGACATGCCATCAATACAGTACACAGAAGTTTCAAGAATTGGAACTGATTGAGATCTTTGTAACGGTAACAGTAAACAGATGCTAAGGATGCCACGAATATAGTTCAGAAAAATAGGACAATCATTCATCCAAACAAGAATCATCATTTTAGAAACAGAGTATAGTATAAGTTAGAAAATACTTATAATTGAATATATCTTTACAAGGTTGTTACTCACAGTTGGCTCCATGAAACACGTGGCTAGGACGCGGCGACTGATCTACACAAACACATTCAAGCGCAATGGTTCAACATACAGTTTATAACCTACACGGACTATTCGCTCCTTAATCACTAATCTCTTTTCACTCATTAATTTCCATTGTGCTCATAAGATGCAAATGCATATGAAAAACACTTGGAAAGTATGCAAATAGAGGCCCGAAAATCAGAGAAAACAAGCAGAAAAAAAAACTGTGCTAGCCCTGCTTACCGTACGTGTGGTGGCCTAGGCCGCTCGTGCGAGCAAAATGCAATTGGGCCCGACCGCTTGTGCGGTGATCCGACCGCACCAGCGTGAAAAAACATTATGGCCCAGTCGCACTAGCGGCAAGAAAACAGAATGCAAAGTTGGAAAAAAAAGACTTGGCTGCTTGTGCGGTGGCCTAGGATGCTCAAGCGGTCTAGGTGCATAACTAGTTTGAAAATCTAAAGAAAAAAAAATGGAGTTTTCTCTTTTTGCAAAACCAACTCAAATTTATGAAACACAAGGCCATAAACCCTCCAAAAATACCATCAAATCCATAGTTCCAACTTCAAATAAAATCATAACTTTCAAACAAAACTCAATTTCTATTTAAAAGATCACAAACTTAGAATTTATGGGCTAAAAATCAAAACCATGCAATTGTTAAGTTCCAAACTCAAAATCCATAGAGTTTCATCCTCCATCTTTAAGAAGCAAGCAAGAAACAACTGTTTGATCATGAGAAATGCCATGTATGACAAGATTTGAAGCTATTTCCTACAATTCCTCTCTTTAGGGTTCTTGACATCAATTAACACCACCCAATCCCAAATTTTCCACTTAGATTCTATCAGTTCAAGGATAAAACAACTTAGACTCAAGAAATTAAAGGAGAATTCTTACCTACAATGGTTGATTTGGTAAAGATATATTCAATTTCTCTTCTTCTCCATTCCTTCTTCTCTTGTTCTCCTAAGTCTCTAGAACTCTCTCTTTTTCTCTCTCAGATTTGGTCCCTCTTTCTTCCTTAACTATTGTTGAGTTCCAACACAAAATATCTATCTTCAATATTCTCAACCAATTTTAAGCTTAACTTAATTTAAATCAAATTCACTTAAATCAAGTCCATCCTCATTATAATCTAATTTAACTCAACCCAAACTTAATCGTAATAAGGTGAATTAAGTTCTAACCACCTAGTCCAACATTTAATTTTAACCTCATAATTAACGATTTAGACAGGTTTATTTCACAATTTATCATATCTGTTGATTATAATAAAATACAATTAGCACATGGCACATAACACATAGCAATTATAGAACATATAACAGTGGCGGAATCAGGAAACTAAATCAGAAGGGACACTTATTAATTATAATTATAATTTTTTTTTCCCATAACCAACAATAAGAAGATAATAATAATTTTTAAATTAATATTAAGTACAAAATCTTACAAAAGTATAAAATTTTACAATTAACTTGAGTAAAATAAAAAAGAAAGTATTACGTGTAACTAGTGTATCATGGACAATGTAAAAAAGTCATATATTTAAGTTGTAAAATAAATTATATAATGGTAAGATAAATCAATTTTTTACAAAATTTGAGTAAAAATTTCATATAATAGTGATATCACGTCATTGTTAACATATAATATCACCAACTAATAGTATAGCAACATATGAATGGTGAACTCCACATGTAAATATAACTAACACTCTAGTAATTTTTACATATATATAGTGAGATTAATTATATTTGCATATCAATAATGATGAATATTACCTTTGTATTGAGATTTTTTTACAGAATTTTCATACATAAAAATATAATTTGTTGTAGTCACTTCATTCTCAGTAAAACAATCACTATTGTTTTCATAAATTTAAAAATGCCCTTGACATTTTATTCTAAATATTATTTTTGTTTAAAATTTTATTTATATACATATGTATAAAAAAAAATCCAGGGGGACACGTGACCTCCTGATCATGACTTCACCACTGCATATAACACATAATTAAGGCAATTCACATAATTAGTGGTTAATTAAGGAGGGGTGTTACACTACCTTTGAAAACAAACGAGGCTTTAGTGTATTTTATCCAAACATAACACTCCAAGGTAACATTTCAACACTCCAACATAACACACTAAAAATCTTCTTAGTGTATTTTTTACAAACGTAACACTCCAATGTAACTTTTCAAATGTAACATTACAATGTGGCGAACACAGATACCAAATGACTAAATGGATCATAAGAAAAAAATATGAGACTATATGGATAACAAGTCCAAAATATGAGATTTATTAGTCAATCACCCTAAAAATAAACAATCTAAATTAATATTAGATAACATCCTAATAATTTAACATAAAACTTATTCCATGCTACATAAACAACGTAAAATTTGTCATTTTAAATAATCATTTATTATTTGATTTTTTTTAAGTTGAAATAAATGAATTTATTTTGTTTTTGACAATTTACATGACTTATCTATTCATATGTAAAATATATATATATAATTTTATATTTTCTCCATCATATATTATTCTTAAATTTTTATTTTTATTTTTGAGTCATTAAATTTCTAGTCGATGCATATTAAAAAAAACACAGATTAATATTTCTTACATGATTAAAAAAATTAAAAAAATAAATATAGAAGTAAAAAAAATTATACTCGCCTCATAATAAATTAAAATTAGTTGATAGGGAATGAAGGATCAAGAAATCATTTGAGAGTAATAAACAATTCAAACAACTTATCATTTCTTACACCTAAAATTAAAATTAATCTTTACTTGAATAGAGAAATTATTTGAGAATAATAAAATACTCAATTAATTTGTCATGTATGATACTTAAAATCTATTTCTCCATCTTTGTTTATCTCATCTAAACTATTTTTATTAAATTAAATCTTAAAATTAATTTCTCACTTCATTAATGGTTAAATTTTTATTTTATTTTTTTGTTTATAAAAGTTCAAAAACTTGTTGTAGAAAAAAACAGAGTCAACAAATTACATTTATATTTTAAAAAAGTTAAGAAAAATAAATAATAATTTCATATATATTTAATAGGATAAATTAAATTTAGTGCATTTAGGCCTCGTTTGTTTTGGAAGATGGGGGAGGGATTGGAATTGAGATGGAAGTGGGACCTTTGTGTTTATTTTGGGAGATGAAGAGATGATTGAGATGGAGGTGAGAGAGTTGGTATTAAAAATTAGTCATCCGGCTTAGTATATATATATATATATTTTACTTTTACATGTTGGGCAATTTTTTTTGAACATTAATATTTAATGCTTTTGTATTTTTTGTTAAGTAAAAAATCATAATTTTATTTGTTTTAATATTTTATATTTCTTTTATAGGGTAATAATTTAATAATCCCCACACTAACAATTACCATCAAAACAAACACAATTTTACTTAATCCCCTCACTATTAATCCCCTCCATTCTATCTCTGAAAACAAATAGCCCTTAGGTTTAAAATTAATGTTGATAATGAATGAGTTTGGTTTAATTGTCAGCAACCTCAGTAAAAGTAAGATTTTTTTTACTTCTATATTTACTTTTTAATTTGTTTTAGTTATGTAATAAATATTAATGCGCATTTTTTTAAATATGTATTGATTAGAAATTTAATCACTCAAAAATAAAAATTTAAATTTAAGAATAATATATGATTGAGAAAATATAAAACAATAATTCTTTTACATATAAATAAATAAGTAATGCAAATTGTTGGCAAAAAAAATAAACCTATTTATTTTAACTCTAAAAAAATTCAAATAATAAACACATTACTTAAAATGATAAATTTTACGTTATTTATGTAGTGTGAAATAAGTCTTATATTAAATTATTGGGATGTTATATAATATTAATTTTAGAGAGATTGTTTATTTTTAAGTATTTTATCAATGAAAATTGAGTTTTTTTTTTCATTAAATGATTTAATAATGTCTTAACAATTTAAGGATTTTATTTAATATTGCATGAAATTTAAAAAAATTATTAAATAATGCTAAAATCTATATGGGTCTTTGATAATATATATGCAAAATCTCAGAGGAGGTGAGTGAAATTTTTTATTTGAATAGATAAGGTAACTAATGGACAATTTTATCATTTGTGATATTATATCCTATGACATTAGCAATTTCCGTTAAATTGCTTAACAGTAGGAAAACCTTGATAGTAGTCTCAAAAATAAAGGAAGTTGTGTAATTATTGAAACTATAAAGGAGAAAAGTGTAATTTACCCTATTTTATTTTTTTTTCAAATTTTATTTTGTTTAGTACGTCTTATGCAAGTAGAATAACTTATATTATTTATTTACTTAGGGGTTATTTGAAAAGTGCTAGATTAGTATACTTTTTGACTTTTTACGAAAAAATATAAAATATGAATTAGGTTTGAAGTGATATGATAAAGAGATGATATAATTCAAATAAAATAATTGCGATCCAAATAGGATAATGTGCACAAAGCCTTAGTTTTGTTAGTTAAAGAATAACATTTCATTTTGTCATAAAATTCTCTTTACTACCAATATTACAACCCTTTTTATCATTATTAACACTACTACCATATTATTACCATTATCACTACTATCACCATCTTATTACTATCATTATTATCACTACCACTACTACCCTCACATCAGCATCACTTCCAGCACCACCAAAGTCACAACTACCACTACAACCCTACCACTATCATCGCAACCATCGTCACCCTACCACTATCATCGCAACCATCGTCACCGCAACTATGCCATACCATGCTATAGTCATTATCGGTCCTACTGCTACCATCAACCCCTATCATAACTAAGGTTGACTTTGCCTTTTCTGAGACCCAAAATAAGCTATATGAGGTCTCTTATACTTATACATATACATATGTATATATATATATATATAAATGTCCCAAAGTAGAATTCTAATATAAACTTATTTTTCAATTATTTTTTGGCAAAATCGGACTAACTCAAATTTTATTTAAATTTTTTGAACTTTCCCTTTCAATTGTAAAATTACTAATCAAGTTTATTTTAATCAACTTATCAATTAAACCCATTCAATCTTTCTTATGACATACTTCACTGAATGTATGATAATCAATTTTAAATTTTAAATATTTCTTTTTCTCATAAACAATTGTAAGTAATAACTATAATCAATAATATTCTATATACAGTTCATATATTTGAAAAACAATCATTAATTAGTTTTAAATAATTCACCATATCAATAATTTTTTTTTGTTTTTTAAAGAAAAAATAAGACTTACTTGAATTTTTTATTTTTTATTTTTTTTAAAAAATTGAGGGATTTTTTTAACCAATTTTCGGGACCAAAGCAGTCACTTATGCCCAAAGAATTGTCATTTCATTTAATCGTATATCTTATTTTATTTTATTCTTGCGTACCAAACATAATGATTTTTTTAAAATATATTCAAAAAAATTTATTTACACCCAGCCGTCATGAGGATGGTGTTTAACTCAGAAGAAAATATTAAAGGGTGCATGTAGAATCATACAGGATTTAATCAAAGCCCCTCGTAATAAAATTTTAATACATTAAGAATAAATATAAAAAGTTTTTCTTAAAAAATGTAATACATACCATTATTACCAAAATATTAAACTTTAAAATAATATAACTTTCGATGTAAATGTCAATTTTTAATAAAATTTGTATTTTTAGAATTCTCTTATCAAGATCTATCAAATAAGATTCATATTGATTATAAAATTCTTAATAAAAAAAATTATTACCGTCAAAATTGATGTAAATAATAATAGTAACATTCTACTCTATTTGACAATAACATATTACTTTATCTCACAGTAACATAGTAACATTTTACTCTAATAGCTATTCTATAGGACTTTTCTTTTAGTCTAGTGGGTATTCGTTTATCGCACAGTATCCCAAATGCACTCTTCCGCTTAAGTCACCCGTCTTAATTCTATAGATTACATCTTCTTCAATCTCTCCAGTCGTAGTGATAATTGATCCTAAATAACGAAAATGTTCACTCTTAGATAATTCTTAGTTCACAATTTTAACTTTTATATAACGGAAATATATATTCTTAAATATATATTTGTATATTTTTTTATTTCTATATTTTACATGTATACTAAAATTAATAACTACTCATTAAACAACTATTAAGATTTTTCTTTTTGGGGGGAAGGGACGGCTCATTCCTTCCCCACTTCTCTGGTAAAAAGAATCTAATCTCTTGTTATGTCTGTGTATATTTGTTAAGGGTGGGTGTGGAGCTTCTTTTATATTTGTCATTTGGGCAATGCTAGGGGGCCCGAATTTGGGTGCCCCTAATGGCTCAAATTTCCTTATCAGGTAAAAAAATAAAAAATAAAAAAAATAAAGTTATCAAAACTGGCAATTTGAGCCAATTTGAGCCACAATTTTAGGGCCACCAATAATTTTCCTTGTCATTTTAATTTGTGGGAGCATTTGGACTTAGTCAATGGCAGAACTATGTAGGGGTTGGGAGCGGCCCTGGCCCCTCTGATTTTTGGTAATTTATTATTAATTTTATATTTATGAGTATTTATAAAATGTATAATAGAATGATTTTTTCATTTTATAAGAATTATTTAAATAATTTTTTATTAATATTATATAATGTCTAATGAAATGATCTCTAATTATTTCACATTTTAAATAATAGCATCAATTTTATCGGTTCGATTTTATTAATACAAGTAGTATATGCCATTTATTTTTTAAATGTTAAAAATCAAATGGTAATGTATACTTTTTTCATGAGTAATGTTAAAGAACTTAAAACTTATCATTAAGCCCCGGTTTGGTTTTTCTCTTAGGCTAAAAAATCACAAGAGGACAAAAAAAGTTTTGTCATTCTAAAGCTAAAAAGTCAAAAAAGCCAAACAAGAAAACCAAAAAAATAAAAAAATAAAAAAATCTCAGGCTAAAAAAGTTAAAAAGCGAACTAAAAAAGTTATTGTCAAACAACCCCTAAATTTATTCGCAATGAGATGGCAATGGTTAGGTTTTAATTGATTGATTTCTAAACAAATCAATTGACATGTAACATTCAACAATATTTAGTGTAAATTTAAGGGTCATGTTTTAGGGGTTTTAAGCATTTTTCACTTTTTATTTATTAGATTATATCAATCGATAAAATAGTATAAAACAATAGTTTAACCGATTATATATTGAGATCTAATAATTCAAAATTGAAAAAATCATTTTTTAGATTTTTTTAATTTTCTTGTAAAATATTTATTTTACAACATTTATATAAGAAATTATGTTCAATTAGTAATGTACCAAAATCAATTCAGTATTTGTTTATGCATATACATTGGCCTCTCCAAGACAAAACTCCTAATTCCACCCCTGTTTGTTAGGTCTATTTTGGGATTGATTTTGGTGATCCGAAATATCTACTTTTTACGGCTAGTTGTACGGGGAGCAAATATTCAGGCGAGCCCGTACTCCTTTCTTCCAAGCTCCTGCCTGTCCGATCGACCTGCGAGCACAACGGCGGTGAGCTACCCGGCGGTGTGTGGCCGGAAAACCCCTCTGACGATCAAGTTAACACACACCTTGGGATAGAGAGAGAAAAAAGGAGTGTGTTGAGTGTTTAGTGTATGTCTCACCAAATGTTCATCTGTCTCCGTATGGGGGGCGCAGACATGCTTATATACCCTCTGCGCTCCAAATCTACTCCCAGTGATCTCTCAACACGTGGCACTGCTATCCCGTCTGTCAGCACAAATCTTGCTGAACATCACCTAACCCAACTGCCTGCCCACTCTCATGGAAGCTTGGCAGCCGGGCTGCACCATCTCGGCTGTCAACGGCCATACTGCGCTTCAAGCCTAAGAATTCCCATAGCTAAGACCAGTGAGAACCGGGCTCGGCTGCATCCCGGCATAGCCAAGCTCGGTCAAGCTCATGCTCGTCTGCCGTCGACCTTCCTGCCGAGCAAACACAAGTAGCCCGATCTAACCTTGGCCGCTGCCAGACATCTCACTTGACCGGCTTCGATACCATGATGCTGCGTAGCTTGGTCAGACCTCGGCCTGCCTTAACCGGGCAGATTCCTGCAAGGACAGGGCCGAACTACCTCGGCCCAACCTTGTTGGGCCCAAATCTGTCCGGCCCAATTCCAGATCATAAATCTCCCTCTCAATTGCCCTTTAATTCTGTCCGCGCAAGCGTGACTGGGATTACCCATTCTGACCGGGATAATCTCTTCCTCGGTTCATAATTTGCAAGAAACCAACCGAGCTAACTTCCGCGCTTGGTTCCTAGTCTTGCTCGGTCGACGTCTCGTCTGACCTTAACGTCTCTTCAACTCTGACACTGCCATTAATGGGGACATGTGTCAATCCCCCATTGGTCCTTGAGCAGCCAACCCAGCCGTCCCCAAGAATTCGAATTTGGGCGGTCTTTCTTCTTCCATATACATGCCTTCCTCCTCCTCATTTCACCCTTACTGATTCTCACTCCTTCTTGCCGATCCAGAGTTTTTGCCATTTCTCACATGCCATTCCTGAGCTCGAGTTCAAGGAAGCAGCTACTGCCCTTCACAGGTATGCCTTCCAACTCCCCTTTTGTTGTTATTTCCTTCGATATTTCACACATTAGGGCACTAAAACGTAGTTTTTAGGACATAGACACTAAAAATTGTCCCAAACCCTCAACTGTTCCTGGTGTTCTTCATTTTCTCTGATGAACAATGAAGATCTGAGGCGGACTGGGCTCCAGGTCATCTTTTGATCCAAAAATCACTTAGACCGAGCTAACAACCTGTTTGTCCAAACCTTAGTAGAAACCGGGGTAGACAAAGGACTTGGCCGCTCGACCGGGCAAATATCTGGTCCGCTTGAGCGACCGAGCTACTTGGCTTACCTTTACGACCGAGGCGGTTTGGCACAATCCATGACCGAGCTAAAGTCAAGCTCGTTTTGCGCGACCGCGCTCCCTCTTACACTTGACACCCTTTTTCCTGCAGAGTCCAAGGGGACCACAGACCATTACCGTGCTCTCAAAGACCGAGCAGCCACAAATCACCAGTCAGTGCCAAACCTCCTCAGCCGAGCTAACTTAGGCCAGCCATACATGGGGAAATTCCACTTCCTAGTCGATACTCCAACTGCATTGGCCGCGTTCAGGGAGGAGTACGGTATCCCAGCCGACGTCCACCTTGAGCTCGCCAAAATTGAAACAACACCCTGGGGCATATTAGATCAGTGCCCCTTCACCGTGCTGTCTATCATCGAGGGAGGCCTCCGCTTCCCAGTCAACCCGCTGATGACCGAATTTCTCCGCCGGACTAGACTTGCACTAACACAAGTATCAACCAACACTTACCGAATTATCAACGGTGTCCACGAGCTAAATAACCGGCTAGGCACAAACTTAGGTTTAGCCGAGATATTGCGGCAATACACCCTTGCACACACCAGCGATGGCTTAGCCTATTATTTAAAAATCCGACCGGGCAAAGAAAAACTAGTGACCGGCACCCCAGACAAAGACTTACACGACGACGACTTTTTCTGGGTGTCTGGCAACTACGAAACAGCCGGCGTACCGGGCTGGGCGATTAGCAAGAACTTCAGTTCTACAAGTAAGCCGCGCTAACTTGCTCGGTTAAGTGCCTTTCTTCAATATTTTATACTTGACCATTTTTTCCTGTTTCTTTTGCAGCAATTCAAGCCTTGCAAGCCAACTACCAATTTCCCAACGTTGAGGCCATCCGGACCGTGCTCCGCTATAACCACCGGGATTGTAACGAGCTGCTCGGCTACACCCTCACTTACAGATATTCAGCTCCACGCCGGAGTAAAGTAACAGATTTTCTCCGTGCTTCATCACCTCCTCCAGACCCAACTCTGCCAGACGTTCCACTAATACGGTTGATAGAAGCCGAAGAGATGGCGAAAAGAAGTCGCATAAAAAACTTGCTCACGGCGACCTTAGCCGAGATACCGAGCATTGTTACCCGCTCCCCCCGCTGCCGGTCAATCCAGCGGCCCCGTGGTTGCCTTGGCATCTCCAGCCGCCAGGCAATCCAGACAGGAAGCTCGCCGGGCAAGCAAAAGGCCTCGCGCAGACCCATCTGCCAAGCTGGTGGCCGAGCTAACTACCGAGTAGCCTGCCGTCACGGCTGACCCAACACCGCCATGGCAACCGCAGCTGAAGCACCGGGGAAAAGACATCCCGGCAGATGCTTCTGTCAAGGGCGACAAGGAGCACTTGCTCGCCTTCGACCTCTCAAAAGCTCTTCTGCTGCCGAGCGACGTGGTTGGCAGCGACCATGTCCCCGACACCCGATTGGTGAAATCAGTCGTAAAGTCCATGACCAGGGTAAGAGCTTTAATCCTCTACTGAAATTTTCACAAGTGTTTGCACGGTTTCTTCTCTGATCAAACTCCTTGTTTGCAGGCAATTCAGAAGCAACACTTGGTCATGGAGCGAATCCATCGACTCCAGCAGAAGGCGAGTGACACTGCCAACCAAGTGCAAAGCCTTCAAACCGAGCTTGGCCGGGCAAAGTCCTCACTTCAAATGGCCAACGTTGACAATAACAGGTTGCTCGGTCAGCTTGAAGAAGCCGAGAAGAAGAGAGACGAGCTCCAGGCCGAGCTGGATGCGCTCAAAAAGACCAGGGAGAAGGAGAACGAAGATGCCAACAATGCCGGTTTCAAGGAGGCTGAGGACAATTACAAAAAACAAGTCTTCGCCACCCAGGACATTTACTTCAAAGCGGGTTGGAAGTCTGCCTGCCAACAGCTCGGTCAGGGGCCTGACACCGACGTGTTTGCCTCTCTGCCGGCTGTCTTCCTACCGACCTACCTCATACCATACGCCAACGATGTCTTCAGCGTGTTGCAAGCTGAGGCCGAGGAAGGACTCGAAGAAGAAGCCGAGGCAAACACCGACGAAGAAGATCGCCAAGAACAAGAGTAGCCCGGCCGTACTGAGCCCGGTGCCCAAGACCATTCTCCAACTGTCAACTTGGAGGCAGCCGATGACGAATTCACCAACCTCTCCTCCTTAGCTTAGTTTTTTTTTTTTTTTTTTTTTTTTTTTTGCATTACTTATGTAACCGGGCTGTCAGCCCCACATTTTGTACTTCTTTTTGATTAATGAAAAAATGAAATTTCATTAAGTGTTTGCGCGGTCTTGAGTCTTCATCACTTCAGCTGAGCAAAATACATCTCTATGTGCATAACAATTGAACAAAACATCTCCTTCAACCGGAATAAACAGCTCGGTTGGAACCTAGGTGTTGAACAAAACATCAACACCTTCAACCGGAATAACCATCTCGGTTAGAACAGCAAAGTTGAACAAATCACCAACTTCTTCAACCGGAATAACCATCTCGGTTGAAACAACAAAGTTGAACAAATCACCAACTTCTTCAACCGGAATAACCATCTCGGTTAGAACAGCAAAGTTGAACAAATCACCAACTTCTTCAACCGGAATAACCATCTCGGTCTAATTCTGAGAGTTGAACAAAACATCAACCCTGCCAACCGGAGTAAATATCTCGGTTGAGAATACCTAAGCTGAACAAAACATCAACTCTTTCAACCGGAATAAACATCTCAGTTTTTCATCAAAATAACAATCTGAACGCTAAAGCAAAGAAGAAACACTTCTATATATTGACAAAAAGAATTACATTCTGAAGTGTAAGCCAAAAAATTCCTTTGCACAAAAAGAAGGCTAAAGCTAGAAATAATACAGTTTGAGGTTGGCCGCATTCTATGGTCGGGGTATTGTTCTACCATCCAGATCCTCCAAGTGGTATGCCCCTTTGCCTGCCAGACCGGTTATCTTGTAGGGTCCTTCCCAATTTGCCCCTAGCTTGCCTTCACCTGGCACCAGGGTGTTGCCCATAACTTTCCTCAACACCCAATCACCTACTTTGAACGGTCTGGGGTGCACCATTTTGTTGTATTTCCTTGAAAGCTCCTGTTGATAGGCGGCCACGTGGATGAGGGCCTTTTCCCGGCGTTCTTCCACTAGATCAAGTTCCAGGGCGATAGCCTCGGCATTCAGCTCGGGCTCAAAACTTTCACTCCTTAGGGTGGGCATGCCAACTTCCAAAGGTATGACCGCCTCCATGCCATAAGCCAAAGCAAATAGAGTTTCCCCGGTAGACCGTCACGGGGTTGTACGGTATGCCCAAAGGACGCTGGGGAGTTCCTCGGCCCACTTTTCCTTAGCTTTCTCAAGCCTTTTTTTCAACCCATCCATGATGGTCTTATTGAATGCCTCGGCTTGACCGTTGGACTGCAGGTAAGCCGGAGTAGAGTTGTAGAATTCAATCTTTAGATCTTCATAAAATCCTCTGAATAGGCGACCGTCAAACTGGGTGCCGTTATCCAAGATCAAAATCTTGGGGACGCCAAACCGTATGACCACATTCTGCCAGACAAACCGCTTCACGTCTTTCTCCTTGATCGTTGCCAAGGGCTCAGCTTCAACCCATTTGGTGAAGTAATCTGTGGCCGCGATGAAAATTTTCTGGTTGCCTGGTGCTGTTGGGAGCGGCCCCACTATATCTAGCCCCCACATTGCAAAGGGCCAAGGACTGGTGAGGGGACGAAGTTCCCTGGCCGGCTAATGGATCTGATGGGCGAATTTCTGGCACTTGTCACACTTGCGAACGTACTTTTGTGTGTCGGCTTGTATGCACGGCCACCAGTAGCCCTGCGAAATAGCTCGGTAGGCCAGGGACCTGCCCCCGATATGACTGCCACAGATGCCTTCGTGAATTTCGTACAAGAAGGCCTCCATGCTACTCGGGTGCACGCATTTCAGGTAAGGACCGGCGAAAGATTTCTTGTATAAAGCGCCGGATGGAGAAAGCCAAAACCGCTCTGACTTCACCCGCACTTTATGTGCTTCCTTCTTGTCGGCTAGAAGAGTCCGGTCTCTGAGGAACAGGATTATAGGGTCCATCCATGAAGGACCTAGAGCAGCGCAGAGTACATCTGTCTGCCCGGCTTCCTCAATGCTCAGCCGTGGAAGGAATTCAATCAAAAGAGGGTTAGGAGATGTACTATCAACCATGGAAGCAAGGCCGGCCAACTCATCTGCTCGGCTGTTTTCTTCACGGCCAATCTGCTGAACTCTAATCGCCCGAAATTGCTTGATGTGTTCCCTGACCAGAGCTTGGTACTTTGCCATTCTGTCATCCTTTGCTTCATAAATCCCAGCGACTTGGTTAACTACAAGCTGGGAATCACTGTACACCATTAGCTCGGAAGCCTGCATCTGAAGAGCGCTCTTGAGTCCGACCAAAAGCGCCTCGTACTTGGCCTCATTGTTGGATGCTGGGAAGCCAAGGGTGATAGAATGTTCAATAGTCAGGCCATCCGGCAAGATAAGAACGATACCTAGACCGGCACCGTGTCGGTTCGACGCTCCATCAACAAAAAGTTTCCATATCTCCCCCACAAAGAGTTTCCAACATTCTGAAGGGTCTTGCGAGCCTCGAAGGGTGATGGGATCACGGTTGCTCGGCTGTCTGGTTTCACGATCTGTGCTGATTGGTTCCACTTCTACCCTCCTTGGTGATTCGGCACCGGACTTGGCAAGTTGGTCTACAACGCCCAAGTCCGTAGGCGAATCACCAGGTTGCGGTATTATGCCGGCTGCAGGCTCTGCGTTGAGTGGTTCCATTTCTTCCCCCCGTGGTGATGCGGCACCGGACAGAAAAGGTTGGTCGGTGAGACCTGTCCCAGTCATCGCATCACCGGTCGGTGGAGTTGTACAAACTGAGGGTGTGTTGGTGGGGCGCACAAATTCCACGTCGCAAACTCCACCGGGTTGTTGTATCTCGGCCAGGCTTGCATTTACCTCCTCATTTGCCGCGGCAATATCAATCGGGCACACCGGATGAGTTCCAAGTGAGAATTCGGCAACGAAATCGGCCAAGGTCTGGGCTTTTATAGCTGTGCGCGGCTGGAACTTCACATCAAACTGTCCCAATTCGACCGCCCACTTGAGAATCCGACCGGAAAAGTCTGCCCGTTCGAACAAAGCCTTAAGGGGGAACTCGGTCAGAACGATAATGGTATGGGCGTGGAAATAGTGCGCCAACTTCCTAGAAGCCATCATCAATGCCAACGCAAGCTTTTCTAACGACAAGTATCTCGACTCGGCCGGTAGTAAGGTTTTACTGACGTAGAAGATTGGGAGGTGCTTAATTCCTTCAGCTCGGACAAGCACCGCACTGACTACATGTTGTGAAACAGCAAGGTAAAGATAGAGTTCTTCGCCGGGCTTTGGTGTAACCAATAGTGGCGCCGAAGACAGATACTCTTTGAGCTCGGCCAAAGCCCGGTTACACTCTTTATCCCATGAGAACTTGGATTTCAATGCTTGAAAGAAAGGACGGCAGCGATCTGATGACCGGCTTATAAATCGATTAAGCGCGGCGGCCATTCCGGCCAGATGCTGCACGTCCTTAGCCGAGCTGGGCTGCTTCAACTCTTGCATGGCTCTGATCTGTGTGGGGTCTGCTTCAATGCCTCGGTTCGTGACTAGGAATCCCAAAAATTTCCCGGATCCCACGCCAAAGGCACACTTAGATGCATTCAGGCGCAACTTGTGCTTTTTGAGAATGGTGAACATCTCGGCCAGGTCGGACAAGTGGTCCGCTGCATGCCGGCTTTTAACCACCATATCATCGATGTAAGCCTCCATTGTCCGGCCAAGCAAAGGAGCAAACATCCTGGTCACCATCCTCTGAAAAGTTGCTCCAGCGTTCTTCAAACCAAAAGGCATGACACGGTAACAGAAGAGTCTCCTTGGAGTCGTGAAGGAGGTAATCTCCCGGTCGGGCCCATGCATGGCAATCTGATGGTAGCCGCGATAGGCATCCAAGAAACTGAGCCTGTTATGTCCAGCCGTCAAGTCCACAAGCTGGTCAATACGGGGCAAAGGGAAGCTATCTTTCGGACAAGCTCGGTTGACTGTCTTGTAATCGACACAAACTCGCCACTTCCCATTCTTCTTGGGCACCACTACTGTGTTAGAAGTCCACCGAGGGTAGTGCACTTCCTAAATTGTTCGTGCCTCAAGCAAATTTTTCACTTCCTCTGCAACTACTTTGGCGTGATCCAGCACCGATCTCCTTGTTCGCTGAATGACTGGCTTTGCTCCGGGGAAGACATTAAGGTGATGGCAGATAAAACTTGGATCGAGGCCAGGCATATCGTAAGGCGACCACGCGAAGACTTCGATGTTGGCCGTCAAAAACTCAACTATTTCGGTCATTTCTTGGGCATTAAGGCTGGAGCCGAGCAAGAAGAATTTGTCCGGCTGCTCCGTATCAATTCGCACCTCCACCAATTCCTCAACGGCCTTGTCCTCTGCCTTTGTGCCCACATCGTCAGGAACTCCCCGATCTTCCGGTCCTTCTATCATTTGAACGAAGCCTTTGGCAGCCCGGCTCCCGTTCACCGCCACGTAGCACTGCTTGGACATGACTTGATCTCCCCAAATCTCCTCGATTGCCCTCATAGCCGAGGGGAATCTCATCACCTGATGGTAGGTCGACGTTACGGCTTGCATAGCGTGAAGCCATCCCCTTCCAAGGATCAGGTTGTAAGTAGAAGGCACTTGTAACACCCAGAACTCCACTTGCTTGACCACGGATCCCGTTTTGACCGGCAGGATGATCTTTCCCAAAGGCCACTCCGGTTGCGAGTTGAATCCAACCAGTGGCGAAGTCGCGCGGAGCCAAGTCTGTATCCCGGAGCTTAAGCTGCTTGAACGCGTCGTAATACATGATCTCGACCGAGCTTCCCTAATCGATCAAGATCCGTTTGACATCGAATTCCTTGACGCGGAGTGTTACTACTAAGGCATCGTTGTGCGGCGTTTGAATACGCTCTAGATCCCTCGAGGTGAAACTAATCACATCTTTCTCTTCGGTCTTCCCTCTTTTGATCGCAGGTTGAACTGACAAAACTTCCCTCATGTGTTCCGCCTTCTTGATCATTCCCCGGAGCTCGCATACACACGCCGGTTCCACTATGCCGTGGATGACATTGACAACCCTCTGTGGTGGCGCATCTCGGTCGTCCAGTCCCCGTGGGTCAACCGGAGCCTGATTTGCCTTTACGCCCCCATCAATGTAAAGATTCAGGTGTCCGGCGGCAACTAGCTCTTCCAAGTGTTGCCTTAAAGGCAAACAATCCTCCGTCCGGTGGCCTCACTCTCGGTGAAACGTGTAACGGTACCGCGGATTGAAGCCCTTCTGACCATTGCCCAACTTAGCTGGAAACTGGACATATTCCTCATCACGGATCTCACTAAGTATGCGATAGATTGGAATCTTGAAGATCGTGGTGATGCCTGTCCTGGCCTTCAATCGTCTGTTTGCATCTGCTACATCATTCCGGGGGTAGTCATTCCGGTCATTCCGACGCCCCCTACCCCGGTTTCTGCGATTTAAGCCATGGTCTGATTCCTCAGCGCGGTCACCTGATCGGCTGGACTCTTGTCCGACTGTGTGCACTTTTCCAGTTGACTTCTTGTCTGTTGCTACCGGAGTTGCCTTCGCGGTAGATGCTGACGCATCATCCTCTACTCGGATGTGCTCATTGATGCGTTGCATGAGCTGGCCTATGGATGTCGGCTGGTGCATGGTAAGCGAGTCCCGCAGTCTATGCCCGACTGGGAGACCACGCTTGTACTGTGTGATTGCAAGGTTAACCGGGCAATCCAAGATCTCGTTGAAGGTCTCCCAATATCTGGAGTTGCATGCCTTCAATGTGTCGCTCAGTTCCATCTTGACACTCAGTAGGTGGTCAACTTCCTTTGGTGTTTTGGTGTTGGTTTTGAAGCGCGTTACAAAGGCTTCGGCCAACTGATGCCACCTCTCAATACTTCCATCCGGCAGCCGTTCGAACCATTTCAAGCCTAGTTCTCCCAAACTTGACGGAAAGATGAGGCACATAAAAGCATCATTCCGCCTATGTCCGGCCATGACCTGTCGGAAGTGGCTTACATGCATGTAGGGATCGGTCTTCCCGTCGTAAAGCGTGAACTTTGGCTGGTGGAAGCCTGCCGGAAGAGGTGTTGTTTCTATCTCTGGGGAGAAAGGGGTGGCGCTTAGCCTCGCCAAGTCCGAGTCTACAAGGAGCGTGTAGACGTCCCCGAACGCCCGGGAGGATGAGTCCCGTTCTGTTCATTTTGGGCTCACTACAGTTCGAACTCGAATTGTCACGGTTCTCAATTTGAACCAAAGAGTACAAATCCGGCAAATCATTTTGAGAAAACAGTTTTTTTGAAAGAAGTGCCAAACATGGACTGCTTTGTCAGATACAGAGTCGCCACCTAAATATTTTATTTTGGGAAATTTAGGAAACCCTGACTCGTGCCTAAGGTCACGTGTCCGTCATCACTAAAGTTGCTTCGGCTCGGGAACTTGGGTACGATTGGGGAAGGTCACTTTGTGAGCACCCCCGCTCGCCCGAACAAAGATCGGCCTCTACTAACCATGATATCTAGTTTTGAAAATATTATGCGTTCTTATTCCGGTTATTAGCCTAGGGTTACTATGTGATGCGCACAGCATACAAGTATAGACCGGATCGCCTGAATTGGAACAAAATATTTCATGTTTGTTTTTTAAAGCGATTTGCTACTCGCAAGTAGGCTTAAAATGCAGATTTTGCCACCCTCGGGTGGGCTTAGAAAGCATGGTTTTGCCACTATCTAGTGGGCTTAAAACTCACAGTCAATGCATTACTCCAATTCAGATAATCCAACCTTCACCCACAGGCATTCAGGCAGGTATATCACATAAGCATATAGCCTCATGGTAAGCATGCTATCATGGCAGTCACTCACACGCATGCAAGGATGCTAAAGCATAACCACTTACCGAGTACTCCAAGCCAAAGAAAGAAGCTAATTAGAAATCAATGCATGATCCTAACTATACAGAAATGCCTAATGCAACACATGCAAAATGCAACTATAGCAGGCTCGGCTATTCTAAACATGGCATATGAAATGTTACAGCTAACATATATTTAACTCGGAATTGAAATACAATGCAGTGAGTGTGATGCGCCGAGCCTAGTGCATGCAAAACAAATGAATGAATGCAAACATGCCATCATACTGTATGCTAATTAAAACATGCCCTAATCTAACCATCATAAGCTGGTAAATAAAAGGGAGAAAGACGTAGGGTAAGAAGACATACATCACACGCAAGCACACTTATTACAACATTGCCCTCGCGCGGAGGGTCCGAATAAATAATACAGTCCGAATAAGTACAAAACCCTAATTAATTAACAAATTTAACTAGGAAAGCAGTAAATTAACATGCAAGCTATGGACCGCCTCGGCTCTGTTCCGGATGATGAATGATGCATGCTTGAGTTGCCTTGCACGGAAATCCATTGCGATGCCCCGATTAGCCTCTGTTTACAATTAAGCCCGAAATATTGCGCGAAGCTTTAAAAGACTGCCGGTTTCTGATTTGCTGCGACAGAGAGCAAGAAAGGGGCATGGCAAAGTATTTTTACATATGTATGCACACCTCGATCCTCATGTCACCAATCACGCATCTCGATGTATGATGACCGAGGAGTCGAATTGCACGACTCAATATGAAATGAATGCACATATAAACATAACAAGACCGAGACTCCATCATGGTTAATCCGGAGTGTCGGCGACTGGAAATTGAGACGCGTTCCGTCACTCGGAGTACGAAACGTCCCTCGTTTCCCGTGCTCGGGCTAACTCCTATCCCAAACACAATGCAATATGCATGACATGCATGAATGCAATCCTAACATGCAACCTAGCATACACAATGCTGTGAAATGGCATACACAATGCACGATGTAACATGGCATACACAATGTTCTAACATACGACCTAGCATACGCAATGCTATGAATTGAAATGGCATACACAATGCACAACGGGCTTACACCAACATGAGTGGACCTCAGCCGCACTCACATCAGTAGCCGTGAGATGAAAATGAGACAACCGAAATACGTACACACATGCACGCAAATCGAGGACTGAACCTAAGGCACCAAATGCCACTCTAACAAGGCATGGCAAGGCATGAAATATGGCATACAGACATGCAAATTCCAGCACTGAAACATGATGCAAAATGATCCCGAAATATGGAAACATGGCACCCGATGCATGAGATGAGCCCCGAAACTCAAGACTAGGCACATGTATTGACTTATAGCTATACAAAGCATGCATTATTTGACTATGAAGCACAAAGACAGAGTCAAGGCAGTCCCAAAACATGAACATTTCTAGTTCAAAGCATAACCAAAAGATGCTAGCATGATGGACTAAAATAGCATGCAACTTTGACTAGCAAACATGGTTTACATGGCATGTATATGAAGTGCATGAGAACTCATCAAACCAGAAAAAATCAGTGAATAAAACATGTCAAAATATGCCCAAATAATCACTGAAATGCAGCCAACATATGCAAAAATGAGGGGCTTCTTTAAAGGGCCATACAAGGGGTTATTAAGCACATACAAGGGGTTATTAAGCACATACAAGATAGACACTTAGCATGGCAAAACCAACTCTGGAAATGGAATATGACAGTCCTAAAACTCACAAAATAGGCCCTGAAATCAGCCTCGGAAACATGCAAAGAAAGGCCTTGAATGGGATTCCTCTACACATGCAACATAGACATAAAATATGGCCAAAGAGGCCTTGGACAGAGCCAAGGTAGACCTAAAAACTCACAGAATGAGGCCTGAAACATGACTTTCATGCATGCAAAATAGGGTCCCTTTGGGTGGCCAAGCATGCTAGTAAAGAGAATGAGGGGTGAGAGTGTCACCCCTCTATGATTTCAAAGCTCAAATCCTCATCAAGGCCACTGAAAATCCACTGGATTTCGGTGGCCAAGAGGCCAAAACAAGGCCGATGCAAATGCTCAAATACAAGGCTCAAAGCATGAGGAAATGAAGCATGCAAGGTCAGAGATGACTCCAAATAGAAAAGTGACCTCAATCAAACTTAAAGAGGAGGTCAAAACAAGACTTTTTCCATTTTATATCAAGCCTCAAAAATATTCACAAGTAAGGTTAAAATATGATGCAAAAATAGCCCCAAAAGAGAGATAAGAGACAAGAGGCAGCAGATGGCCTCAAACAGCAAAGAGCCCTTCAACAAAGTTGAAGAGAGGCTCAAAAAAAGGTACTTTAAAGTTTGGCTTGAAGCCCAGAAATGCTCACAAGTAAAGCTAATGTATCATGCAAGATAAGCCCTAAAAGAGAGATAAAGCACAAAGGGGGAGTAGAAGACCTTAAACAGGAAAAAGTCCTTGATCAAATATGAAGATGAGCTCAAAACAAGACTATTTCCAGTTTAGATCGAAGCCCAAAAATGCAAGCAAAAGGGGCTAAGATGTAAAGCAAAATGATGCAAAAAAGGGGAAAATAGGGACTCACCCTTGAAGAGCCGACCTCCAGCAGCTTTTGGTCCAAGATTTTGAGCTCCCAACCTTTGCAAATGGTCTCCAAGTTGCTGGAATGGAGTGTGGAGGTGGTAGGCTATGGGTTGGTGTGTAAATGGTGCAAGATCAAGGGTGTTTTGAAGCTTGGATGAGAGATATGGAGGGGCTGTATGTATAATGCTCCAGCTGGTTTTCTAACCCTTAGAAAATGAGGTGGGGTGGTGGTTATATAGAGGGAGAGAGGCCAAAAAAAAGGGGGGGAAAAACCAATTCAAATTTCCCCCCAAAAGGACAGACCCTCGGACAAAGGATCTGGTGCAAAATAGCTGGCACAGCTGGAATGCACCAGGAGAGAGAAACATGGCCGGCCAGGTGCAAAAGGTTCAGGTGGCCGCCCGGCCAGGGGTCAAGAGGGTCAAAAGAATTGATGGCTGGCCACCCCAAGAAGGTGGCCTCCCAGATGAGTGCAACACTGCTGTATGGTCAAAACCCAGAAAATGTGAACCAGGAGAGAGAAAAACCAGCTTTTTAGAGGGGTTCAAAAGGGTCAAGAACAATTGTTGGCCGGCCTGCCCATATTGGTGGCCTCCCAGGTGTGTACAACACAATGGTGTGGTGGAAAGTCAGAAAAAGTGGCCCGAGAGTGGGAAGAACCAGCTTTCTAGCGAATAAAACGGGCGATGAAGAGCGATGAAGAAATAGAACTGGCTTTCAGAACAATTGCTGGCCTCCCACCTTCCTACAACCTTTCTAACAATGAAAATAAGGTCCATGCCCAAAATGGATCAAGACGGATGCAAAACGAAGGTTTGGGGGCCGAAACACGCAGTTCGGGGCTCCAAAAACAGGCTGTTAGGCACCGGAAGTGGCGTTCGACCACGAAGTTAGTTCTTAGGCCACAGTGTCCCTCAAAAGGGAGGAAACAAGGTGTGTGCCAAAAACCGGAGCAAACGGAGGTAATTAAGCGGTCCCGAATCGGGGCACACGGTCGACGGCTCCGAAACCGGGAAATGGGCTCCAAACGGGAAAAATGGCCTACGACCACGAAACGTAGCCTACGGCCACTGAGAGATGATCTACGAGACCTCTCCCTCTCTTCGGGAAGAGAAAACAAAGAAAACAGGGCCTGGTTCGCAAACCGAGGCAAAGCACAAAAGAGTCCGGAAGTCCGGAGGCAAGGCTCGCAGCCGTGATTCCGCAACCTCAGAACGAGCACAATACGCAACATCGCCAAGCGCTCAATCGGTGACGTCTGAGTCTTAAGGTCGGTAAAAAATGGGGTGTCTATAGAGCGGCGCTGCTTGGCGGGGTGGAGGCATTCTGACCTCCTCGCTGGCGTGAACTCCGTAGGATAGCCGCTGGAACGCCGGCACCTTCTGCGCTTCCCGCCGGTGAGCCCGTTCCTTCAAGACTGCCCGCAAATCCTCTGATCGGGCGGAATAAGAGTACCTCGACGTCGTCTCCGGACGTGAGGGCTGGTAAGTGCTATCATGCGTGCTGGACTTTTCTGCGCGCACATCAGAATCACCAACCTTGTAACTTTTGGTAATAGAGATGGACGGAGTGCGCCGCTGACTCTGACTACCTGAACGGCGGGGTTGGGTGCGCTCACTGTGGTCTCCCACTCCAGCTACACCCTTCCCTTTGACATGCCGCTTCAGCTCCTCCATCTCCGCCGCTATTCGCCGGATGACGGCGTCCTGGTCCTTCAGCTTATTTTCCAGACGTCTGGCGTGTGAGTCTCTCCGCCGCCGATGACCGTCTGGACTCCGTGAATGACCATAACTTCTTCCGCGCTTATCCCGCACGTCTCCCGACTGTCCTCCTGGGAGTATCTCCAAGTCCCCCATCGGAGGAATGGTGGGGAGTCCTTCTCTCCGTCTACCTGACTCCGGGGTAACTCCGTCGATGGCGGACAACGGAAATTCGTCGTTGTTCGCAATCGATGGCGATCAGATGAGCCTGGAAGACAAGGTTTTATCTGTAAAGCTTCCCACAGACGGCGTCAATTGTACGGGGAGCAAATATTCCAGCAAGCCCGTACTCTTTTCTTCCAAGCTCCGTTTCTGTCCTAACACCTGCGAACACAACGGCGGTGAGCTACCCGGCGGTGTGTGGCCGAAAAACCCCTCCGACGATCAAGTTAACACACACCTTGGGATAGAGAGAGAAAAAGGAGTGTGTTGAGTGTTTAGTGTATGTCTCACCAAATGTTCATCTGTCTCCGTATGAGGGGCGCAGACATGCTTATATACCCTCTGCGCCCCAAATCTACTCCCAGTGATCTCTCAACACGTGGCACTGCTATCCCGTCTGTCAGCACAAATCTTGCTGAACATCACCTAACCCAACTGCCTGCCCACTCTCATGGGAGCTCGACAGCCGGGCTGCACCATCTCGGCTGTCAACGGCCATACTGCGCTTCAAGCCTAAGAATTCCCATAGCCAAAACCAGTGAGGATCGGGCTCGGCTGCATCCCGGCATAGCCAAGCTCGGTCAAGCTCATGCTCATCTACCGTCGACCTTTCTGCCGAGCAAACACAAGTAGCCCGATCTAACCTTGGCCGCCGCCAGACATCTCACTTGACCGGCTTCGATACCATGATGCCGCGTAGCTCGATCAGACCTCGGCCTGCCTTAACCGGGCAGATTCCTGCAAGAACAGGGCCGAACTACCTCAGCCCAACCTCGTTGGGCCCAAATACATTGGCCTCTCCAAGACAAAACTCCTAATTCCACCCCTGTTTGTTAGGTCTATTTTGGGAATGATTTTGGTGATCCGAAATATCTACTTTTTAAGGCTTGTAAAGTAGATTATTCAAGTAAAAAATTAATATAATTGAACATCAATAATTATATATTTGAATCAAATTTGTATTACAAAAAATGAATGACTATTCTTGAAATAATATTTGTCGTTCTTTTTTTAAAATAAATATGATTTAAAGATATGGTTATTGATATCTAATCATCTTAATTTTTTGTATAAATATTCTACTTAATGAGTTCTAAAAAGTAAATCATTTGGATCACCAAAATCGATCAAAAAATGGACTTATCAAGCTTAAACGCTCTCTCAAATTAAAATGACAATTTAAGAAAAGCCAAATCTATTTGTTAGGGTTTGTTTGGAATGTGGATTGACTTTTTGATTTTTTGGCTTTTTTGCTATTTTAGACTGGTTAAAAAGTCTCATTTGGGATAGACTTTTTGACTTTTTTGACTTTTGTGAGAGAAAAAAATGAACTGATTATGGTTTGGATGTGACATTTTGTCTTATCGGGTTAAAAAGTCTATTTTGTCATTTTGTGACTATTTTAGTCCAAAAAATCCCATTTTAGTTTATGCCAAAATGTTAATGGATATCTTATATGCCTTTTTTTTTAATTGAAATTTGTTCAAATGTTGAAGGGTATAGTAATAATAAAGAAAAATGCTATCAATCAAGGCTTATCAACTCATAATTTGTCAATAATGTATTTGTTTTGTATGATAAAAATTAAATTAATAATGGCCCTGTTTGGGAAGAGTGTTTGGGCTAAAATAGTTATGTAGGACAAAATAAGTTATTTTAGTCTAATAGGACAAAATGTCACATCTTACTTATAATTATTTTATTTTTTCTCTCATAAAAGTCAAAAAAGTTAAAAAAATCTATCACAAATAAGATTTTTTAACCCTAAATTAAAATAACCAAAAAGTTAAAAAATCAATCCATATCCCAAACAAATACAAAATATAAAAGTCATGAGCAAAATAAATTTCAACCACTAATTTTTTTCTCGATAAATTAATTTATAAGCCAGGCTTCGTGTTCAACTATGCAGTGATTCCCTTCATTTACTGTGAAGTAATTCATGCACGTGATTAACAAAATCCTTATTAATATTTTCTTCTACCAATTACATTAACCGTGTCTATGATTTAGAATTTGTGCCACTTTAATTTTTAACTTTTTAATTATGATATATTTAATTTTAAATTTTGAATCTTATTTTAAATAAGGATAATTAAATATACAATTACTTAATTTTAAAGGCAAAATTGTCAATTTGATAAAATATAAACTAATTTGACAAAAATAAATACCAAAAAAATATTTTTAAAATTTTAAAAATTATTTCTACCTAATAAAGATTAAAATTATGTAAAATTAATAAATTTTTTAGATATTTTTTTACCAAATTAATTTATATTATGTGTTTGGACGATAATCATATAATAATGAATGGTTGTTTTTGTTTTTATTAAATTAGTTTCTATTTTTTCAAAAGTCAAATATAATGATAACTTTAATATCATTATTAAACCAATCCACTAAATCAAAAAATCCAAAATCAAAAACATTTCATATAATAAATATATCGATTACACATTAAAATACTAACAACCATTTATTATATGATCATCATTCAAACACATAATAAAAATCAATTTGGTAAAATAAATAAATATCTAAAAAAATTATTAATTTTACATAATTTTATTTTTAGTAGAAAGAAATAATTTTTAAAATTTTAAATATATGTTTTGACATTTATTTTTGTCAAATTAATTTATATTTTATAAAATTGACAATTTTACTTTTAAAATTCAATAATAGTATTTTAAATTATTCTTATTTAAAATAAAATTTAAATTTAAAATCAAATATATCGTAATTAAAAATTAATATAACATAAACCTCAAATATAAGAGCTGTTAATAAAATTCGTACTGCCTTATTTATTTGGCGAGGGGCGAAGTCATTCTTTGCCCTTTCGTTGTGAAATGATAGTTTTTTTTCATTACAATTCATTATTGATCATTGCATGGCGCGCGCAGCCTTGGCCGGGCGAAATCTGATTGTTTGGAGACATGGTTAATTGGTGTCTAGTTGGCGAGGGACGAAGTCATTCTTTGCCCTTTTGTTGTGAAATGATAGTTTTTTTTTCATTATAATTCATTATTGGGCGAATTATGTTAAAGCTCCTCATAGTTTAGGATTTGTACTATTTTGATTTTTGATTTTTTTATTGTAATATATTTGATCTTAAATTTTGAATCTTATTCCGAATAAGGATAAATTGAATATATTATTACTCAAATTTTAAGGGCAAAATCGTCAATTTGATAAAATATAAGAGTAATGTTAGGGAGCTCGAAAATGAGCTCCCCCGAATCCCCCTAATTTTTTTTTTTTTTTTTTTTTTTCAGAAGTAGAGAAGGAGAAGAGAAGAGAAGGAAGGAGGAGGAGGAGAAGGAGGAGGAGGGAGGAAGGAGGAGGAGGATTGGAGGGGGCCATAACCACAGGGGGAGGAGGAGCGGAGGCGGGGTCGGAGCTGCGACGGGCGACGGGCTGTTGCTGCGACGAACGGGCTGCGATGAGCTGACGATCGGCGATCGGAGCTGCTGCTATGACGACGGCGGTCAGAGCTGCTGCTCCCCTCTCTTCTCTCCCTCTACCTCTTTCTCTTCCTCTCCCTCTGTCTCAGACTCATTGAAGAAGAAGAAGAAAAAGAAAAAAAAAAAGAAAAAAAAAGAATGCCCAAAACGACGTCGTTTTGGGCATTCGGGGGATTAGGGGGGGAAATTCGAGCGACGAAGCTTTATTCAAAATATAAATTAATTTGACAAAAATAAATGTCAAAAAATATTTTTAATTTTTTAAAAATTATTTCTATCCACCAATGATAAAATTATGTAAAATTAATAAATTTTTTACATATTTATTTATTTATTTTTATCAAATTAATTTTTATTATATGTGATAATGCAATTCGTCCCGTTGTATGGACTGGACCGATCCAAGCTCCTCAAGCCCACTGGATAACCTGCAGGCAAGTCCAATCGGGGAACGGGGTAGTCCCCCGGCGGACCCTCCGGCGAGTGAATTAGTAAGGGTGATAGACAATACGTAGGGAGGGTGAAAAGAGATAGATAACTTAACCTTCTTTTTTCCTTTCCACTTTGCTTATATCCTTTTGGTAATCATTTCGTTGTCTTAGCCGTTCTGACCCCTCCGCCGAAAGCTTGCGACGTGGTCCGTCTTGTTCAGGGTGAGGGGGTGCCCTTCCGGCTGAGGGGTGTTGTCGCAATAAATGCGGTGATGGGTTGCATTAATGGCGATGTGTTGTGGCAATAACTTTGCAGATCTTTGTCTGCTGATGTGGCCTGTTCTGTACCCGCCATGTGTCCGAACATCATTGGCCTTTCCTGCTCAGTTGGTCTCCAGCTGTGCCGGGTCTTACTGACCGGGTTGTGTAATGGGGTCTAAATGGTGGGTTTGGGTTTACTCGTGGTGGGTCGTGGTCCTGGTGGGCCTATCCCTGTCAGTAGTCCCCCATTTCCGAGTGCAGCTTTCGTCCAACGAAGGGAATAGTAATAGCGGAGATGACCGCGAGTGGACGAGGTTGACCGCAAGGATTACCGAGTAGGCGAGGCCGACCGCGAGGGTGACCGAGCGTGTGAGGCCGACCGCAAGGATGACCGAGTGGACGAGGTTGACCGCAAGGAGTACCGAGTGGGCGAGGCCGACCGCGAGGGTGACCGAGCGGGTGAGGCCGACCGCAAGGATGACCGAATGGGCGAGGCCGACCGCGAGGGTGACCGAGTGGGCGAGGCCGACCGCGAGGGTGACCGAGCGTGTGAGGCCGACCGCAAGGATGACCGAGCGGATGAGACCGAGTGCAAGGGATGACCGAGCGTGTGAGGGGCACGGGGCTCAAGGGGCGGCGGGTCACGTGAGGGCAGGAGTCAGTGTATCTGGACTATACACGTGGCAGGGTGTCGAGGGGAGGGGAAGCGCCAAGCGTTGGATCAGGAGTGAAGCGTCAGGGCATTATTATGGGCATTGATGAGACATTTTTGGCGGATGATTTGAAAAGTTTTCAAACTGGCGAAAATTAATTTGGATCCGTGGAATACGGGTAAACCGTGGGCTTTTGGTATCATACGATTTACCTACTTCTTTACAAAAACTCAAAATATTCGAAGTATCAGTTCCTTCGTTGCCGACGATACCCCTTTACAACATTTTTGCAACTTTCTTGCACCTGCATCAGAAGCAATACGCAGACACGCCAGAGATATGGCTCAAGAAGAAGCTGGGGAGGTGAGGGTAGATCCTTTTGGGGAGGACGATGCTGTGGAGTTGGCGCAGCAGTATAGGTCGGGAAGGGTGGAAAGACCAGTGGTGCGAGCCCATGGTTCCACCGTGATAGCGGCGCCGCAACCAATCAGCCAGGTGGAACCAGATCACTGGCATTCGAGGGCTGACAGGTCCACTATTACGGCGGCGGAATTGGAGGCTATCCGCGAAAAGTACCAGATTCCGGAGGAGATGGAGTTGGTGCTGCCGACATCAACGGATAGGCCGTCTGACGCTAGGCCAGGGGAGTTCTCTCTCTACGAGGAGGCGCTGAAGGGTGGGTTGAGGTTGCCGCTGCCACAGATCGTGGTAGATGTGCTCAACCACTTGGAAGTGGCACCAGGGCAGTTAATGCCCAATGCGTGGAAGATTCTGCTATCGTGCGCAAGCGCCTGGCCAAAGGCGATGGAAGGGCAAGCCATGACAGTGGATGAGTTCTTCTGCTGCTACAAAGCTTCAGGGCAGCAGGAAACTTGGGTAACCCTGCAGGCCGTGGCGGGGAAGGGTTTGGTGGCTGGGTTACCAACTTCGATCAAAGGCTGGAGGCCCAGGTGGTTCTACGTGTCCAACTCTGGCGGGGCTGGAGTGCGTACGACGTGGAAGGTGCCGACCAAGTTTGTGGAGTCGAAGGTGGGTGCGGCGGTGGAGGAGAGAGTAAAGAAGGTGAAGAAGTGGAGGGAGAAGGAAAAAGTCAAGTGGGATGAGTTAGTTCAGCCGTCAGCATTGTTTGAAGCTGGTTTGGGGCCAAAACCGACCGGGGGAGACCTCGACCGATCAGAGCTGGAGGCAAGAAGAAAGGCACAAGAGGCGGAAGATCAAGCCATGCTGGTGAAAGCCCAGAGGTTCACGGAGGCCCAAGTCGACCGACCTCCTCGGCCAGTGGCGAGGGAGAGGATTCGACCTCGTCCCAGACCCTTGGGAGAGAAGGGTTTGGGCGAGTCTGCTCCGCGACTGCTTCCAAAAGATCCTCTGAAGGAGAGGTCGCTGAAGGAGATTGAGGAACTGGGTGTAGGGAAGAGGAAGAAAAGGTTGAGACGGGGGGAGGGAGAGCCAGCCCAAAAGCGAAGGAAGGAGTTGAGGGTGGAGGAGGCCACTCTAGCCAAACAGATAGAGGGTGGGGAGGTGGAGGGGATGGCAGAGAAGGTGGTCGTCCCAGAGATGGTGGAGGCGTCTATTGCGAAAGATGCCCCACGGGTGATAGAAAGCGGTCCCGCGCCAGAGATTGTGGGGAGGACCCCAGCAGCGCAGGAAGGGGTTGGGTTAACAAGGGCGGAGCCAAGTGTGGGGCAACAGACCCAAAGGGGTCTGGGTGGAGCAATTTACCATGTGCGTGCTGTAGCTGGGAGGTTGGAGGGGGAGGAGATCCCAGCCAGGGCGGGGGCAGACCGCCTAGTGAAAATCGTGGAGGAGGTAGGTCTGCGCTCGGCTTCTGCATTCAACGAGGCCGACCTGTTCAGGGGGTTATGCTCCGCGCAAATGGAGGTAACTACCCTGGCAGGGGCCCTGCTGAGGAAAGCTGGGGCAGCCAAAATGAAGGCTGAAGAGGCCAAGGCAGAGTTGGCCAAGCTGAAGAGGGGGAGTGCTGAATGGAAGACCGCCCATACTGAGTTGCAGTCGGTCAAGTTGGAGCTGGAGGGGGCACGCCGCCAGGTGGTGTCGCTCGAGTTTCAACTTGCTGGCGAGCAGCAGAAGTTGGAAGAGGCCAAGAATGCTTGTGCTGTGGCGGTCGAGCGGCATGAGGAGGCGATGATCAGTAATGAAGACCTCGTCAGGCAAAGGGATGATGCGGATGCCAAGGTGGAGGCTCTGCAGAAGGCGTTGGAGGATGAGCTGGCCAAGGCAGAGGAGGAGAAGGTGAAACTGAGGAGGGAGTTGGAAGTAGAGGGTGAGAAGGCGAGGGTGGAGAGGGAGAGCCTAAGGAAGGAGGTGGAGGAGGCGAAGACGAAGTTGATTGCTGAGGGGGAGGCCTGGAGGAGGGAGCTGGAGGCTGAGAGGGCCAAGGCTGCAGCTGAGAAAGAGGCCCTACAAAAGGAGCTGGACGAAGAGAAGGCGAAAGCGGCCTCGGAGAGGGCAGCCTACCCAGACCTTTGTGTTGCAGCTGTTACTCAATTCAAAGGGTCTCCTGAGTTCCAGATGGCAATTGATGCAGCAGTTGCCAACAGCTTGGTAAGGGAGGAGTCTGGGGGGACTGGCCCATCACGGACGACGGCTGAAGGGAGACCTGAATCTGAAGTTATAGAGAGCTTCCAACGATCAGATTTTTACAAGCATGAAATGGCAGAGTTCTGGGACAGTGGCTGGAAAATGTTCAAGCGCAAGGCTGAAGAGCTGTTCCCAGAGCTTGACTTCAGCAGGGTGGTGGTTGAAGAGGATGATGTGGCCCAGACCCCCCTAGACGAGGGGATAGAAGAAGCAGATCTTATCTCCAGTGAGGAGGGGGAATGATTTGGAGGATGGGTGTACTTAGGAGTTTTTTTTTTTTTTTTTTTTTTTTTTTTTTTTTTTTTTTTTTGTGAAGAGATGTAAGTAGCTTGTACACACATTTTTGAATGAATAAAATGGCATTTATGGTTCTAATTGATGATTTCAGTATATTTCCCCTTGTGTTGGTTTGGTCTTGGTGTGTTTTTCTTGTGATGATTTTGTACACTGATGTGTTCAGCAAATGTTTGTGTGAGGTAGTAGAGCAAGGTGAAACTAAAGTTATGCCAAAATCCAAGTCAGAATAGGATAAGGAATTTTCTTACTACAGAGTGGAATAGCAGAGTTGTTTAAGTGTGGGGGGAAGCTAGAACGTAATGTTTCAAATTGAACGAGCATGGAAGTAGACTGAGGTGTAATGTTGAAGATGTGATTTGCAAATGAAAGGTGGGGGAACATCTGTAAAATATGACTAAGTGTCAAATTATCTTGTAATTGTGTTTAAGCGTCCGATTAAGCGTCCAATTGTGACTGAGCGTGTTGTTTTATGAGCTTTCATTCATAGGTCTGACTGGGGGTTGTGGAAATGCTCAGGTTTGGCTGAGGCTTCTGGAAGTGCTCAGGTCTGCATGAGGCTTTTGAGAGTGCTCAGATCGGACTGAGGCTTTTGAAAGTGCTCAGGTCGGACTGAGGCTTTTGAAAGTGCTCAGGTCGGACTGAGGCTTTTGAAGGTGCTCGGTCTGGCCGAGGCTTTTGAAAGTGCTCGGTCTGGCCGAGGCTTTTGAAGTGCTCAGGTCGGACTGAGGCTTTTGAAAGTGCTCAGGTCGGACTGAGGCTTTTGAAGGTGCTCGGGCTGGCCGAGGCTTTTGAAAGTGCTCGGTCTGGCCGAGGCTTTTGAAGTGCTCAGGTCGGACTGAGGCTTTTGAAAGTGCTCAGGTCGGACTGAGGCTTTTGAAGGTGCTCGGGCTGGCCGAGGCTTTTGAAGTGCTCAGGTCGGACTGAGGCTTTTGCAAGTGCTCAGGTCGGGCTGAGGCTTTTGAAAGTGCTCAGGTCGGACTGAGACTTTTGAAGGGGCTCGGTCTGGCCGAGGCTTTCGAAGGTGCTCGGGCTGGCCGAGGCTTTTGAAGTGCTCAGGTCGGACTGAGGCTTTTGCAAGTGCTCAGGTCGGGCTGAGGCTTTTGAAAGTGCTCAGGTCGGACTGAGGCTTTTGCAAGTGCTCAGGTCGGGCTGAGGCTTTTGAAAGTGCTCAGGTCGGACTGAGACTTTTGAAGGTGCTCGGTCTGATCGAGGCTTTTGAAGTGCTCAGGTCGGACTGAGGCTTTTGAAAGTGGTCAGGTCAGAGTGAGGCGCTGCAAATAAAAGTTTCATGGAAGCTACATTCAGACAGCTGGACTATAGAAAGTGGGAACTCCAGTCGATATTTGTATTATGTATTGAAAGAGGGAAATACAACAATTTAACAATACAAAAGCAAGGATTCATTGATAGTAACGCTTCAGATGTTCAGCATTCCAGGGATGAGGGAGGTCGCGGCCGTCCATGTCTTGAAGTCGATAGGTGCCTGGTCGTGGTCGGGCTTTCACCACGTAGGGCCCCTCCCACTTGGCTGCTAATTTGCCTTCGGTCGGGTTCTTGGTGGCAAGAGTTGCTTCTCTCAAGACAAGGTCCCCTACTGAAAACTCCCGTGGTCGGACCTTGCGGTTGTAATGTGTTCTCATTTTCTGCTGGTACGAGGCCAATCTGACAGCACCAGTCTCTCTGAGTTCTTCGATGAGATCCAGGTCCGCCCGACGGAGCTCTTCAGTCAACGCTGGGTCCGGGTGTAAGACTCTGGGGGTTGGTAGACCAACTTCTACTGGGATAACCGCCTCAGCGCCGTATGTTAGGCGAAAAGGGGTTTCCCCGGTAGGAGTCCGTGCTGTAGTCCGGTAGGCCCAGAGCACGTTTGGTAGTTCCTCTGCCCAAAGTCCCTTGGCAGCTTCCAACTTAGTTTTGATGATCTTCAGGAGTGAGTGGTTGGTGACTTCGACCTGGTCATTGGCTTGCGGATGTCCCGGGGAAGAGAAGCATGGTTGAATTTGGAGATCCGCACAAAATTTCCGGTATCTAGCGTTGTCGAACTGTTTGCCGTTGTCGGAGACGATGGCCTGAGGGATGCCAAATCTGCAGACAATCGATTGCCAGATAAACTTGGTGGTGTTCCGCTCGGTGATTGTGGCGAGGGGTTCTGCCTCGACCCACTTGGTGAAGTAATCAATGGCAACAATTGCGAACTTGGTCTGGCCGCGACCAGTGGGGAGTGGACCAACCAGGTCGATACCCCATTTGGCGAACGGGTAAGGGCTGCAGAGGGTGATCAGCTCGCTGGGAGGAGCGTGGGGGATGTTGGCGAAGCGCTGACACTTATCGCATTTTAGCACGAAATCAGAGGCATCTTTGTTGAGGGTCGGCCAGAAGTAGCCTGTACGGAGTACTTTGTGTGCGAGAGACCTGCCACCCGAATGATTGCCACAGATTCCTTCATGGATCTCTTGCATTACATAGGTTGCTTGGGCGGGGCTGAGACACCGCAGGTACGGTCGTGAGAAACCGCGCTTGTAAAGGAGGCCGTCGACCAGAATGTAGTTAGCTGACCGAGCTCTGACCTTGGCAGCCTGCTGTTGGTCATCTGGGAGTTCGCCGGTGGTCAAGAAGAGGATAATGTCGGATGCCCAAGGGATGGGTTCCGTCTGGAGGAATTGTACTTCTTGCAGGTCGGGTGAGATGGCCGGGTGAGTCAGGTATTCGAGGCGAACTCCATGGCTGAGGTCGGATTGGTCGGCGGAGGCCAGCTGGGCCATCTCATCTGCGTTGGAGTTTTCCGCCCGAGGTATGTGTCTGATCTGGAAAGTGTTGAAGAGACGGACCAGTGCGAGCGCCATGTCCCTGTAAGTCCGCATTGTGGTGTCCCTGGCATCGAATTCACCCGTGATCTGGCCGACGATAAGTTGGGAGTCACTGAACACGCGAATATGGCTAACACCAATGTCTTTGGCTAGACGAAGTCCTGCTATCAATGCTTCGTATTCGGCCTCATTGTTGCTGGCCGAAAACAAGAGGCGGAGGGCACATTTGAAGTAACCTCCTTCGGGGGATGTTAGGATGAGGCCAGCCCCGCTTCCTTCCCTGCGAGACGAGCCGTCAACATTGAGTGTCCAACAATGGGGGTCTTCAGGTTCTGGCGGAGCTGGCGGGGTTGGAGGGTTGGTGGTTGGGGCTGGATTGGTGAATTCCAAGATGAAGTCGGCTACGGCTTGCCCCTTAATTGCTGTCCGGGGGTGATAAGAGATGTCGAACTGGCTTAGTTCTACAGACCACTGCATGAGTCTTCCGGAGAGCTCTGGTTGCTGCATGACCTTCTTCAGAGGCTGGTCGGTGAGAACTATTATGGAATGGGCTTGGAAGTAGGGGCGGAGTCGCCTGGAGGCGGTGACCAAGGCTAGGGACAGTTTTTCTAATAGGGGGTAGTTCTGCTCCGCTCCCCTGAGAGCCCGACTGATGTAGTAGACCGGCCGTTGGACTGAGCCGTCCTCTCTGATGAGTGCTGCACTGATTGCAGTGCTTGATACTGCTAGGTAGAGGAAGAGGGGCTCGCCGGTGATTGCCTGTGAGAGGAGGGGAGGATTGGCCATGCACTGTTTTAACTGTTGAAAAGCTTCTTCTGATTCAGTTGTCCATTCAAAAGTCTGCCGCAGGACTTTGAAAAATGGTAGGCACTTGTCCGTTGCGCGGGAGATGAACCGGTTGAGGGCTGCCACTCTGCCGGTGAGCCTTTGGACTTTTTTAACGGTTTTGGGTGACTGCATCTCAATCAAGGCCTTGATCTTCTCAGGGTTGGCCTCGATGCCGCGCTGACTGACCATGAAACCCAGGAACTTGCCAGACCCTACGCCAAAGGCGCACTTCTCTGGGTTGAGCTTCATCTGATATTTGCGAAGTGTGGCGAAAGTCTCTCGTAGGTCGGTGAGGTGGTCAGTGGAGAGTTTGCTCTTGACCAGCATGTCATCCACGTACACTTCCATGTTCCGTCCGATCTGATGGTGGAATACTGTATTGACTAAACGTTGGTAGGTGGCCCCAGCATTCTTTAGTCCGAACGGCATGACACGGTAGTGGTAGGTGCCCCGGTCGGTGATGAAAGATGTGTGTTCCTGGTCGGATGAATGCATCACGATTTGGTTGTACCCTGAGAAGGCATCCATGAAGCTGAGCATTTGATGACCGGCTGTGGCGTCGACCAGTAGATCAATGCGGGGGAGAGGATAGCTATCTTTGGGACAAGCTCGGTTTAAGTCGGAGTAGTCGACGCAGAGACGCCACTTGCCATTGTTCTTGCGGACTAGGACCACGTTGGACAACCACTTAGGATAATCCACATTTCGGATAAACTGGGCCTCGAGAAGTTTGTCAACTTCTGCAGCTATGAGATTGTTGCGCTCTGGATGGAAAATACGCTGCCTTTGTCGGTAAGGTCGGAAATGAGGCTCGATACTGAGGCGGTGGGTGATGAAAGAGGGGTCGATGCCTGGCATGTCTGCGTGAGTCCAAGCGAAGACGTCTCTGTGTTCGGTCAGGAGAGCGGTGAGGTCGGCCTTTGCTTGGGAGGGCAGTTGGCTGCCGATTTTAGCGGTTTTGAGTGGGTTGGTGGGATCGATGTTAACTTCGACGAGTTCCTCCACAGGTTCGCCTCTGATCAGTTCGTCCTCATCTCGGACGTCAAGTCCTTCAATGATCATTGCCTCCTTCAGTTTGACCTCTTTAAGTGAGGCCACATAACATTCTCTAGCGACGGTCTGTTCCCCTCTTACCGTTCCGACCCCGGAATCGGTAGGGAACTTGAGGGCAAGGTGGTAGGTGGACGTGATGGCTTGGAAGGCATTGAGGGCGGTGCGGCCGAGGATGATGTTGTAAGCAGAGGGGCAGTCAACAACAAGGAAAGTAAGCAACTTCGTGGTCTGCCGTGGGTACTCTCCAATGGTGATGGGGAGATCAATGGAGCCGACAGAGGTCACCCGGTCGCCGGTGAAACCGACCAGAGGAGTTTGGAGTGGGGACAGGCTTTCTTCCCCGATCTTCAGTTGGCGGAAGCAGTTGAGGAAAATGATGTCCGACGAGCTGCCATTGTCAATGAGGACTCGTCTGACCTTATAATTGGAGAGGACGGTGGAGATGACGAGGGGATCATCGTGAGGGTATCGGATGCCTGCACAGTCGGCGTCCGTGAAGGTAATGGGCTCTGTCCACTGTTTGGGTTGCTTGGGGGGTCGGTCGACCGTGGCGACTGTCTTGTCTGAGCCCTGTCGTATCTTTCTAAGCTCTGCCCTCTGAGCTGAGCGAGATGGTCCGCCACAAGCAAGACCACCTGAAATAACTCTGATTTCACCAACTGGCGGGGGCGGATTGCCTTGGGGCCGAGGTTGTTGGTGGGGTCGATCATGTCCCTGGTCTGGTTGAGCTGGTCGCCGTGGAGGGGTATGCCTGTGATTGTCTCTGCGGGGCTCAGTTCTTTGCCTTTGCTGAGGGCGGGTATCTGTGAAACGGCTCAGGCGCCCCTGGCGAATGAGGGTCTCCACCTGGTCTTTGAGGCTGATGCAGTCGTCGGTGTTATGGCCATGATCCTGGTGGAAACGGCAATACTTGGACTGATCTTTACGGTTGGAAGGGTTCCGCGGAGGAAGAGGCCACTTGAGGGGGTAGTCCCGTTGGATCTGGTTAAGAACTTGTTCCATGGGAGTATTGAGGGGGGTATATTGCTCGAACCGACCGGGGGGTCTGGTCGGGGCTGTCCGGTCGGCGCGAGGGGGTCGGTCGGCATAGCGGGGTGCTTGGTCATGATGCCGGGCGTTACTGGGTTCTTGGTCTTTCCTCTTTTCTCTGGGGGCCAGATATTTAGTCGTGGAGTCCTGCCGAGCGGCTAGAGAATCCTCGGCGTTCATGTACTTTTGGGCTTTGGAGAGCAAGGCTGCCATGGATGTCGGGGGGTTCTTGGAGAGGGAGAAAAGGAAATCGGATGACCGCAGACCAGCCATGAAGGCCGTGAGGATGACTTTATCGTCATTTTCAGCAACTTGTAAGGCTTCGGTGTTGAAGCAAGTGACAAAGCTGCGCAGTGACTCCCCCTCGGTCTGACGGATGTTGAGGAGTTGGGTCGCCGGACGTCGCTGGCGTTGGGCCCCAATGAAGTGGCTCAGGAAGGAGTCACTGAGGTGTTGGAATGTGGAGACCGAGTCCGGTGGCAACTGGCTGAACCATAGCCGAGCCGACCCCTTCAGTGTCACGGGAAAGGCTCGGCACATGATTTCGTCAGGGAAAGCGTGGAGGATCATGAGGGTACGGTAGGTCTCCAAATGGTCGACGGGGTCGGTTGTCCCGTCGAAGGGGTCGATGGTAGGCATTTTGAACTTGGGGGGTAAGGGTTTGTCTCGGATGGAGGCGACAAAAGGGGAGTTTGCTGTAGTAGAGGGCTTATGTTGGATGTTCTGCATGACCCCTTGGAGTTGGAGTTTCATGGCTCGGAGTTCGGCGTCCCAAAGGGGAGTGTTGTCACCTCCAGAGGGAGATAGATGTTGGACGCTGCTAGCTTCTCCCTCGGGAGCTGGGGCTATGACTGATGGACGCGGGGGTGGAGGAGGAGGATGTATATGCGGGTGAGGGGGTTGCAAGCCCCCCGAGTTGGGAGGATCGGGTTGTGGGACAGTATGGCCTGGGGCTTGTTCTGGATGGGGCGGAATATCTGGAGGTGGTGGAGGAATAGGGAGGTTCCGTTGGAGCAGAGCGTTGATTAAGGCCTGGTTTTGTTCGGCCATACGGTTAATGCTATTGGTGAGCTCGATGAAGTACTGTGGTGGGTTGGGAGGGTTGGGAGGGTCGGTCGGGTGATCGGCAGCATTATGGTGGGAAGCCATGGATCTGGTCGTTACCATGCACGTGACGGATGAGGTGACAAAGGTTGTTGGAAAATGGGGGGCTCCGGCGGCAATGAACACAACTGTCGCACGGACAAACCGCGGTTCCCACAGACGGCGCCAACTGATAATGCAATTCGTCCCGTTGTATGGACTGGACCGATCCAAGCTCCTCAAGCCCACTGGATAACCTGCAGGCAAGTCCAATCGGGGAACGGGGTAGTCCCCCGGCGGACCCTCCGGCGAGTGAATTAGTAAGGGTGATAGACAATACGTAGGGAGGGTGAAAAGAGATAGATAACTTAACCTTCTTTTTTCCTTTCCACTTTGCTTATATCCTTTTGGTAATCATTTCGTTGTCTTAGCCGTTCTGACCCCTCCGCCGAAAGCTTGCGACGTGGTCCGTCTTGTTCAGGGTGAGGGGGTGCCCTTCCGGCTGAGGGGTGTTGTCGCAATAAATGCGGTGATGGGTTGCATTAATGGCGATGTGTTGTGGCAATAACTTTGCAGATCTTTGTCTGCTGATGTGGCCTGTTCTGTACCCGCCATGTGTCCGAACATCATTGGCCTTTCCTGCTCAGTTGGTCTCCAGCTGTGCCGGGTCTTACTGACCGGGTTGTGTAATGGGGTCTAAATGGTGGGTTTGGGTTTACTCGTGGTGGGTCGTGGTCCTGGTGGGCCTATCCCTGTCAATATGATTGGATGATGATCATGTAATGGGTGGTTATTTTTATTTTCATTAAATTAGTTTTTATTTTTTCAAAAGTTAAATATAGTAACAACTTTGATATCATTATTAAACTAATCCATTAAATCAAAAAATTCAAAACTAAAAATATTTCGTATATTAAATATTTCGATTACACATTAAAAGCTTAGCAACCACCTATTACATAATCATCATTCAAACATATAATAAAAATTAAATTGGTAAATAAAATAAATAAATGCGTAAAAAGTTTATCAATTTTACATAATTTTATCTTTGGTGTGTAGAAAAAAATTTAAAAAATTCAAAAATATTTTCTTGACATTTATTTTTGCCAAATTTGTTTATATTTTATCAAATTGGCAACTTTACACTTGAAATTGGGCAATGGTATCTTTAATTATTTTTATTTAGAATAAGATTCAAAATTGAAAATCAAATATATTACAATTAAAAAATTAAAGACCAAAATAATATAAATTTTAAAATATGAAGACTGTTAGTGCAATTCTCCCTTCATTATTTATCATTGCATGGCGCGTAGCCTTGGCCTGGCGAAATATGATGGTTTGGACACATGGTTAATTGGTGTCTCATGATTGATAAATAAAGTGAAATTTATGGTTTTATATTAGATTATAAAAAAAATAATAAAAAGACATAAAATAGTTGTTTGGTAATTATTTCATTTTTAATTTTCAGTTTATATTTAAATTTTTTTTAAAAACTATCATAAATATTTGATAATTTTTTTGATTTATAAATGGTTGTCTCAGTTTGTAAATTTGAGAAAAAAATATAAACTCAAAAAATGAGTTTACGTTGATTTTTAAATAGAAATTTAAAAATTTGACTAATAATTTTTTTTTTCAATTAATTTTTTTTAAATTATAATGTGCATGATCCCAATGTCATAAATAATAAAAAAATAAATATAAATATCTTAGGTCTGAACAAATATATTTTTTAATTTATGTTTTTGAAAATTTTCAAATATTTTGTTCAAACCAAACGCGTTTGTATTTATATTTTTCTAAAAATAAACAAAAATCTATTTATAAAATTTTTATAAATATAAATATATATATATATATATAAAAATTAACAAACGCCGCCTTAATAATTGATGGAGGTATTACCAAGTAGGGTCCCGAATCAGCTAATAATTTTTTCCTCCACATGTCCTTGTTAATCACAATCATAAGCATATGCATATCTATCATTTATTTCTATCTTTTAGTATCCCTTCATATTTTTATCTTTTCATATTTATTCATATCCTTTTCGTGGGCCTAAATTTAGATATATACACAATGATTTAAACTGTTTATTTTATAAGTTCTGTAATAAAAAGCATTTATATAAAAAATTAATTTTATCAGACATCTATAAATATAAGAACAAATCACATTTAATTTTATAAGATAAATAAAAAATAGAATTGTAAATTAAACCATTCATTTTATAAAATAAAGATTATTTGTTTATGTATTTATAATTGTTCAATAAATTTAACTTTTTTTATATAAATAACCTTTATTAGATGATTTAAATTATCAGAGTAACTTTAACCTTTATTAGATGATTTAAATTATCAGAGTAACTTTGAATTGAGGTTGGGAAAATGAGCATAGATGAATCAACTATGATACAGATCACTAAAAGAAAATCACTAAAAGCAGTTTTAGTGAAGTGGCATGCCTAAAAAAAATTAAAATAAAAAGAAAAGAGGAAAAAGACAAAACATAAAGAAGAAAAAGATAATTTAATACTCTTTTAGTACTTTTCTTCTAGTGCTCTAAATCATTTTTCTAGATGAATATAGGGAGATTTACTACTTTTTCATTAAAATCAGTGCCAATGCAAAAATGAGTGGCCATTATTTGCAGCACCCACATAAAGGAAAATGAGTGGGAGCACTAACTAATTAGGTGGCAGTGGGTCCCACCAGTAATGATGTGATGTTTTGGTTTTGAAGTTGTATTTTTTTTTTTTTTTTTTTTACTTTTTTAATGCATTAGTGCTATTAGTGGTGATATTTTTAGTGGGATGAATCATTGTTGCACACATAAATGGTGGGATCTACATCAGGGTGATGGCACTGGTGGTCTACCCAACCAAGCAGGTAACATTGATTTGATTTGATATACAATTTAAGGCCAAGTTTGGCATGACCTAAATAATACAAAAAGTCAAAAAGTCACTATCTTATTTAAGTCACATCATCTTATTTAAATCACATCACCTCTCTAATACATCATATCAAACCCAACACATATAAGCCAATAAGTCAAAAAGTGCACTTTTTTAGAACATCCCAAACCAATCCTTTCAAATAAGACAAATAAATAATAATACTTACTATTTTAATCAATAATAGAGATTATTTGGGGTGTTCTAAATAAGTATACTTTATTTTTTTTGGACTAAAAAATTGAGGAAGAAAATATGAATGTTTGGGTTAACTTTTTAACTTTTTATGAAAAAATGTGTAATAAAAAATTGTAAAAATTAATTTGTAGGGAAAAATTAAGATTGGGAGTTGTGCAGCCGTAATTGTTGAATTTTGGTGAATAGTATTAACTTTTTAACTTTTTGAGTAATTTTTTGACTTTTTGACTTTTTTACAATATGTTAAACTTTGCCTTAGATTGGGACACCACCTAAATTTGCCTATAAGACAATGAATAATTTCTCATAGTACACATCCCTCCAAGGTGTGTACCATATAACTTCAAGGGTTCACTTAGTAGACACAATTTGAGATTTGAGGTGTTCTCTTTTAGGTTTCAGATTTAATACTTACTAGTTATGAGAAGGTTTTTAAGATTAGTCCATATAGGACGTTTGCTCTGTCTTTAAAGAGGTCTTCGCAAGTGAACGGTGAGATTGATATCTCAGAATTAGTCGAGATATATATAAATTAGTCAAAAAAAAAAAAAAATGGTTACCATAGCACCTGTTATATGTTTTCGTGGTGTGTTAAGTATTTTGTGGTAAATATTATATATTTTTGTGGTAAAAGTTATGACAATTTGTGGTTGAGAAATGAAATTATGTAAATTTGCAAAGTTTTTTAAAATAAAATAAAATTAAGAATGAAATTATTTTTAAAAATAAAATATTTTGATTGTTAAAAGTGTCATTATTGTATTTTAAGTGACCAAATTGATATAATAATGAATTACTATCTTTTTTTTTTATTAAAATTTTTATCTCAAAAAGTAAATATTTTTTACACGAAATTATTTTGTCTCTAAAAATATATTTATTAGTGATATTTTTAAAATTTTGCTACTAAAGATCATTTTTTTTTAAAATAAATTTTTGAGGCAATCTTTTAATAACAATTGAGGCAATTACACCCCAATGAATTTTTCAAAAAATAATTACTTATTAATGAAATTTTTTATAATTTTAATTATTAATATTCATAAAGTTTATCATTAATTTAAAATTATTTTTTGACAATTCCACTGATTTAATATTTTCCCATAACAATTCTCATGGCAATTAGTATCATAATATTTTTATACCAAAATTTTTACAAGAAAAAAAAAAAATACTTAAAACTCTTAAATATTGTATTGATTTGATTTGATTATATTTAATTTGATTTGTGAGAATACCACAACTCAGTTAGGCTAGAATAATTTGTAGCTTTATGATGTCACCGTAATACTTTGGGAGTAAAAAATTGCTCTACGGTAAGAGACAAAATAGTAATTAGCTTGTTTGATTTTGGTTTTTAAAAAAAAAAATTTAGAATTTTTTTTTTTAATTTTTCGTATTATTTTGTTTTAATGAATTTTTTAAAATATTTTACGCAATTTTTTTAAAATTTTTTTAAACATACCTAACATAAATACACTTAAAAATATAATATTTGTGAATTTTTAAAAAAAAACTCTCTAAATACCAAAAATACAAAAAAAAAAAAATGAAAATTCAGTACTTTTTTATATTTTCGTGTATTTATTAATTTTTTAAAATATTTTTTTATAAATATTTTACTATTTAGATATATTTAAGTAAGTTACATCTAAGAAAATAAAAAAAATTACTTAAAATTTAAAAATAATTCCTAAAAATAAAAATATACGAAAAATAAAAAAATTAATTTTTAAAAAACTGAAATTAAACACACTAAATAAATTTTTTTTTTCTTTTTCCCCAAAGGATAATGCTAACCACCGTCCTTTAAGATTAAGGTTAAAAAATTGAATAAAATATGTATTAAAATAGGTAAAAAAAAAAAAGTATTATTTTATTGGTAAGATTTAATAAACAAATAAAGAAGATGAACTGTCATATCAAGTCATAGGTTTACTGTAAATTCAAACTATATTTTTGGGAGTGCTTTGAGAAGATGGTTAAAAATTATTTTTTGACTTTTTTGTGAAGAGAGAAATGGGTTAAAAGTTGGGAATTGATTTTTAATCTACTTCCGAAAATGAGCCTTAGATTATATTCTTAACCAATGTTCTTATACCCTTTTTGTTTTTCGTCATCACAGTCTGGAGTGGACTGTGATAGATAAACAGTGCATGTAGTTCATGTTTGTTTTGTTTGTGGCCTCCGAATTGATAGTCCATTCAGACTTGGATTGGTCTTGAGCGAGCGGATTGATAGTATGGACGAAGAGGTGGTATTATAAAAATAGACCGTCGGCTTAGTGAGTTGCTGGATGTCTGCTGGGACATTCAGCCAGTCAATCGGTCAATTGCAATTATTTATTTATTTATTTATTATTATTTTTTTTACATGTTGGGTATTTTTTTTTTTTTGAACATTAATGTTTAATGATGTTATATTTTTTGTTAAGTAAAAATTATAATTTTATTTGTTTTATTATTTTATATTTATTTTATATAAAAATAATTTAACAATCCTTACACTAACAATTATCATCAAAACAAACACAATTTTACTAATCCTTTCACTAACAATCCTCTCACTATTAATTCCCTCACCATCAATCCCCTCTATTCTACCTCTAAAAACAAATTCGGCCTTAAGGCAATTGTTAGCGTAACCCTTTTTTTAATTTCTTTTGTCTTTTAAGTATGTATTTCTCTAATACTAACACAAATAAATATATATATTTGAAATCATGTTATTTTATGAAGTCATAAAAGTATGATTTTACAATTTTTTTTAAGGAAAGACACAATACTTAATCTATTATATACCCGATAATAAGTTGTCTAATAAAATATAGAATACAAAACAGATCCAAAAGGGATAAAGAGAACCTTCCAGCAAAGACAATACAAGTCTCTATACAGGAAGAAAAACAATTCTCCAGGAAGAACAAACCTCCACAAAAGAAGGAAACATCTACATAGAAGTATTATTGCAACAAAAAAATTAAAAAATTAAAAAAATCAAAGCAATCACCATCGAACAAGCAATACCAATCATATTCACGATTTGTTCATTGCTGCAATCTGTAACTGTGTACCTTAATTCTCGTTTCTACGTTACAAAATAACATATTGTGGATTTGATATGGTCACTTAACGTACGAAAACGTGTTTAGCAGCATCGGTTCTCGATCATGAATTAGATATGAGTGTATATTTGAAAACTTTCTCAGTGGTAAGTCGATAAGGAGACGGAATAAGCGACAATTGCTAGTATGATGATAAACAAAAATGAAAAAAAAATCGTGGGAGAAGAAACAGACGGTAGAGGAAGGTTATAAATGCCACCCTCTTCCCTAATGAGAAAAAAAAGAAGAAGAGAAAACAGTTAGGTTCAGTTCAAAATAACTTATTAAAGAACTTGTTGGTCAAGCTACGATTTTACATTTAAATTCTTAAAATAATTGGAATTTGAAAAAAAAGTTAAAAATTAGCACAAAGTTGTACCACTTATACGAGCATTTTGTGCCACTTTTATTGTCAGTCCCACCTTTGTTTTGTATCATTCTTTGTAGCATAGTTCTATGTCTGTTTTTTTCTGCACATCTATAGGTTTGTTTAGTATAATTTATTAATAGATTTAAAAAAAAAATTTATGTGACAGTTTATATTACAAAAAAAAAGTTGAAAATTGAGAAATTATGATTGAACTTTTATAGGGTTAAATTGGACCAACTTTGACCATTGGCCTAACACTAGCCCAACTCCATGCTGGTATTATTTTGGCATTACTTTATGCTTATCTGTATTCTTCTTGTATATGTGAGGACCATTACATGACACACATAGAGATCAAAAAAGGGTGAACTACCACCCCACCACCACCAACCTCATTTGGTCCCCTCTCTTCTCTGTATAAGACATAACATATAGAGACAGACATGTGTGAGGCACTAATTTTGGTCTTATGCAGACAAAGATACAACCATGTTGTGTAGTGTGTTAATGTACTCTTGGTAATGGTGCCATAAATGGGTATGGGGCTCAAGAGGATCACTTGTGTATTGCCGTCTATGTTGGGATAATATGAATCCTAAAAATATTGGGTACTAACTATTCGATTACAGATTGAATTTGAAGTAAGGTTTTAATATTTCATACTCGTGACATATTGGTCCTGATTCTTTGTATAAGTAATTGAGAGAGGAACAGATACCTCTGTATTTCTTATAACTCAACTTTTTGATTATAGTAGAATTGCAGCAATTGCAAACGTAATTCTAATTTTAAGATGAACTATGGAAGTCTTGTTTTTTTTTGTTGTTTACGTAATCCTAATTCTTATTATTTTGTTCTTTTATTTTATGTTTTCGATATTAAGGTCTCGTTTGGGAATATATTATTTTAGTAATTTTTTTGCTTTTTACGAAAAAAATATGCAGAAAAGTAGAGAGAATGATATGACAACTTATAATGACTTTTTGACTAAAACTGAAGGTTGTCAAATGAGGCTTAAATGTTATGAATTCTTAACTATTTATTGACGTCTCAAGTTGTTGTTGGACCATGATATATGACATGTATTTGCTTGGTGTTTCCATGTGACATTTGCATGTTAGTGCCTTCAAGCTTATTTATACTTTTGGGGGGACCAATTGATGCAAGAATTCAACTTAATCAACTCCAACACATAACATGTTTTTGGTGCTAGGCCATGGTTTATGGGTTCGAGTTGTCTTGGTTGGAGAGGTATAACCATGCATGGGACATGTGGACCATAGAAAGCTTTTTTAATTAGTCCACTTTTGTTCAGCTTGAATAAGCAAAAATTTACATGTCTAAAATTTATTAGTTTACGCTCTTACTTTTAGTTATCACTGACTTAAGTATCAGAGTGTTCTTTTACTGCAAGTCTCTGATTGGTTGAGCATTTACTGTATTTTCTCTCATAGGAGGTTTGGTTCGTTCTCTTATTGGAACGTCTCTTATTGGAACAACATCTAAGAATTGTGCGAATTTTTCTGGTACAATTTTATATTATGGGTTTCATTTGTAATAACCTGATTATAGCAATCAAAATAACTGTCACAGTGGCCCTCTCTCATCATTTTTCCACATCAAGATTATGTTGGATTTTGAATTTATAGGGAAAAAAAAAAAAAAAAAAAAAAACAGAAAAGAGAAAGAGAAAAGTACAAAAAAGTAGCTACTAATTTATTCACTTTTTCCTCTACATATCTCTCGACAAATCCAATAACCCAATTTTAATTTTGTGAATAAATTACAAAGGAAAATAAAGTGAAAATGACTTGCATAATTCTATATAAAGCAACATTTTTATTATCCAAATGCTAAATAGTGGAGAAATAACGTGATGCTTTGATAGAGAGGTCCAAGAAGATACACTTTTTAACAACATCATTTGATTATATGGATTATCCAAAATTGCTTTCATCTTATCCAATTGATTAAATGAAATAAACTTTTTTTTTTTTTTTTTAACAGCAAAAACAACCCTTTATTGATGAAAATTGCAAATAGAAATTACATCAAAAAAGAGGAAGTGCAAAAGGCATCAAAGCAAACCGCACGATCCTAACTAGGTTGGCACCGCAAGGGAAGCCCAATCATTTGCCAGCACACCACAAGGTTGAAGAGAGAACAACACAAGATACACAAAAAAAAAAAAAACCAAAACACCAAAGCAGTCCACCAACATACTCCCCTCTGCATCAGTCCAGCAGACCACTCCCACAACCACCAACAAAACACCCCTCTGCATTAGACCAGCATCAGTCCATCAGTCCAGCAGACCACTAACATGCACCAACACAGCAACCACCAAACATGCACCATCACAGCAGCTGGCCTGCTCAGATCACCCTCAGATTCCAACAGATTCCTGTGCATACAGTTCCCAGACCTCGCACCAATGCAAAACCAGCAGAAAACAAAATTCCATTCAACATTCTTTCCTCATTCTATACATGAAAACGGAGCTCAATGATGAACTCTATTTCCCATTTCATAACTAAATAACTACCCACCCACGAACCCAACTAAGTGGTGTTTATCAAGTTGACCAAAATCTTTACACTTTATTAGAAATCATGTATTCGAGTCTTATCACAAACAAGATTCTTTCCTCCCCCAAACTGTGACTTTTAGTTTTTGATAACATAGTCCATAATTAGAGCAGTAGATATTGAACGCAACGGTGAAATATGAAACTTCGAATAGGGCATGTAGAATTACTTGATTGTTTAAGTGATAAAAACAGTCGATTTCACCCTTTAAAACTTTCTTTCGTCAACTTTTTAAAAAAGTCAAAAGTCAGTTTTTAATTTATTTTGGTCATATCACACTACTAAAAAAAACACTTTTTGTAACCGCTATAAACCGTCGCAAATAATAAAAAACAGTCGCAAAAGACTTTTTGCGACGGCCCATGCGACGGCAAATGGGGGTCGCGAATATGGGGGTGGCAAAAACTTTTTGCGACGGCAAAGCAAGTGGTCACAAACCTAAACTACTTATGGCGACCGCTATTTTGCCATCGCAAAAAACAAAGAAAAACACTAACATGATCTTTGGCGACCATCTTGTTACCGTCGCAAAAAATTAAAAATAAAAATAAAAATAAATAAATAAATAAATATAACGAGGGGAAAAGCTCCTTCATTTACATGCATTTGTTCTCCATTCCATAGTAAAAAAGAAATACTTAAATCTTGATGTCTTTCATATTCACTTATTCTTTACATTGACTAGAAAAGACATCCAAGAGTTTTTCAATCTTGAGCCGATTGATAGAAAGGGACCACCGACATATTATCAGTAGAAGACATAAGAAACTAATTGATGCACCTTCACTTTCTCATCTCGAATATGCTCAGGTGTAAGAGAAATAGGCTTCTCCATAGCAATTAGGCAAAGAATCTGCAGTTGGCAAGAATATATGTCTGTTACATCTTAAAGAAAAATGATAAACAAATTGGAGGGACTGTTGTGAATAAATTTATATATCTATCATTTTAATATTATCTACTCTAACTTGATTTCATGGCCTCACCTGCAATAGATGATTTTGAATAATATCACGAATGATTCTGCAAAAAGAAATGATAAACAGATTTAATAATGCCAGGCATCCAAGAGTTTTTGCATAAGCTTTTCCAAGTAAAATTACATCTACTTGTTTACACATTGCAAATTGGAAAACTTACTCTGCCCTTGGTTTCCATCACCCAAGGCACCAAGCCTACGAATGAGCTCAACAAAATCTGGTCTCTTCAAGTATTCATCCACAAATACATGCGAATTTTTCACAAAAACTAGCTCCAAATCATACTGCATAACTCATACAAGCAAAGCGTATCTATCAGACTTATTACACAGCTTAATGCTAAAAACTTTTACATGTTCATCTAAAATGAGGCTGTCAAGAGAGCATCACACAGCTCAACAGGTTCTAAACAGTACAAGGGAAAGACATAAATTTGCATTTGATTGATGGGGCACTATTACTCATTTAAAATTTTTCTCTCTCACGGTAATATTCAAGATTGTACTATTTGCTCAATGCATGACAGGACTACCTTCTTATCCTTTCTAAAAACATGAGCTAATGCAGCCATCCCATGATGAAAGAACAAAAATTAGTATGTTTAGAGGACAGTCTAGCACTTCAGTTGTTGCCAATCCAAAGTATATAGGCTTTTTCACACCACCATTTCCGTGTTTAAAAGAAGAGATGACCACTTTTAAGTAGACAGAAGGGATAGACTAACATGTATTAATACACCAAGTAAATTTATACCTCTTCTGCCAATGATTTGAAGACAAGAAAAGGAACAATCCACTCCGGACAATCAACAGCATCCTGCAGCAAAAGGTTTGGTGTTTTAACATATTTGTGGTAGATCTAAACATAAAATGTAGACTAATATAGCAATAGAACTGTACTATGGAATAATATACAATAATCAAATGAAGAGAACCTGGAGGTGTTGCGATAAAGAGTTGCAGGATGAGAACTTTTATTTTCTAGCATGGAAAATCTATGAAGTAACACAATGCATTATTCTTTTTAATTAAATCTAGCATAGAGCCCAAAGAGGCGAAAATTAAATACATCAACTACAACCATGGGCCCTATTTAGGAAAATATAACCAACTTCAGACACAGAAATCAGAGAAAGGAATGGTTACCTCAAGGTGGAACTTGTACTTTATACCAAAGGGGCTTGAAGATTTAAATTTCTGAACCCACAAACAGAAATAATCCATAATTGTCAGATAGTGTCTCCAATGGTAAAATGAAAACGATAATGACTAATACCCCAAAGATCTACATGTATGAGGCAAAAAAAAAATTACCTTCTCAGAAAATTCTTCATCAAAACGTATCCAGTAAACACTATTACGAAAAACCAGTCCTTCGGCTGCATACTCACAGAGAAAATCACATCAACCAAAAATTGAAAAAACTGGTGCAACTTGCCAACAGTTTCAACACTTGTATTCTAAAAATCAAGTTAAGATCTTTTGGTTCACACATACATATTATCTTGTTCAGAAAACAAAAAGTTCATAACGATTAGACCTTTTTTAAATTAATCAAATTACTTGACATCAAAAAATTGAAGGGAGAAGACAATCGATGATTATATACTTGTGTTTTGCTGCTGGCTGTGTTCCTCTTAGTGACTCTGGTCCTTTCCTGTATTCAGATCCATGCCCCCACATATGCATCTGCAACCCTAGAAAATGTGAATATATACTTGTGTTTTGTGTTGTCTAAGGGATATGATTGTTTGCTTCTGATAATCTTTAACTTTTAATATTGGATGCCAAGAGTGACCCTTAGTCACAGAATTATTCATGCCCTATAACTAGAGTCACTTTAATCAATAATAAATTTTAATATGTTTATGTTAATGACAGTTTAATAGGCTATCATTAAGAGACACAAAATGACAATTTCAATACATCTCAAAATATTTTTTAATATATTTTTATACATTTATCAATGTTATTAGCATTTTCCTTTAGAAAGAGAGTGATAAACTTTGTTCCGTGGCAATAATCTAAATCACAATATTTCGTTGTTTTGGAAATAATATTCACGATCACTTAAAAAAAATAAATACATAACCAATGCATGAGCAAAATTGTATTTGTGAATAAAGAACTAAGCAATTGTAGGTATAGGAAAATGAACTATGCTAATTGTTACAGGACATCAAAATATTCCCTCAATATGTCTATTTGCCTCATATTTATATTTTCTTACTCGTTTCAATGTACAAGTCCATTAAAGATTGATGTGTTTTAGATCATGATCCTCTCCATTACATAGTTGCAATGAAAGATCTTCATTTCTTATTTTTCTACATGAATTCGCTTTGTCAATAGAAACACAAACATTTCAATTTTTTTCACCTCATATATTAGTCAAGAAAATCACTTCCCAAACAAACCCTAGACACAAACCCAACAGAATTAAGATCCATAAAAATATTTAATGCTGACATAATGCAATTATCCATCAGTGTTCAACTAAATGCAGCATAAGAGAATTTCAGCAAGGAAACATGATCTACAATACATTCTTCATTCCAGGCTATAGATTAAAATAAACTTTATAGCATAATTTACAATCATGATCAGAAAAATACAAGATAACACTAGCATTAAATTATACGAGGCATGGGATTATCACTGGTGTTCTCCATTCCAAGTTGAACTAAAATGTGAGAAGAGCATGGGAAGTCATACTAAGCAAACCAAGTGAGGATGTTGTGTCTGGTGAATTGCATACTTGATTTCTTTAGATCTCCCCAATCTCAGTTAAGATGCCTCAGTTATATAAATCAGCAAATGATCACTTATGTTTTAAAAAAACAAAAAACAAAAAACAAAAAACAAAAAAAACAAAAACAAAGAGTACGGTATGTGGTAGCAATCTGCAATCCAACCATAAACCAATGTACAATTTACGATAATTTCAATTCTTTGTTTTTTCCCTATCCGTGACAGAGTATTATAATCAGTAGCTTGTTTTAATACATAACAAGAGCATGTTGAAGATAATTTCAATGATCTAATTCTGAATATGAGAAAACCGTAAGTTCAAATTATAATTCCAGAATTCGATCCACAAAAATGAAGATAAGTAGATAGTGAAATTTATATATAGGTTGCTATGATCATCTGTAAATGAAAATCAAAAGCTGAACTGTACCAGAAGAAGCGAGTCCTGCTCAGTTATCTCCGATTCCTTCACTCTCTGTACAACAACCTGATCGATCGAGAAGATTGCAGTGAGATTAGCGGATAAGCAACAAGTTAACGAAAAAGGCGTGAAGATGAACAAGAAGTGAATGCTTCGAAGAGATTTCTCTGATCTCACAGAGAAACTGAGACAAGAGAGAGAGAGAGCAATTCAGAGCACACTTGATTTCTCGGATCATTACAGAGAAAGTTGAATCGATGAAGATGTGTTTAGGCTTACCGATTATGAAATCTTCAACAGTTGTGGACTTGAGAAAGTTGAATCGATCGACAGATTCGAGCGACAAATTCGAGCGAGAGAGGTAGATTTTGAGAGGGAGAGACAGATTCGAGCGAGAGACAGATTTTGAGAGGGAGAGAAAGAGAGCTCAGATTTGGGGAAAAAGGGGGCGGATTGAGAGGGAGAGAAAGAGAGTCAAGTTTTATAAGATTTTGATGTCCAAAAATGATTGGGTCAGGAAAATGAGATGGTAAAATAAAGATTTTGATGCCAAAAATCATTTTTTGCGACGGTTAAATAATCAGTCGCAAAAAAATAGACGCAAAAAATTATATTTCTAGTAGTGTCACTTCTCACATAAAAAAGTTAAAAAATCAATTTTTAACCATCTTTTCAAAACACCCCATAATATAAGATAGCATCATTATTGCTTATTTTTTTTCTTTTTTGTGGAGCCTGAAGGAATGTGAAGTCCAAGTGGTTATCACAATATTTATGGAATGAGTAATGTTAAAAACTCCAAAAGTTTTATCAAAATTTCTGCTAAATGTCTCATATTGGTGTGGGACCCATATTATGTGGGTCCTATATGGGTCTCACACCCATGTGAAATATTTGCTAAAAATTTTGATAAAACCTTTGAGATCTCTAGCATTTTTATTATGGAATATTGGAAATCAATTCAATTTGAGAAACACAGTTTTCATGTAAGCATGCATGCCAAGCTTGATAGGCAAGCTTGTGCCCACTGATATCTTACTAACAAAATGCTAGCACAGCTCAACTATGATTAATGTTAATATATGTTTAATCTAAACAGCAATGTTAGGTATCATGAAAAACTTTTTATAAAAATAATCATGAAAATTTTGTGACCCTTGGATTACACTTAGAATAAAGCATCACACACTAATCAAGGTAATCTAAGGATCATAAATCTTTCATGATTATTTTCATGAAAAAATTTTCGTGATCCCTAACTTTTCTCTAATCCAAAATATCATTTATGTGGATGATAGACATATACTAATCAGTGAGTGTGTTGTGGATAACTTAAACTAATCATTTAGGATTTATCCTAATCACAACACACTCACTAATTAAAATAACACCTGTACAATCTGTCATAATTATGTGGATAATAGATGCAAATATTTACAAACTAGTATATTACCCATGTTATTATGCACGGGATAAAATAATATATTATTAATTAAAAATACGATAATTTTATTTTATTTTTTTTATATTTTGTCTCTCGTAAATAAAATTTTACATATAAGTTTAAGGCTTTTGTTTTAAATGTTCATTTACTATAACATATAGTATAGATAGATTAAAATTATTGTATTGACAATTAATAACTAAAATTATGCTTTGTTATAAAAAATGACATAGTTCTAATATTTCACTATTTTAGAATAAAAATATATGAATTTTAAAAAATTGTCATGTTGGTTTTTGAAAGGAAAATAATTAAAGAAATTTTAAAAACTTAATAAGTAAGAAAAAATCATCGTAACATCTAAAATTGCTAAAATTACGGTTAAACCAGCAAATCATTCAAACCAAAAATGATTTAGCTTAATCAGTTAAGTCAAAAGACCAACTAGCTTACATAAAAATTAATTAATTAAAATTTTTAAATTTTATTTTATTAAAATTTAAACTGTCACTAAATATGGAAAGCAATCTATTAATTTAAATTTAAAATTGACACAATATAAATTTAAAATTATAATAATCTATCCCATGATTTATAAGTTTTAAATACAAATTTAAAATTGTCATAATTGTCTCATAATTTTTGTATTAAGGAGCAGCAAGAGTAACGTTGCGATTATCAATATATCTATATATTTTATAAAAAAATACTTTTAAGGAGAGATATTATGAGAGTTTTAAAATTTCATGCAAAATTATTTTTAAAATCAAAACTTCTATAAGAGATTGTAAAATAAAAGTTAAGTGGAAACTAGCCAATGATGATTTTTTTAATTGTTTAAAATTAAAAAAATTAGTATGAGATATTAATTATAAGGGTTCTCACTAAAAATCTCTTTTTGTTTATATAAATGGGAGTATAAGATCCACTTTATGTAAGTGAAACAATTCACATTTTCTTTCTTTCCTGATGTGAGATTGTAAAATAAAAGATAAATAGAAGCTAACCAATGAGAATTTTCTTAATTATTTAAAATTAAAAAAATTCAATAATTTTAGAATGAGGGTTTAGAACTCCTAGAAGGGTTCTCCCTAAAAACTCCATTTTCCTTATATAATATACAAATGCGTACAATAATACTATAATTTCAAAAAAATTATCTCAAAATATCAACCTATGATTCAAATTCATTTCGTACTTAAGACCCCACACTACACCGATTCATTCTCTACTACACAAGTATATTATCCAAAAATATTTAACTTTTTTTTTTTTGGTTGAAATAATAGCATTTTTGATATATATATATATATATATTGTAAACACCAAAGAAGGGGTTTACTGATTATAGGCCTATAAGCCTGGTAGGATCAATCTACAAGATCATAGCAAAGCTGTTGTCTCATAAGTTAAAAGCAGTGATGCCACATATAATTAGTGAAATACAGACAGCATTTCTAAGTGGCGGGAACATTTTAGATGGGGTGTTAATTGCTAATGAGGTGGTAGATGGTTGGAAGAAGGCAAAAAAGAAGGGGATAATTATTAAGTTGAATTTTGAGAAGGCATATGATTCCATTAATTGGGGCTTCTTATTCTACATGATTTCTTAGTTTGGGTTTGGAAATAAATGGACCAGCTGGATCAAGGAATGTATAACATCTACTAGGATATCAGTGCTTGTTAATGGATCACAAACTGAAGAATTTAGTCCGCAAAAGGGATCAAGGCAAAGAGACCCTTTGTCCCCCTTCCTATTTAATTTAGTTGTTAAAAGACTACATATTTTATTATCCAGAACTCATTTTTTAGGTTTGATCCAAGGAGTAAAGGTTGGCTCAAATGGTGTTGTAGTATCTCACCTTTAGTTTGCTAATGACTCATTATTATTCTGTGAAGCAGAGGTAGAAGAAGTGAGGAACTTGAAAAGGGTGCTAAGATGTTTTGAGTTACTATCTGAGTTGAGAATTAACTATCATAAATGTGTTGTGTGTGGAGTGGGGGTTTCAGATGATACCATGGCTGCCTTTGCCTCAATCTTGAATTGCAATGTGAAGTCCTTGCCAATCAGTTACCTTGGGCTACCTCTAGGGACTAATCCAAGGAAGAAAGCTACATGGAAACCTATTTTGGATAAAGTCAGATATAGGTTGGTTGGTTGGAAGAAAAAATTACTATCTTTTGCTGGGAGATTAACACTTGTTAAAGCTGTACTATCTTCCCTACCAGTGTACTATCTGTCGCTGTTTAGGATGCCTGAAGGGATTGCTAAAGAAGTTGAGAGGCTCTAAGCTACATTTCTGTGGGGTGGTTCAGAACTTAAGAGGAAAATCCATATGGTTAGATGTGGGGAGCTGTGTAAAAGTGTGGACCAAGGAGGGTTAGGCATTAGGAGGGTGAGAGAGGTTAATATCTGCTTATTACTAAAATGGTAGTGGAGGTTTGGGTGTGACAATGAAGCTTTGTGGAAGAGGGTTATCTGCAGTAGGTATAAGTTAAAGGTTGAAAGCTGGCTGCCACCCTCTAATCCTAGCAGTAACCAGTCAGTCATTTGGAAATGAATCACAGCTATTGTGAAGTAGAGAACCAATCTTCAAGAGGTTTTTGCGAACAATTTTCAATTGAAAGTTAGGGATGGTACAAGGATTACTTTCTGGACTGATAGATGGTGTCAGCAACTATGTTTGAAAGATGAGTTACCAAGCCTATATAGGTTGTCTTTAGAGAAAAGTGATACTCTGAGAGATATTTATGATAAGAAAGATGCGTTAGGAGTATGGAACCTATCATTTAGAAAAGTGTTGTATGTGTGGGAGGAGTTGGAGCTACAAAATCTTCTAAACTAGTTAGCAGCAGGCCCTGCAGTGAGATCTGATCAGGTGGATAGGCCTATCTAGACAACATCTAATTTAGGTCAGTTCTCTGTAGCAGCATTGTATAAGTTTGTTGTTCATAATCTTGGCCCAACTCTCAGAATTAGTAAGTTGGTGTGGCTCAATTTTATCCCTTCTAAAGTACAAGTATTTGGGTGGTTAGCTTGGAACAAGAGAATCAAGACAGTTGAGTTCTTACAAAGAGTTGGTGTTCTTAACGGGAATGGGTCTGGTCTATGTGTGTTTTGTCAGGCTGCCATTGAATCTGTGAACCATGTCTTAATATGCTGGCCTCTTGTTTGGTGTGTATGGGCGGATATGTTGAATTGGTAGGGGACTCAAGGGGCATTACCAGGCTCGGTGGATCAGCTGCTGTTATGGTGGGCAGGATGAAAGATGAAGAGGCTTGAAAGGAAGATTTGGAGTGCTATCATATTGGCTGTGCTGTGGTCAATATGGAAACTTAGAAATGAATGCATTTTCAAGGCAACTAATCCAAACTTGTTTGAGTTATGTGAGTTGATCAAGACTAGGATTACTCTGTGGTTGAATCTACACCTAAAGGAGTTTCATTTTACAACCAATGATTTCATTTGTAATTTAAGTCAAATCAGGTTGTGCTTTGGAGGAGCTTTGAGGTATTGAGTTGGGTGGAGCTTTGTTGGTTTAAGTCAAGGAAGCTCTGTTTTGCTATGGATCAAAACTGATGTCCTGCGTCAGATGATCTGTTTAGTGCATTGTTTGGCAGCACCAGTTGGCTCTTTTGATTGTATAGCTTTTCTGCTTTTTCTTCTGCTTTGGGTGCTCCTGATTGGTTTCTCATCAGTCACGGGTCAAATGCTAGCATATGATTGTGTTTCCTTTCCGGTACCAACCTAGTTGGAATTGTTGAGGTTAGCTATGATGCTTTTGTATTTGCCTCTTTGTTTATGTAATTGTTGCATGTACTGTGCCTCTTTTCATTAATAAAGTTTTTGTTTTTGTTGATCAAAAAAAAATATATATATTGTAAACACAAATTTCATGTCCTGCAGTTAAGATAATAAACAAATGCATAAATAATTAATTTTATTGATTATAATAAATTGGGTACAATCCTTTGAGGTTTGCCCTATTACAAAAGAACAGATCATTTGATTCGATCTCTTAAATGGTTGTAAGAACTTGTTGTTGAACTAGACAAGTTGATAAATTTCTTCAAGTTTTCGAATAGAGAAACTTGGAGAAAATGAGGGTTTGAACGGCTTGATTGAAAATGAGGGTTTGAACAAATAGAGAAACTTGATAGAAAATGAGGCTTGATTGAGGGTTTGAACGGCTTGATCTTGAATGAGTTTTGAAATGATCTCTTTGGAAGAAGAGATAAAATTTATATTTGTAACTTAAAAGGATTGACACCAGTTTGGAGTGCTTAATAATATTTCCTTTCAAGTTTGAATAGCTTTAGAAAGAATTTAAAAAAAAGAATTTGACAGAGTCTTGAGGTTGCTTAGGAATTTGCAAGACCTTAGCCAAATGTTGTCTTTTCTCAATAGTGAAAGTCTCTATTTATAAGCTTGGGAGGGTGAAATTAATTTTGGAAACTCCAAAATTTGATTTTAATTTCAAGAAAAGAGAAATTTGTCTATCATTTTATGAAAATAATTTATCTTAAAATTTGAATTATCTCACCAAAATTTTGACAATCGCGAGTCCCACAACTTTAGGTTGAATTGATTGTCAAAATGGGTTAACACTTTTCTTTTGGTGTGTCCCATGATTTAAAATGAGTTGAAGTCAAATTTTAGCAGGACTCACATTCATTTGAAAATATTAACCATTTTAATTTTGATATTAGCAGCCGTTATTGTTGGGTTCCCAAGTTTAACAACTTCAAACTCTAAGGTGGAAATATTGAAGTCCACACTGTAGTACTAGGGGCAATCTCCAAAACTATTCTTTTCAAAAAGATTATTTCAAAACTCGTTCGAGATCAAACTGTTAAAGCCCTTAATCAAACTTTTTTTCTCCAAGTTTCTCTATTTGAAGACTTGAAGAAATCTATCAACTTTTCCAATTCAACAACAAGCTTTTATAGTCGTTGGATGCAATCATTTCGGAAATCGAATAAGAGGATATGTTCTTTTGTAGTAGGGCAAATCCCAGAGGATTGTACCATATTTATTATAATCAATAAAATTAATTATTTATGCATTTATTTCTTATTTAATTGCAGGACACGAAATTTGTGTTTACATATATATATGTGTGTGTATGTGTGTAGAGGGATAGAAATTAAGGCCAAAATTAAGTATGGATCTAAGTGCTGAGGTCTCCCCTGTTAGGTGAGCAAGAATGATTAAAGGAGCATGGGCTCAAACTCAAGAGAAATGGGTCAATAGTGGGCCGAAACAGGTTCGACCCGCCAAAGGTCCGAACAAGCTGCATGAAGAAAAAATGCCTAAGTCAGGTTGCGGAAGCAACACTTATAGTGGTCAAATTGCTAAGGCACTTTGTCTCAGCACTGCCATTCCTATTATTGTCAACACCGCCATATTAAGTATTGCCAGTGCTGCCATTTGAACTTGTTGAGGGAAGGAGAAAACCGCAGCGATTAACTTGCTAAAGTAGCAGCCAAGTTGCTGAGATACTTTGTCGGCTCCGCCACTTGAACTTGCCACGAGAAACAGCCGCCACAACAACTATTATTGCCGCAACTAACTTGTAGAGGGAAGACTCCACCAAGGTGATAACAGTCTTTGAAAGAGGTTTTCCCTCCACAAGTAGAAGATAATGCTTGGCGCTGATAGCAGGTCCTAAGGCATTACTAGCCTAGGGCTGATAGCAAGCCCCCAAAGTCATCATTAGCTCATCGCTGATAGCAGACTCCAAAGATCACTAGCTTGACACTGATAGCAGGCCCTAAAGCTTACTGGTTGGAGCTGATAGCAAGCTTAAAGATACCAGTATACCACAGCGACCTCGCGAAGATGGGAGTAAGATAGCTCGAAAGTAAGAAACTCTTTTTTCTATTATCCAGGTCATAGACCTGTCTTGGTTGCACAAACAAGAGTAAGGAAGCCCTTTTGGGCTTGGTACTAAGGCACAACATGGCTGATAGTAGACTTGGTTGTGCCCTTTGTCCTAAGAAGCTGGGGAGTTTGTGATTAGGTAGCTAAGGATGGAGGTATCGCTGAGGTGAACACGAACATAACTGATAGCAAGTTATAAAGTCTTGAGAATGCATGTCTAGGCTAAACCGAACTGAGAAGGCAAGTGTAGCGGCAAACACTACTGCTGTAAGTGCACTTGCTGAGGTTCAAAAAGGTAATTACAGAGGTACTTTTACCAAATAGATAGTACATAGTACATGTAGAGAGACACGTCGTACCTTCAGCCTGGTGGTCCAAGGCAGAATATTTTATGTAATTCTTAAGGACACATGTCCTCATCTTATTTGGCCACTTGGTATCCTTTGGTACCAAGGAAAAGCCGATAAATAGGATCTATTTTCCAAGATCTAAAAGGAGGATTTCTTGGGATTTGAAGGAGGTGCTGCCCATTTATGCACTCTTTGAACTACTTGTTCCATCCTCACCCAGCCACTTATCTTCCAACCAGCCCAAATTCGTTGGACATTGACCTAATTTGCCTCTCTAATCACTCTCTTAATCACTGTTCATTTTGAACTCCCTTGTGATAGAGTATCAATACAGCAACCATCACGTTGTGATTGATGAGAAACACAATTGAAATTGCATTCCTACATGTTGGAAAAAAATGATTTTTGGGGACTTTAATTTATTATTAAAGTGTGGTGACTTTAATTAAATATTAAAGTGGGTCCTAACCACTTTTTGTGTTAGGTCCAAGTGAGCCAAAAACCATTGGGTTTTGAATAAGAAATTGCCAAGAAATTGCTTCATGATGTTAGATTCATGAATAGGATTTTAAAGAGTATTTAAATCTTTTTTCTTGGCTAAAGGGTATGAATCCTTTGGGCATCCATACTTTTCATTTTGTGGAAAGGGGTTATGGATGCTTGGTGTTTTAATGACTAGCCTTAAAGGCTAGAGGCTCTTCCTCTCTCCCCTATACATGTATCAATTGAGACCCTCCTGTCAAGTTTCAATATAGAAATTTTTGCTTCCATTTTACAAGTCAGTTTGCCAGATAGTTCCTATTGTGAGAGAGTGCTGCCATTGTTTTGTTCGCTAAGCTAGACAGATAGCGCTTCTGCCGTAGCTGGTTTTGACCGTCGTATCCTGGGAGACAGACGCCGGGTTTCCTCAAGCACTCGACCCGTGAGGCGGCGAAATCTGTTTTAAGGAAACTGCTTCCGTGCAGGCTTCGGTTTCGTCTCTTTACCCTTTTATTGTTTTGTGTATTTCTGTTGAAATTTAGTTGTAATTTTCAGCATATGTTCTTGGTATATAATTTGTTTTCTTCATAAATCTATTTCTTTAATTTCATAATTTAAACAACAAGCTTAAAACAGATTTTATATATCTTTTCTATGAAATTGATCGAATAGATTTATATAGACTATTAGGTTAGCTTTGTATAATGTTACTAGTAATTGTTGCGGAATTGCTCACTATTTCAATAATTGTAAATTATGCAATGGTACTCTCTAATTGCTTAGTTTAATTAGAATGCTCTATTATAATTTGCATACTTAATTGTATTAGTATGATCTTGTTTTATGCGTATGGTTCATCATTCCCCTACCATGATTTGCATGAATTTTAAGGTTATAAAATATAATTTATGGATGTTGCAATTTTGACATGTTAATTCTATTCTAGTTTTAATTTGTTACATGCTTATTATTTTCTAGACTAGATTACATAATTTAATGTATTTTAGAGTTATAGAGTTTTTATGAATTGTGTACATGATTAATCTAAATTATTTAATTAGGTGCATTAATGTGAATTATTTAATTAGGTGCATTAATCTAAATTATCTAATTGGGTGCATTAATGTGAATTAATTAATTGGGTGCATTAATCTAAATTATCTAATTGTGTGCATTAATATGAATTATTTAATTGGGTGCATTAATCTAAATTATCTAATTGGGTGCATTAATCTGAATTATTTAATTAGGTGCATTAATCTGAATTATTTAATTGGGTGCATTAACTTTGAATTTGACTTATCTATTTGGAGTTATTAGTTTAAATGTTTATTATGAATTAATTTCATTCATGACTCATGAGTATTGAACTTTATTTTAAAGTTGTAATTTAATTTTGAAGTTATAAATTGTATTTTGTTTTGGTACCTTATATTAGTTGGTTACTTATATAATTAATAGTTGGCTAGATGGTTTCAATTATTTATTATAATTAAATTTTCTAGATTATTTGTTTGTATTTTGTTGTGGTTTGCTACTAACTTTCTTTGTAGGGATACCAATGTGAAAAACAAATATAAAACCAAATGAACAGTATTTGGGATGTAAAAACAAAAATGTTTGGACTACTAACGTTTGTGTTGAATAGGAATACCTAAGCGTGGAAAGCTTTTGGACTAAACAGAATCCTTATGGATTGGTTATTTTATCAAAATGTTTGAAGCATGTTTGCTTGAGATGTAGTTGGTTTGTTTACCAATTTATAGTAGCAAGTTTTATTTGCTTATATTGTTGTAGCAATTGTTTTACATTGCCTGTATAAGTTTTCGACCTTTTAACCTAGTTCATCCCTAAGAAAATTTAATTCTTAAAATTGTTTATCACGGACTAGGAGTCAATATGCTCTTAAAAGTTTTGTCAAAAGGTTAACTGGGTTTTAAGTGGGACCGATGTGACCCCTCCAATCTTCCTGGGAACTTTCTTGACCATGTTCAATTCTAGGTTTTGTGGTGAGACTAATTTTTGAATTAATTTTTCTTCTAAGGGATTTTCTAAGGGTTAAGTTTAATTTCTGGAAACACAGAAGTGATATTCTGGTGTAATTTTCAGAAATGGAAACTATCACTGATGCTGTTGCTGCTGCTAATGTTGGTGGGGATTTGAACCCTGGGGCAACTAGATTGCCAACCCCTCCTGCTGTGACCTCTGTGGTCAACCCTGGTGTTACTCCGGCTGTTGTAGGAGGACCGCTTAGTCACCATGAACGTCCAGAAAAATTTGCTGGGGAAAACTTTAAGAGATGGCAGCAAAAGATGCTGTTTTACTTGACCACGCTAAACCTTGCCAAGGTTCTGAGTGAGGATCCTCCAGCCGTGGCAGAGAATGAGCCTGATAGGCAGAAAGTCATGGCGCTTGACACATGGAAGCAGACAGACTATCTTTGCCGGAACTATGTGTTCAACAGCTTGGCAGACTCACTCTATAGTGTGTTTTGTTCCAAGAGCTCAGCAAAAGAATTATAGGAATCTCTGGACAAAAAGTACAGGACTGAGGATGCCGGGGCAAAGAAATTTGTGGTTGGCCGTTTCCTTGATTTTAAAATGGTAGATTCTAAAACTGTGATAAGCCAAGTCCAGGAGTTCCAAGTGATCTTGCATGATATTCATGCTGAGGGGATGCCTTTGAACGAGTCATTCCAAGTTGCTGTGATCATTGAGAAACTTCCCAATGGTTGGAAGAATTTCAAGAATTACTTGAAGCACAAGCGCAAGGAAATGTCTGTTGAAGAGCTGGTTGTCCGACTCCGGATTGAAGAGGATAATAGAAAGAAAGGAGGGAGTACCTCCTCAGTAAAGGCCAATGTCGTTGAGCATGGCAAATCTTCTGGGATAAGGAAGAAGCCCCCTGTGAACAAGAGCTCTAAGCTGGGGGCCAAGGGGTGGTGTTGCAAAGAAGTCGGCCTACAAGCCGCAGGAACCTGGTTATCGATTCTTTGGGAAGTGTTATAACTGTGGTAACGAGGGGCATCGGGCTAGTGACTGCCGCAAGCAGAAGAAGCCATACAAGACCAAACCTCGTGCTCATATGGCAGACTTACAAGAGCACTCCCATGAGGAGGATGATATGCACTTGTCTGCCGTTGTCTCTGAGGTGAATCTGGTGGGTTCAAACCCAAGAGAATGGTGGATTGATACTGGGGCAACACGCCACATCTGCTCCGAGCAGAAGCTGTTTACAACTTTCGAACCAGTTACAACCGGTGAGAAGTTGTTTATGGGAAACTCTGCTACCTCGATTGTTGAGGGGAAAGGAAAGGTGGTCCTGAAGTTGACGTCAGGAAAGGAGCTGACCTTGAACGAAGTCCTGTATGTTCCGGACATTCGTAAAAATCTTGTCTCAGGGTCTCTTCTTAGTAAACATGGTTTTCGCATGGTTTTTGAGTCCGACAAGGTTGTTCTTACCAAAAGCGGAATGTATGTGGGTAAGGGTTATATGTTGGGGGGTATGTTTAAACTCAATGTTATGACTATTATCCCAAAGATGAATAAAGGTGCATCTTCTTCTGTTTACATGCTTGAGTCTTCCAATTTGTGGCATGGTAGACTAGGACATGTGAACTTTGAATCTTTACGTAGATTAATCAAGTTAGATCATATACCATCTTTTAAGATTAATCCGAAACACAAGTGTGAAACTTGTGTTGAAGCGAAGTTGACAAGATCTTCGTTTCATTCTATTGAAAGAAGTTCAGAACCGTTGGATTTAGTGCATAGTGATGTGTGTGACTTAAAATTTATACAATCACATGGTGGCAATAAGTACTTCATCACTTTTGTTGATGATTGCACTAAGTATTGTTATGTCTATTTGCTCAAAAGCAAAGATGAGGCGATTGACAAGTTTGTTCTTTATAAGAATGAAGTTGAGAATCAAGTAGGCCGCAAGATTAAGGCTCTAAGAAGTGATCGTGGTGGTGAGTATGAATCTCCGTTTCTTGAGACTTGTGCTCAATCTGGGATTATCCACCAAACCACGGCGCCTTATTCTCCTCGGTCTAATGGGATTGCTGAGCGGAAGAATAGGACGTTAAAGGAAATGATGAATGCAATGTTGATAAGTTCTGGATTGCCACAGAACTTGTGGGGGGAAGCAATTCTCTCTGCAAATTACATTCTGAATAAAGTACCCCAGAAGAAGGTGGACAAGATGCCGTATGAGTTATGGAAAGGCGTTAAGCCTTTGTATAAATTCTTACGAATGTGGGGGTGTCTTGCAAAAGTGGCGATTCCTACACCCAAATGGGTTAGGATAGGCCCGAAATCTGTGGATTGTATATTCATTGGTTATGCACATAATAGTAGTGCATATCGGTTTCTTGTTCATAAGTCTGAAATTCCAGACATACACAGGAATACCATCATGGAGTCAAGGAATGCATGTTTCTTTGAAGACATTTTTCCTTGCCGAACCCATGCAGGGGTTCCAAGGTCTTTGGAGCAATTTGATGAGCTTGCTAGTGAGGATGATCATGTTGATGATCCACGTGATGATCAAATTGAGGTTTTAGATGAGCCCAGAAGGAGTAAAAGGGCTAGGACATCCAAATCTTTTGGTCCAGACTTCTTGACTTATATGGTTAAGAACGAACCTCAAACTTTCCACGAAGCTGTGACTTCTCCTGAGAGTCCTTTATGAAAAGAAGCGATCAAAAGTGAGATTGACTCCATCTTACAGAACCACACCTGGGAGTTGGTAGATTTACCTCCAGGTTGTAAGCCTTTAGGTTGCAAATGGATTTTTAAACGAAAGATGAAGGCCGATAGGTCTATTGACAAGTATAAGGCGAGGCTCGTTATCAAAGGGTATAGGCAACGAGAAGGCCTGGATTACTTTGATACGTACTCACCTGTAACTAGGATAACATCCATTCGCATAGTGATTGCGATAGCAGCTTTGCGCAATCTTGAGATACACCAGATGGATGTAAAGACAGCTTTCTTAAATGGGGATTTGAATGAAGAAATCTACATGGAGCAACCTGAAGGGTTTTCAGCTCCAGGACAAAGCAAGAAAGTCTGTAAACTTGTCAAATCTTTGTATGGTTTGAAGCAAGCGCCTAAACAATGGCATGAGAAGTTTGACAATGTAATGTTGTCAAATGGGTTTCGAATCAACGAATGTGACAAGTGTATTTATGTCAAAGATACTGACAGAGGTTATGTCATTTTGTGTCTATGTGTTGATGATATGCTCATTATAGGTAGTAACGATGAAATGATCAAAACTACCAAGAAGTTGCTAAACTCTAAATTTGACATGAAGGATATGGGCATTGCAGATGTTATTCTGGGAATTAAGATTACCAGAATCTCTGGCGGAATTGTACTTTCTCAGTCTCATTATGTTGATAAGATACTTGAGAAGTTTAGTGGATCAGATACGAGTGTGTCATCGACACCTGTAGACTTAAGTCTACACTTTACCAAGAATAATAAAGAGAGTGTCTCTCAGTTAGAATATTCTCGGGTAATTGGAAGTTTAATGTATCTGATGAGTTGTACTAGGCCAGATATAGCTTACTCGGTTAGCAGGCTTAGTAGATACACAAGTAATCCTGATGCTTCTCATTGGAAGGGCATTGTGCGGGTGTTAAGGTATTTACGCTACACTCGGGATTATGGGCTGCATTATACTCGATATCCAGCGGTACTTGAAGGATATAGTGACGCGAATTGGATATCAGATATCAATGACTCAAAGTCCACTAGTGGATATGTGTTCACTCTTGGTGGGGCAGCCGTATCTTGGAAATCTTCCAAGCAAACGTGTATATCTAGCTCAACGATGGAATCAGAGTTTATTGCTTTGGATAAAGCAACGGAAGAAGCAGAATGGCTTGGCCATTTCATTGAAGATATTCCACGTTGGTCTAAACCTGTGCCAGCTATTTGTATTCATTGTGATTGTCAATCTGCAATTGGTAGGGCACAGAGTAATATGTATAATGGAAAGTCTAGACATATCCGTCGTAGACATAATTCCATACAACAACTACTCTCGAATGGAGTTGTCTCTTTAGACTATGTAAAGTCTAAGGACAACATTGCGGATTCGCTAACCAAAGGGTTAAGTCTAGTGTTAGTCGAAACGTCGTCAAAAGGAATGGGGTTAAGGCCTTTGGAAGTTACCGGAATGGAAACCCAACCTAGTTGACTGGAGATCCCAAGATCTAGGTTCAAAGGGACAACCTAATTGCGTGTAACGGTGGTATGTCACTGAGGAGGTTAAACCTCCAGCCATTCCTTTTATCAGTGATACCTGCAAGTGTAGAGGATAAGCTGAGCTTTTAATGACTCTTATGTATTAAGCTGTTAAGCTGAGTATTGCAGGATACTCAAGTAGAGCCATCTATGTGAGTGTGAAGTGGGGCCGCTTCTAGAAGAATTGGGCAGGCCAAGATTCTTTGAAACCACTCGTTGAACCAGGCTAGTGTCCAGGGCCACACAGGGCACACCAGTGAGAACATAATGGTGGTAGGAGTAATTCCCGTGTGAGATCTATTGTCTCAGTTTACATAAACGGCAGAGCAGTTCAAGATGTCTTATTCACTGATCAGCCAGTAAACTCGATAGGTTTTCACTGGGAGAGGTTCAAAGCCAAAAGCTACATTCTCTGATGTCGGGGTTAATCCATTGTACTCTCTCTCAGAGTCTTTATTGTTGAAACGATGTCCGTTTGTTGAGTTATTCGATCAATTTTTATTCATGTGGGGGATTGTTGGAAAAAAATGATTTTTGGAGACTTTAATTTATTATTAAAGTGTGGTGATTTTAATTAAATATTAAAATGGGTCCTAGCCACTTTTTGTGTTAGGTCCAAGTGAGCCAAAAACCATTGAGTTTTGAATAAGAAATTGCCAAGAAATTGCTTCATGATGTTAGATTCATGAATAGGATTTTAAAGAGTATTTAAATCTTTTTTCTTGGCTAAAGGGTATGAATCCTTTGGGCATCCATACTTTTCATTTTGTGGAAAGGGGCTATGGATGCTTGGTGTTTTAATGACTAGCCTTAAAGGCTAGAGGCTCTTCCTCTCTCCCCTATACATGTATAAATTGAGACCCTCATGTCAAGTTTCAATATAGAAATTTTTGCTTCCATTTTACAAGTCAGTTTGCCAGATAGTTCCTATTGTGAGAGAGTGCTGCCATTGTTTTGTTCGCTAAGCTAGACAGATAGTGCTTCTGCCGTAGCTGGTTTTGACCGTCGTATCCTGGGAGACAGACGCCGTGTTTCCTTAAGCACTTGACCCGTGAGGCGGCGAAATCTGTTTTAAGGAAACTACTTCCGTGCAGGCTTCGGTTTCGTCTTTTTACCCTTATATTGTTTTGTGTATTTCTGTTGAAATTTAGTTGTAATTTTCAGCATATGTTCTTGGTATATAATTTGTTTTCTTCATAAATCTATTTCTTTAATTTCATAATTTAAACAACACTACATATCCTTGCCCCATGCTGAAAAATTATCTTAGGTCACTCCCAAAAGAAAATTTGAAACACAAAAATTAAAAAGAGCACAAAAAGCACCAATCTAAATAAATAAAAGCACAAAATCAAAAGTATTGTGAAAAAGTTCTAACATACTTTAAAAAAAAGAAAAAAAAAGAAAAAAAAAAAAGGGAAAAACCAAACTACACTTTATATTTTAATTTCATTTTATCCTAAAATCTTTTAATGACCTCAATCGACTCTTCAAATCTTTTAATAACAGAATGAGAATGTAAGAATGTGACATGAATGTAAATATAAATTGTACTTACCAACAAACCTATCACACAACTTTTAACTGTCTCAAGTGCTGTGAATGGTGTGAATAAAACTTACCAAAGTTGTTTTTATTGCGTTTGACCGATCATATGTCTTCTTCATTGCTTCAAGGTCCTCCATATATTTGACAAAAACCCAAACAATTGAGTTCTCACTTGTTGCAAAGAACATATAGCTACACATAAGTGAAGTGAAAGAATCCTTGTTACATCTTTAAAATCCACTTGTTTGTTCCCTTTCATTGCTGTTGACAGTGCCTGCACGAGTACTGGACCATTTAACCTTGGTGTTTTTGGAAATCTTCTCCTTATGAATGGTGTGTTTGGTTTCTTCAAGTATTTCAGTGTCATGACATCTTCACCACATTCTATTGCAAATATCAAGGGATCATTCATTGGTTGTAAGAATCAAACTATTGTTACCAACGAACAATGCTTTCATTTTTGCATTTTGTGTCAATAATTGCAACTGCATCACTATCATACTTCTTGCATTTCTTTACATCCAGTCTTTTTGAAATTAGAACTTGGATTAATCAGAAGGGTGTTTTTCGAAGCTACGCAAGATGTTTTGCATTGAACTTCAATGTTTCAAACAAGGGCTGCAATGAATATTAAGGTCTCGTTTTACAACAGACTTTTTTTTTTAAAGTAATTTTTTAATTTTTTAGTTAAAATATGATATAAAAAAAATTTATATGTTTGTGATATTTTTTGATTTTTTATAAAAAGATGTGCAAAAAGTACAGAAAAATAAAATATTTAACTTTTGGTACAGGCTGTTAGTTTTTTAATTTTTTTAGGGAGTGTTTGGGAAGTAATTTTTTTGACTTTTTTGGCTAAAAAACACTAAAAGACAAAATAGGTTAAAATAGTTAATAAGACAAAATGTCACATCAAATCATAATTATTTCACCTTTTATTTCACAAATATCACATCCAACTAAAAAAATTTTTTAACTATCTTCCTAAACACAAAAATTTTAATCTCTTAAAATAACTAAAAACTAAAATAACTTATTAAAATAATAACTCCTCGAATACTCATTTAATAACTTTTTAATTTTGAAACTAAAAAGTAATATCCTAAGTTTGATTGATACCACAGTGTGTGTACTTGACCCTCTTTCGGGAAAGTTTGATTGATTCTCCTTAAAAAATACTTAACGTAAAAATATATTTTAAAATTCAATAAATACACAATAATATAAAAATATATTGCATTTTTTTATTAAATATTTTAAATATATCTAAAAAAAATAGTATAAAAATTTCTTAAAATATTAGTACATGTTTTGAATAAAAAATTAATTTTTTTAAAAATAAACTCAATTTTGTGAAACGAAGGTGATTTGTTGGGAAAAATAAGGGCGCCGTCATTTAACAGCCGTCGAAAATCTGCAATTTGAGATCAAATCAGTCAGCAGCAGAAGAAGAAAGCGTCCAACAATGCCACGTCATATTCAATACTCTCCCGTTTGGAAAGTCCGGTCACACCGGGGAATTAAAGGACAAGATTATCTGAATTGATTTCTAATTCAATCACAGCTGGTTTTTATTATACGTATATATATATATATGCCAACGTGATGACAGCTCTAACCCAGCTGTTTCTGGGTCCCACCCATTATTGGCCCCACCTCCCCACTATTACCTTACCTTAATCGCCCAAGTAAAAAATCGGCAACAAAAAAAATAATTGGGGTGTTTGGGAGGAAGATTTGGTTAAAGTGATAGGTTAAAATAATTAATAAAATAAAATGTTATATTTAATTTATAATTATTTTATTTTTTTATAATTATTAAGTTAATTATAAAAAATTAATTTAATTTTCAAACATTAAGTATTTTAATTAGATTAAAATAATTAAAAAGTCAAATAATTAATTAAATTTGTTAATTTTCCAAACAATGCCAATATTTATTATTTTATTTATTTTATTTTTTTACATCTAAATGCAAGTTACTATTATATATAAATATTCTTTTTATTTATAAAAAATTAAAATACAACCCTCTCACCTAAAATAAATTCAGTGATATTTTAGATAGTTAGTATAAAAGTTGATTTTTTGATTTTTTGTGACCTTCTGACTTTTTGTGCTAAAAAAGTTAATTTTTTTTGTGATTTTTTTGTGTGTAAAATGTGAAAAAACTGAAAAACTAGCTTTTCTAACTTCTTCTCAAATTACCCCTTACACATTTGTCACATGGGATAGGATTATGTATAATTTTGTGTAATTAAAATTTTCCTACCTGAGTCATTTTACTTTGTGAATAGTAAATAATTACATTTAGTCTTCGTTTGGAAAGAGTTAAAATTACTTCATTTTTTAGCTTTTCGACTTTTTAACTTGGCTTTTTTAGTCTCGTTTGGTTTTTATTTTTGACTTTTTTGACTTTATGAGAGAAAATGTGTAATGATTATGATTTAGATAAAATGTCTTATTAATTTATGTAGCTAATTTTATCTTTTGTACTTTTTTAGCCAAAAAGTCAAAGCCAAATATAGTTTACTCTCAATAATATTTTTAATGAAATATTATACTGACAAATGTTAATAAGTTTACAACAATGATTCATACCACTAATAGCACTAATGCATTAAGAATGTCAAAAAAAAAAGAAAAAAAGTATAAGAGTGGTGCTATTAGAAAGCACCACTTTTAATGCTCTCAATCATTTTTCATGAGTTTATCAAGACACTTGTTTATATTGATAAGGAAGGCAAAAAATTATATTTAAAAATTTATACAATTGTATTGAATTTAATAATTAATAGAACGGGATGTGCATATTTTATGTTAATGCTTTGTTTTGGTGACATAAAAAATTAATAATTTATTTATTTATTAACGTATTTATGTCATATCATCTCTTTACTTTTTTACACATTTTTATAATAAATAAAAAAATTTTAAAAAATATATATTATACCCAAGACAAACCTAATAATGATACTTGTTAACAAATTCTAAAAATATTAATCAAACACAAAATAAACTAATTGTTGTGAATTATTATCTCTAAATATATTTAGGGTGAAACACCAATAAATTTTAAAATGTGATTTTATGCACTGTTTAATCCTTTTTTTTTTTTTCTTCTTATGAACTCAAAGGTTATATTAAAGTAAAAATTATATAAAAACGTAGTCACTTACACGTTTGGATTTAATTTTTGAGGAATAAAAGTGAGTTTTTCCAAATGTAAAATTACACATTTGGGTAATCCGCACTATAGAGATTTTGAATTTTTTTTTCTTATTTGCAACAAATATCACATTACGAATAAGAACGTAACACTCTAATGTAATACTCCAATAATGTAAGATTGTAATATAACACACTAAATTTTTCTTAAACGTAACAATGTAACACTCTAAACTTTTTCTAAACGTAATATTCTAATGTAACATAAAAAAAAATTCTTAACGTACTTTTCTCAAACGTAGTACTCCAATCAATGTACACTACAAGAAAATACATTTTTGCCGACCACTTTTAGCTACCAAAACTAATTTAGTCGCCAAAAGTGTGGGAATTGGCTACCAAAAAGAATTTTAGTCGGCAAAAGTCAACTTTTTAGCTACTAATTTTTTTTAGTAGGGGAATGTTGATTATTGGCTACTAAAAAAAATTTAGTAGCTAAAGATATTACAATTGGCGACTAAAAAATTATTTAGTAGCTAAACATATCACAATTGGCGACTAAAAAAAACTTTAGTAGCTATAGACCCACTTTCGGCTACTAAATGTTTGGTAGCCGAATGTAAATAAAAAAAATTAATTTTTAATCTTTCCCGACCAAACTTTTGGTCGCCAAATGTCACCTTTCGGCGACCAAAGTTTTTTTAGTCGCTATAGACCCACTTTCGGCTACTAAATTTTTGGTAGCCGAATGTAAATAAAAAAAATTAATTTTTAATCTTTCCCGACCAAACTTTTGGTCGCCAAATGTCACCTTTCGGCGACCAAAGTTTTTTTAGTCGCTATAGACCCACTTTCGGCTACTAAATGTTTGGTAGCCGAATGTAAATAAAAAAATTTAATTTTTAATCTTTCCCGACCAAACTTTTGGTCGCCAAATGTCACCTTTCGGCGACCAAAGTTTTTTTAGTCGCTATAGACCCACTTTCGGCTACTAAATGTTTGGTAGCCGAATGTAAATAAAAAAAATTAATTTTTAATCTTTCCCGACCAAACTTTTGGTCGCCAAATGTCACCTTTCGGCGACCAAAGTTTTTTTAGTCGCTATAGACCCACTTTCGGCTACTAAATTTTTGGTAGCCGAATGTAAATAAAAAAAAATTAATTATTTACATTTTTATTTTTATTTTTATTTTTATTTTTATTTTTATTTTTATTTTTATTTTTATGAAGATAAATAATTAATTTACAAAAGGTAATTTTGATAAATTAATATTTTCAAAATGTAATAATTGTATTATAAAAAGAAATTAAATTCTGAAAATAGACTATTATTTTGAGATGAAAAATACAATTAAACTATTTATACTTTTTACATCATCATATTTCAATAACACTAATAAATTAAGAATAAATCAAAATTCACAAATAAAAGACAAAATATCCCAATTATTTATCATTTCAATAAATTTTTCAATATTATTACCAGTACTAATAAAAGACAAAATATCCCAATTATTTGTAAGACTTATTGATATTATTTCAAATTTTAAATTTTTCCTTAATTTTTTAATAATTAATTTTTTCAACTTTTTAAAAATATTTTTACGTTATACACGGTTAACAATAATCAAACACTATTGTTAATTTAAATTTGGAGGGAAACATTTCTAATTTAAATTTGAGGGATTTATAAAAGTAATTGGCGACGAAAAAAGCATGGGTTGAGCTTGCTCAAATTTTTTTTAAAATTTTTTTTTCCTTCTTTTATTTTTAATTTTCTTTCTTTCTTTTCTTTCTTATTATATATATATATATATAAATAATATAAGAATATAAGAATATAAAATTTTTAAATATATTATTATATTGTTCAGTAAAAAAAATATTATCTGCTTCTCATATCAAGGGGGAGATCCAATGGTGGACAGGGTGTTTGATGAAATGCCTCACATAAGAATTCATCTTACTTGCAAATCAACTTTACATAGTGTTAGTATGATTTGATATCAAACCTTTCAGGCTAGAGTCAGTCCATTAGATCATGTCAAATATTTGGGACACTAAACAAGCTTAGTTATAGATTAATTGAGAGAGAGAGAGAGCATGTCTGTTTCTCTGTCTCATTTTCTCTCTGTCTCTCGCATATCTTTCTTCTCTCTATCTCTCTCATCTGTCTTCTCTCTCTGTCTCTCTCGCTCATCTTTCTCTCTGTATCTCTCTCATTTATTTTTTTTTTCTCTCTCTCTCTCTTATTTCTATCTCTCTCTATCTCTCTCGTCCATCTCTCTTTTTCTGTGTCTCTCTCTCTCTCATCTCTTTTCGCTCCATTTCTCTCTCTTTTTGTCTCTGTCTCTCTCTGTTTGTCACTCATCTATCTGTTTGTCTATCTGTCTATCTGTTTGTCTATCTGTCTGTTTATCTGTCTCTCTCCCTGTGTCTCTCACACATCTATCTGTCTATCTGTCTGTCTGTCTGTCTCATCTATCTCTCTCTTTGTCTATCTGTTACTCATATCTTGATTCTCTCTGTCTCTGTCTCTATCTCTTTCTCTTTTCTACTATGTCTCTTGCTCATCTCTCTTCTCGCTATCTCTCTCTGTCTCTCTCGCTCATTTCTCTTTATCTCTCTTCTCTCTATGTTTCTTTTTTGTCTATCACTCTCTCTCACCACCCATCTCCTCTACCACCTTCACCACTACTGCAAACACCATTCCACCACCACTATTACTTCTACTGTCGCTACTTCAACTCTACGACTACCATTACTACTACTATCGCTACCACTCTACTATCACCACTACTACTACTGCTACTACTACTACCATTATCTCTCTTTCACCACTATCACCACTACTACTACTACTACCATTATTTTTTACCGACTAAATTTTAATCGGCGATTATAATTACAAAAAATCTATCTGTCTATCTGTCTGTCTGTCTGTCTCTCTCTATGTCTCTTTCATTCATCTCTCTTGTCTCTATCTCTCTTGCTCATCTCTTTTCTCTCTTCTCTCGCTCTCTCTCTCTTCTCTCTTTATCTATTTTTTTTCTATGTCTTTCTCTCGATCATCTCTTTTCGCTCTCTGTCTCTTTTTCTGTCTATCACTCTCTATCTCTTTCTCTCTCTCTCTCACTCTCTTATTTTTCTTTCTTTCTCTCATCTCTTTCTATCTCTTTCTATGATTTGATATCAAACCTTCCACGCTAGAGTCAGTCCATTAGATCATGTCAAATATTTGGGACACTAAACAAGCTTAGTTATAGATTAATTGAGAGAGAGAGAGAGAGAGAGCATGTCTGTTTCTCTCTCTCATTTTCTCTCTGTCTCTCGCATATCTTTCTTCTCTCTATCTCTCTCATCTGTCTTCTCCCTCTGTCTCTCTCGCTCATCTTTCTTCTCTCTATCTCTCTCATCATTTACTTTCGGCTCAAAATTGATCCGAAATGTCCTGGACTGCGATGAACTTGGGACATTAAGCATTGTGGATCAAACACTTATAATTGGAAGTATGTCATCTTTCCATTGTTTTTGAAATTACGATGACTCATTGATGAATTAATTTGATTTATTTTTATTTTTTTTGAAATTTTGATAAATTAATATTTTTAAAATGTAATAATTGTATTATAAAAAGAAATTAAATTCTGAAAATAGACTATTATTTTGAGATGAAAAGTACAATTAAACTATTTATATTTTTTACATCATCATATTTCAATAACACTAATAAATTAAGAATAAATCAAAATTCACAAATAAAAGACAAAATATCCCAATTATTTATCATTTCAATAAATTTTTCAATATTATTACCAGTACTAATAGCAGACAAAATATCCCAATTATTTGTAAGACTTATTGATATTATTTCAGATTTTAAATTTTTCCTTAATTTTTTAATAATTAATTTTTTCAATTTTTTAAAATTATTTTTACGTTATACACGGTTAACAATAATCAAACACTATTGTTAATTTAAATTTGGAGGGAGACATTTCTAATTTAAATTTGAGGGATTTATAAAAGTAATTGGCGACTAAAAAAACACGAGTTGAGCTGGCTCAGAATTTTTTTAAAATTTTTTTTTCCTTCTTTTATTTTTAATTTTCTTTCTTTCTTTTCTTTCTTATTTTATATATATATATATATCATATAAGAATATAAGAATATAAAATTTTTAAATATATTATTATATTTTTCAGTAAAAAAAATATTATGACAAATATTTAAGATAATTTAATATTTTACCGACTAAATTTTAGTCGGCGATTAGTCTTACAAAATTGAAAATTTACTCTTTCGAACATTTCTCTTTTCACCAATTTTTTCATCTTTCTATCTCTCTGTCTCTGTCTCTGTCTCTGTCTCTGTCTCTATCTCTGTCTCTGTCTCTGTCTCTCTTCTCTTACTCTCTCTCACTCATAACTCTTCTCTGTCTGTCTGTCTCTCTCTCTCTTTCTCTATGTGTCTCTGTCTCTCTTGTCTCTCTTTCTCACTCATCACTCTTCTTTGTCTGTCTGTCTCTTTCTTTCTTTCTTTCTCTCTATGTCTCTGTCTCTCTTCTCTTTCTCTCTCTCACTCATCACTCTTCTCTGTCTGTCTATCTGTCTCTCTCTCTCTTTCTCTCTGTGTCTCTCGTCCATCTTTCTTCTCTTTATCTCTCTTCTTTCTTTGTCTGTTTTCTCTTTATCTCTCTTGCTCATCTCTCTCTGTCTCTCTCTCGTCTATCTCTTTTCGCGCTCTCTCTCTCTCTCTTTGTCTATATCTTTTCATTCATTTTTTCATCTTCCTTTCTCTCTTCTCTTTCTCTTTCTCACTCATCACTCTTCTCTTTCTGTCTGTCTATCTGTCTCTCTCTCACTCTCTCTCTCTCACTCATCTATCTCTTTTCTCTCTTTGCCTCTTTCGCTCATCTCTCATCTCTTTATCTCTCTCGCTCATCTCTCATCTCTTTATCTTTCTCATCTCTCATCTCTCATCTCTCATCTTTCTCTGTCTCTCTCATTCATCTCTCTTCTCTCTATCTTTCTTTCTGTCTCTCTCGTTCATCTCTCTTCTCTGCGTTGCTCACTCTCTCACTCTCATCCTTTCTATTTACCGAGCTCCCTCTTGATTTATCGATCCACTACAAGAAAATACATTTTTAGCGACCACTTTCAACTATTTCACAGACATAAATCTGATTCTATATCTTTCTTTTCTCTCTCTCTTTCTCACTCTCTCACGTCTCTGCCCTCCTCCAGCTCTCTCTCTCGCCTTTGTCTCCGTCGGCGTCAGGTACAAGAGCATCAATACCCCAATCTGTTTCAATCTGCTTTCACAATTGAACATGGTCACCAATATCTTTCAAAATCCAAAACTAACACATCATGCAGGAGTCCCAAAAAAAAATTAACTATATTTTACAATATAAGAATATAAGAAAATAGAAGAAAATTTTTAAAATAAAAGAATATAAGCAAATATAAGAATATAATATTTTAAAATTTATCTGTCATAAAATTTTAAAATATAAGAATATAAGAAAATATAAGAATATAAAACATTGGTTTGCTCACTGGTCCAATTTTTTCGGTTTGCTCACCGGTCCGATTTTTAAAACATTGGTTTGAATCTGTATACAAACTTTGTAACATTTACTTCTATTTTCTTTTAAGATAATAAATTAATATTTTAAATTTTATTTTTGTATCACATGAACCATTGGGCAACATCTAAAAAAACACCTATGTTAAGATAATTTATTTTTTCAATTCATTTTATCGAGCCGAATCTAAGAAATATATATGTTTTAAAAATTCAAAATTCAAAATAAGCAACAAATATTTACTATTTTTTTTGTTAATTTTTATCTTTATTGAATTTTTTTTTGAAATTTTAGAAAAAAATTATAATTTTTTGATTCGTTTTGCCGAATGAAAACGAAAAATAAAAAAATTATTTTTTACCTTTGGCGACCAAATTTTTGGTAGCCAAAAGTTTGTTTTGGAAATAATTGGAGGGATTTTTGAAAATTTGGAGGGTTTTACAAATTAATTGGCGACTAAGCTATGTTTTAGTCGGGAAAAGAAGTTATCAAGGATGTAAAACGGATGGCTAAGATCACTTGAAGAACCAACCTCTCCAATGAAATATTAGGGTCATCTCTTCGTTTCAGAAGATGAAGGGTTGAGGAGTCCAGCTGCGTCGCCGTCCCGCCGCCGCTCCTCCTCGCGTTCGCCGGCAACCGGAGCACCTCCTCCTCCTCCTCCTCCGCCATCGCCATCGTGACTGCTGCGACCACCACTGCCTCCGCTACCACCTCCGTCGATGCCCTCTTTTCACGCCGCCGCCTCCTCTTCCTCCGCCGATCTTCACAGATCCACCGCCGCGAGATCCAGAGCTACCACCTCCTGTAATGGCTATTCATTTAAGGATGCCATGGACGAGTAATACTCATCTCAACTTAGTAAATTTTAATCCCAATTTCTTGCGGCTGGCTCTGTAAGGGCTATTCATTTAAGGATGCCATGAACTATTTAGAAGCCCTTTTGGATCATTGGTGTTTCACTCTTTAGAAGCCCTTTTGGATCTGTTTTTTTTCCTCCCTTCTTGATACTAATTTTTCTTCCATGATTTTTTAGCCTCCTTATGCTTGCAAAAGTTTCATAGCAAACATGTTACTAGAGCACACATTAGCCTCTGTATCACATGATAGTAGCATCTCAGCTAGCTTATCTAATTTTTCCCTAGTACGTCCTGCATTCAATCCCCCAAAAGCATTGTTTCTTATCTATGGTTCTAAGCTTTGCCACATATTAATTTCAACTGATAATGTTTCCATAATTAATGCACTTCTAGGCATGCTTATCTTGATGCCATCTTACAGAAATTTTTAATAACATAATAAAAACAATTGAAAATTTTTAATGCTTTCCAAGAAGAAATTACATTGTTTTGTGGGGGATTTGAACATTCTTAATGCAGTTATAATAGAGTTTTACCCAATTGAAATTTTTATTTTTATATGCTAGCAAAATTTTTATTTTTGTGTTTGTATGATGAGAACAATAAGCTGGGATCATTGGTCATGCATCTTAGTTCTTGGGCTGAACCTCTTCAATATAATGTTGGAACCGTGATGCAAATTTTTATTTCATAGGGTTTTGAAACAAGTGCCTTTTCCATTGCTGAATCTTTGTTTTTGGAGTTTGCAGGTCCACTCTTTGGAGCACATTGAATCTGTAGAGCTTACAAGCCGTATTTTTTCTAGGTGCGTGTGTTCTATTTTTTTTCTTTTTGTTGAGTGATGCACAGGAGACTGTGTGGTGGGTGTATGTGGCTGTTGACAGATTTGTTGAGATTAGTCTTTAGATTTCTTAGTTCCTGTTGATTGGCAGCTACTTCACTCCTGATACATATGCAAATGAGCATTCAGCATGTGCTGGTAGGCTTGCGGCGGGTTTGTGTGCTGATCTTGCTTCAGCAATTTTTTTCTGGACGTGCCAAAAATGGTTTTGCTTTGGTAAGAACAATTCTCAAGTCTCCTATCATGTCTGTTAATAAACCTATCAAAGCAACCAGCTGTTATTAACTTATTTTTCCCTCTCTTCTCCTTCTCTCTGTCTCTCTTCTTTCTGATTCAGGTTAGACCTCCTGGACATAACACCTCTAATTCATGTGAATGTAATGCATGTGAGCATAACACCTCTAATTCATAAATTGAAATTTTTTTGTTTCTTGCAGGATGTACATCATGGAAATGGAACGCAAGAAATTTTTGAGGGGAACAAATCGGTGAATATTTATTTGAATGAAATCTTTTTACACAAAATTATTTGAGTGAAATGATACATGAGGTGGTGGATGCTGACTAAGTTACTTTTAGTATTTGACAATAATATATAAGTTTTGCAAGTTAAAAATTTAATTTCATACGAACTCCTTGGTGGCTATTAATTTCAGGACGAACTCCTTTGTGGCTATTAATTTCAGGACGAAGTCGGGAGGTATAAAACTTATTATTGTTGTTTGAAATTTGTTCTTAAATTTATGTGCATGTAACAGATGTGACAGCTTTCAATTGAACATTCTTTTCCTATTTAATAATTCATTGGATATAAACATAGAAAATACAATGTTGTTACCTCTATACTCTGAAGAGCTCAAATTGTGGCCATAATTCACAGTTTGTTGGATTGGATCCTGTCCTTTGCAAGTGACAACAGTATCTTGGATGATATTGCTTTGATGGTTTTTTCACCTTGGACTTTTGTATTTGCATAGAGAAAGGTTTGTTTAACTGCTTCATCTCATGATAGCTATCTAATTGAGATCTTCTCCATTTGTAAATGCAGATATTGGCTAGAATATTTTGCTTGTTATAGGAATTTTCTTTTAAAATTGATCTGCTATGCCACTCTCTAAGTTTCAAAACAATGTTTTAGTAGGAATTTAGGAAACAAAGTTGGTAAAGATTGATCCTGGGAGTTCTGTTCTATTTCACCATTGAACAATTCATGGACAAAGAACCTAGTATTACGGTACTGTGAATGCTAACATTTTTACAATTATGTTAAAATCTATAGTCACTGTCAGGTGATGTTAGTCTACTATGGCAGTTACCTTTGATCATAATTTATAAGAGAACACATTATCACCATTCCCCGCTGTGCATATGAATCAGTGAGCATTCATGCTAGGGTCTCATTTTATTTGAATTTCTTCCTATGGATCTTAATCATTTTTTAGATCATTCCTATGTGGAATTATTCTGGTTTAGTTACATTTGTCAAGGGTTTTGCTACTTGATATGGGTCCCTCATGACAATGGTTGACTGCATTATTTGAGCCATTTGTACTCCATATTAAGAGAAAACTATAGCTACAAGAATAATAATGGTAGGGTCAAGAATAGTCTAGGCTAATAAGGGAAGTAAATGGCAGGATAATAACTGTAAGTGATTTCATATTTTTTCTAGCTTCTTTTGGGTGTTTGTGTTATTTTATTTTTTATTCTTTAGATTGTGTCCATGTTCTGACTTTGTTAATTTGCAGTGTTTTCCCCATAATAACACCCATTTCATTGCCGAAACCCTAGCCATTCAAGTTTGAATCATCCAAGAACTTGAACCTGAACCTAGTCAAACTATACATTAAGTCCATCTGCTGGTTATAGATGTATGTAGTCATGGCTACATAGAGAACTTGTTAGCAGTTGGATTATGTAGGTTAAAATAATAATAATAATAATAATAATTGACATCTAAGCAAGAAATTCAAAGCAAGATGGAAATGTAGCATCTCTATCAACCAAATATATTTTTATAATTGTCTCAAGACTTCCTTTGTAGGATGAAACAACAGAAATCTATATCAGTCAAACAGATCTGCATAAACCTTTCCTTTATTTAGAAAACATATCAAGAAGTAGAACATAAATCCTACTTTGAAATATTTTTTTTTTTTTCCCCCCCTTCTCTTCTTGTACTAGTTGTTTCTTCCACTCACTTTCTTTACTCATCTTTTCCTTTATGACAGGAACTTGGAGGAACTTAATGATCCACAAAGCAAATGATATATATATTTTTAGTTATGCGTTAATGATTTTGACTGCTAAGATATGCTTGAGAAAATACCAAATTTTGTTGCATCTTAGATTAATGATTGATAGTTGTGGATTTACTTATAGATCACTTAATGATTTTTAGCCTCCTACTATATTTGATTTTTAGCCTCTTACTATATTTGAAGGTGCGATTATTACAATGTTTTATGAGACGTGGGCAATGGGTGTATTGGAAAATGTTCTGGCATCTTTCCATTCCATTTCTCGATTTTCTGATTACATTACTACGTTTGCATTATTTTGCAGTTGGTGTCTTCAGAAAGAAAGGTACCAAACTATATGAAGGAAGCTTGAATGATGAGAAGCGTTTAGATCAATGGCTTCATTGTTAAAATTAAGCAAGTGTTTTTAGTGACTAAACACCTTCAAAATATTCTGTAATTTCCCATCATGGCTTCATTACTATAATTTTCCCATCATGTTTAATTTCCCATCATGTTTAAATTTACACCTTCAAAATATTCTGTAACTGACATTTGATGTAGAATTTTTTGTACAGAGGACATCTTTTTTGTATGATTTTGTGCTTGTATGCAATTATTATTTTGGGTTGGATTGTATTTGATTTGTATAGAATTTGATGTTAAAAGATTAAATTTTTGTATTGTTGAAACGAAATAGAAATAGATATATGTATTATTTTGTTTAAATACAGGTGCAGGTTGCACGAAATAAATATAGGTTGGGAAGAAATTAATTATAATAAAAAAAAGCACAAAATAAAGTTTTTGGCAATTAAATTTTTAGTAGCGAAAAAAAAAAGAAGTGAATTTGTTAGTGACTAACCAATTGGGAGCCAAAAAAGAAATCAATATTTTTAGTGACTAAATATTTGGTAGCCATAAAGAACTCAAAGATTTTTGGTGACTAAAATTTAATAGCTAAAAATATAATGAAGACTTTCGGCTACCAAATGGTTAGTAGCCAAAAGTTTAATAAAATGAAAAATAATTTTTTTGGCGACTAAATTCTTTAGTCGCTGAAAATTTAATTAATTTTATTTGAACACTTTTGGCGACTAAATATTTAGTCGCCAAAATATCCCCTTTGCCGACTAACGAAAATTTAGTAGCCAAATGCTTACTTTTGGCTACTAATATTTTGGTAGCCAAAATGTAACCTTTGCCGACTAATGAAAATTTAGTAGCCAAATGCTTACTTTTGGCTACTAATATTTTGGTCGCCAAAACATAACCTTTGCCGACTAACAAAAATTTAGTAGCCAAAACGTTCACTTTCAGCGACCAAAAATAATTTAGTCGCCAATACTATCGCCGACAGGGCATAGGCGACCAGTTTGGCGACAAAATATTTTAGTCGCTAAATGGTTTTGGCGACTAAATATTGGACTTTTGGCGACCAAAATTTTGGTAGCCAAAAGTGACATTTCTTGTAGTGGTAATTTCGAACATAATACTCCAATATAACATATTAAAAACTATTTAGGCCTCGTTTGGGAACGAGCTTTTTAGTAACTTTTTGGCTTTTTGACTAAAATGTGATGTAAAAAAAATTATGATGACTTTTTAGCTTTTTACGAAAAGATGTGCAAAGAGTAGAGAGAAAAGGGAATATTTGATTTTTTGGTATGGATTGTTGGCTTTTTAATTTTTTTAGTAACTTTTTGACTAAAGAAGGCATTTGTCAAATGAGGCATTAGTATACTTTTTCCAAACGTAACGCTCATAATTTGAAATTATACATTTACCCAAAATTTATTAAGGAATTTTTGTATTTCTTTTGGAATAATTTGAAAAATCTCACACCCTTTTTATGGAGTGTTACATTGGATTATTACATTTGGAAAAAGTATAGTAAGAAATTTTTGTGTGTGTTACATTGGAATATTATACTAAGGAGTTTTTTTGAAATGTTACACTAAGGAGTTTTTTTTGAGTATTACATTTGGAAAAAGTGCACTAAAGAACTTTTTTGAAGTGTTACATTGGAGTGTTACCTTTGAGTGTTATAGATTGAAATTGTATATTTCTCAAAACTTATTAAAGAGTTTTTATACTTCTTTTGAAATATTTAAAGAATCTCATATTCTTTTGGAATGTTTGAAGAATTCATATTTCAAATAATTTTTATATTCTTTTTGAAATGTTTCAAATTTTTTTACCTTTCAAGTCATTCTAAATAAATGGGATTTCATATAAAAATTCATTCCAAATGTGATTATCATAGGTTATGTATCTTACTTTTCTAACCAAAAGAGAGAAAAAAAATATAATAGAAACAACGGTATAATAGTAAATATAATTTTCAAATATTATATTAAATCCACATTTTCAAAATCAATGTGACTAATTGGTCTACACAAAAACTCTTGGAACTAATCGGGTCACCATTTCTTAGTATGAGATTTATAGGTAAATTTTTCATATATTTATAGATATAATTGAAACAAGTGAAATATTTTGTCAAAATATTAATTTTGTTAAGGATTTGTGGGACATTTGATCCTTTATTTGATAGCAAATTTAAAACCTATAGCACAAATATAATAGGGGTAACGTTAGGAATACCAAATTTTCTCCTAAATAAATGATTAAATGTCTCACATAGATGTGGGGTCCGCAATTTTATGGACCCCACACCTATGTGAGACATTTGATCCTTTATTTGGTAGAAAATTTAGGATGTATAGCATTTTCCATATAATATTCCATTTGTCTCAAAATGTTAATTTTTTTAGGGTTAGTTTGGGATGTGGATTGACTTTTTGATTTTTTGGCTATTGCCTGGGTGCTAAAAAGCCTTATTTAGGATATACTTTTTGGTTTTTTTTTATTTTTTATTTTTGTGAGAAAAAAAATAAAATGATTATAGCTTAGATATGACATTTTATCTTATTGACTTTTTAGCCCATTTTGGAGTTGTAGATAAAATAAAAAAGTTAAAAAATCAAAAAATTACTAAAAAAGTTAAAAATCCTATACTATTCAAGGGTAGCCTGCGGGGGAAACCACTAAGGGAAAATTAGTATTTTACCCTTTGAATTCAATAATAAAAAAATTCAAAAAGTCAAAAGGATGAAATAGTCATTTCAATTTTACCACAATATTTTATTACACATTTTTTTGTAAAAATTTAAAAAAATTTCCCTAACATATAAATTTTTTTCTCTACTTTTTTAACTAAAAAGTTAAAAAGTGTACTTATATAATACATTCCAAACAACCATTTTGTTTTTTTATAACTATTTTAGCCAAAAAAACCTAAAAAGCCAATATGCCAAACAAAGGCTTAGAGAATTAAATTTTTTTAATAATACAATTATTATATTTTAAAAGTATTAAATTTCCAAAACTACCTATTTGGAAACCTCAATTATCATAATTAATAAATTTAAAAAGAGATAATAGAAAATTTATATTATTTTAATTCTTAATTTTTAAAAATCAATTAATATTTTAAAATAATAATAAAAAAATAATAAATTAATATTTTAGGACTAATAGAATTATTTGAGATAATAAAATTAAAATAATTTTTTTCCATGAAAATACGGTAGATTTTCTGGCGGAGAATTTCCCGCGAGTAAGGAAATTTTCCCACTAACCGCAAATGGAAGCTAGAGAGAGAAAGACAGAGTGCACGTTAAAATAGCTTAGAGCGACATTCACTTCATGAAGGCGTGGGTTGGAAATATATTATTTTAATAAATTTTTAATTTTTTTTAAAAAAATATATATAAAATAAAAAATTTTAATTTTTTTAATTTTTTAACTAAAATACATGAGCGAAGCTATCATCTGGCGACCATTCTCTAGTGTGAGAAGACTATACATACAGAAATATAGATATATATAGAGAGAGAGTAAAAGAAGAAGAAGAGGACGACATCATCAATGGATCCATGTCCGTTCGTTCGTCTGATAATCGAATCGCTTGCTCTGAAACTACCCTTGTCCACTAAACCGGCCGGTTCAGGTGTTTACCCCGCAACGTCGCCGTGTTACTGCACTCTCCGGTTCAAAAACTTTCCTTCCCAAGCTGCCCTCCTCCCTCTCTCCTCCGCCGCCGCCACCGACACTTCTCCGCCCTCCTCCGCCGCCTCCTCCGCCGGCTTCCACCTCGACTCCGCCACCGTCCGCGGCCTCTCCGGCAAGCCCCTCACCCTCCGCGTGTCCGTCTACATGGGCCGCATGGGTCGCACATGTGGTGTCACGTGCGGGAAACCCATCGGCCGAGTCCGCATCAGCATTAATCTCGACGGAGCTGAGTCGAGGGTCGCCGTGTTTCAGAACGGTTGGATGAAGCTCGGGAGTGAACCGGACAAGCCGACCGCTCGGTTGCACTTGACGGTTCGGGCTGAACCGGACCCTCGGTTTGTTTTCCAGTTCGGGGGCGAACCGGAGTGTAGTCCGGTGGTTTTTCAGATTCAGGGGAACATAAGGCAGCCGGTTTTTAGCTGCAAGTTTAGCGCTGACCGGAATGCCAGATCACGGTGAGTTTTCATTGCCGCCCGGCGTATTTTAGCTTTGTCTCTCAACTAGTACTAATCTGCGCCCAAGTGATGGAATTAGAAAGAAAAGTATAGTATAATGTTTTTTTCTTTAAAATATCTAAATTACTATCTGAATAGGAAATATTAAAAATAAAATGATAAATATGTTATGTTTTATTTATTGTTCATTCAAACAATATTAATTTTAGAGTATTGTTATTTCAAACTAAAAATTAGACCCAACTTTAGCAATTTTAATACGCTGTTACTATATATTTTTTAATTATGAACTAATCATATCACTTATACATTAATTATTAACATTAATTATTAAATTTAAAAAATAGACTTATATATTATTTTCTTTAATTTTATGTTCGATTATAATTTTTAAGCCACCTTTTAAAGTATACACAGATTTTGGATTGTTTTTTGTGTTTTGTAGGTAATTGTAAAAATTAATTAGTTTGTTTGATTTTGATTTTTAGAAAATATCTTTTAAAAATTTTTACTCTTTTATTTTTCTTATTTTTTTATTTTTAATAAATTTTTTTAATATTTTAAAAATACTTAACATAAATACACTTAACAAGGATAATATTTGTGAAAAAAATCTTTAAAAAATTTATAAATTATCAAAAATATAAAAAAATTACAAAAATTGTACATTTTTCGTATTTAAGTATATTTATTATTTTTTAAAAATATTTTTACACAAATATTTTATTATTTAAATATATTTAAGTAAAGTACATTTAAAAAAATAAATAAATTATTTAAAATTTTAAAAATATTCACTAAAAATAAAAAATTTAATTTTTAAAAAATTAAATTTAAAAAACTGAAACCAAACCAAATCGACTGAATTAGATTCATCTTTTTTAGGCAATTACTACTTTCTTTTTTTTTTTCTTTGAATATTTTTGTATTTAGCAAAAAAAATTTAAATAAAAAAATTCTATAAAAAAAAATCACTTTATCTAAAATACTATTTTTTTAGTATTTGCCAAATACATCAACTTTTTTAGTAATAATTTTACAAAAGAAAAAAATAAAAAACTACTAAAAAAACAGTGGACAAACGTAACTTATTAAGAAACTGAAATAGTAATTTTTTTTCCCCATTTTTAGCAATAATTTCTTTCAACGAATTTACCAAAAAAGTCTATGATTGATTATGTCATTAATTCGGGGGGGCCATTGCGACAGTGCATGCTTTAAGTTAAGGGATTCTGGTCTCTGCTAAAGTACGCATGTGGGTTTCTTCACATGTCAAGTTGCCTAGTTGGGCACCACCATTTTATCTTTTCTGTTTCTTGATGATAAAATAAAAGAAAATGATAGGAAAGTTGACCTAACAAAGAGAAAATATAGGATTATAACATGTCAATATGGAAAATGAAAAGCAACACTTTTTGTAAATACTTGTCCACTTTGTCTAGTTCTTTCGTTGTCACCATTCCACATTAATCAACGTGTTTGGTTTTGATTTTTAAAAAATATTTTTTTAAAAATTTTATTTTTTTATTTTTCGTATTTTTTTTTATTTTTAAACACACTTAACATAAATACACTATAATATTTGTGAATTTTTTTTTAAAAAAAATTCACTAAATACCAAAAATATAAAAAAAAATACGAAAATTTAGTACATTTTTTGTATATTTATTAATTTTTTAAAATATTTTTTCATATATATTTTACTATGTAGATATATTTAAGTAAGGTGTATCTAAAAAGATAAAAAAATTATTTAAAATTTTAAAAATATTTACTAAAAACAAAAAAAACACAAAAAAATAAAAAACTTAATTTTCAAAAAATTGAATTCAAAAAACTAAAACTAAACACAACTAAATATTTCTTATCTTTTTTTTATATTATTTTATTTTATTTATCTTTTAAAATTTTATTTTGAATATTAGTCATATTAGGAATACAAAAATTTTCACACATATGAGACAGACGGAGATGTGGACTAGGCGGTCTCACACGTGAGACTCACATTTCTCACCTTTCTCATTTTGTGAAAAACTTCTTGGCTTTTAAGCTTTTTCTCAGAATAATGATAAGAATCTCTATTTTTTCATGATTCTACGTTATAAACAGTTTGAATTATTAAAATAAATTTAAAATATACCTTCACAGGCTTACTATGCCTATAAGGCACAACACCAACCCTGAGGTTCCATTATCATACACTATCCAATATTTTAACCAGTGTGTTACAAGAGTTTTGATAGATGTCAACACATGTCTAAAGGTCAAAAACTTTCTGAAAAAATATATTTCAAATTTTAGGCCAATAGTATGGAACTTTGATTAATTTAAAATAACTCTCGCGTAAAATTCCCACATTTAGGAGAAAATTTAAGGATTAAATCTGGCACAATGTTGTTGTTGTGTTGGAGTTTGTTGATACAATTTATGATTTACATTTAGGCCTTGTTTTCACTCCCTAAAAAAGTCAAAAAGTCACTATCCTATTTAAGTTACATCATCTTATTTAAGTCACATCATTTCTCTACCACATCACTTCAAATCTAACTGATATTTTTAAAAAAATTAAAAAGTGCACTTATTTAGAACATTTCAAACAAAGTCGGTTCGCTATCCAAATACAGGATTATATAATTTCTACACAAAATAGTTATGGGGTGCAAGTAGTAATCTCATCATGAACTGGTCCCGTGTTTTGTTACGGTTAAAAACTTTGGCCACATAATTCTGCAGTCCAAAACCCATCCCCCAGCACACTATTCATGCACCGAAGAGATTGATCGTTTGGTAGAGAAGATGTTTGGACAAAAGTACCAGGAGATCCGGTTTCACCAAGTCCACTTTAGGTTTTACCATGTGAAGATTTTTGTTCTATTTTGGAAAAACAAAGTATGGAATCTCAACTGTTTTAGCCACAATTATTAATGACCACCTTACAACAAAATGAGTTCTAATTTGCAAAGTTATCTATTTGTTTATTTGTTTTTAATGATGTCTAGAATGATGATTAGCTTCCAATCTGCATATTCAATTTGGTCAAATTGACAATATATCAATTTGGTCAAATTGCATATTCAATTTGTTTTTATTTGTTTTTAATGCTGTTGGGCCTGTGGGGGCCCACCACGGGTCCCGTTTTGAAAATCTGAACTGTTCAATGTGTAGAACTCGTCGAGTACTATATGCCTGTAAAAAATCACGTTAATTGGATATCGATAGCTATGTGATCAAATCAGTTTTGTATAAAAAAAAATGGACGGTGAAAAAATTAACGGTTGATAAAAAACTGTTTTGTTCACATAGCTATCGATATCCGATCAACGTGATTTTTTACAGGCATATAGTACTCGACGAGTTCTACACATTGAACGGTTCAGATTATCAAAACGGGACCCGTGATGGACCCCCACTGGCCCAACAGTACGGTCCAGTCCGATCCCGGACTGGACAGAAGCCATGGCCATATCGGATCCCCACCAACTGTTTTTTCTCAACTACCATGGAGTCCCCTCCATGTGCACATATCTTGTTGCAATATTATGCTTTCTATGTGTTGATATTCCTGTTTGACCTTTTGCTTGTTTATTTTATTTGGGTAATGCATTTGTTGTGTTATTGATTTTGTTTTTGTTGTTTTTATTTTTCAAAAGCAGATCTCTCCCATCAGATTTTACTACCAACAACACCACTAGAGGATGGCTGAGAACCTTTTCAGGCGAAAGAGAAAAACCGGGAAGGGAGCGAAAGGGATGGATGATTATCATCCACGACCTCTCTGGCTCGCCTGTTGCGGCTGCCTCTATGGTCACTCCCTTTGTGCCTTCCCCAGGATCTGATCGCGTCTCACGATCGAACCCCGGTGCTTGGCTCATCCTCCGGCCCCACGGATACTCTGTCAGCAGTTGGAAACCCTGGGGCCGCCTCGAGGCTTGGCGAGAGAGAGGGCCTATCTATAGCTTGGGCTACAAATTTGAGCTCGTTGCAGACACTGGCCTCACTAGTGGAATCCCCATCGCTGAAGGCACAATGAATGTGAAAAGGGGTGGGCAGTTTTGCATTGACAGTCGACTTCAAGATTCGGCGTTGAGTTCGTTGTTGCCAGTTCGAGGATTCGTGATGAGTTCGACGGTGGAAGGCGAAGGGAAGGTGAGCAAGCCTACGGTTCAAGTGGGGGTGCAACATGTGACTTGTATGCCCGACGCTGCTCTGTTTGTCGCTCTTTCAGCTGCCATTGATCTCAGTATCGATGCTTGTCGTCTTTTCTCACATAAGCTTAGGAAGGAATTTTTGCATGAGCAACAAGAATCCTTTTCTTGAAACAATTTTGCTTTGAAAATTTTCTCTTCATTTGCAGTGATAACCAATGAGTCACTACTCGCTCGCTTATGGTTTGAGCATGGAAGACATTTCCATCCCCCCCACCCCAGTTCTTTCACCCTGATTTTTTCGTACCCAAATATTAGATTTTTTTGTTTGCTTTTGGGGTGAATCTAGTCTTGATTGTTTATTTGTTATTCTTGTTTCTTGTATTTTCTTGTTGGTTTTGATTTGTGGTTTGGGAATTTTCTCTGGAAAAATCTGGGTACAAGATTGTTTTATGTATAAGTTTTTTAATTGACTGACTGAAACTGTACAGAGAGAAACCAGATATTGTTTGTTTATATTTTAGGACAAATTATGCTAACCGTCTCTATAGTTTGGGACTTGTGTCATTTTGGTCTTTGATTTTTCAATTGTGACATATTTAACTTTGAATTTTGAATTTTGTTTAAAATAAGGACAATTAAAAATATCATTGTTTAATTTTAAGAGTAAAATTGTCAATTTAATAAAATATAAACTAATTTGACAAAAATAAATGTTAAAAAAATATTTTTAATTTTTTAAAAATTGTTTTTATTCACCAATGATAAAATTATGTGAAATTGATAAAAATTAATAAAAGTACATGCTTAATTTTTAAAAATTAATTTTGCATGATCATCATTCAAACACATAATAAAAATTAATTTAGTAAAAAAATAAATAAATGTCTAAAAGATTTATCAATTTTACATAATTTTATTTTTAGTGGGTAGAAATAATTTTTAAAAATTCCAAAATATTTGTTTGACATTTATTTTTGTCAAATTAGTTTATATTTTATCAAATTGACAATTTTACCCTTAGAAAATCTAATGATATTTTCAATTGTCCTTATTTGGAATAAGGTTCAAAATTCATGGTCAAATGTGTCACAATTAAAAAATCAGAAACCAAAGTGACATAAACCCAAAATTATAGGACTATTAGTGTAATTCACCCTATATTCTAGGTAGGTCTTGTATTGTCACTTTTGCTTACTCTTGTCCCATTTTTTAAGTCTCGGTTGACCACATCACTTTTTAGTCGAAAAGTTAAAAAGTTATTAGAAATAATTAAAAAGTCAACAACTTATATCAAAAAGTAAAATATTTTTTTATCATTATTTTTTGCACATCTTTTTGTAAAAAATAAAAAAGTTATTCCAAACATATTAGTGTTTTTTACTTTATGTTTTAGCTAAAAAATTAAAAAATCACTAAAATAGCCTGTTCGCAAACGAGTTGTATTTTAAAACCAAATTGCATCTCATCTTTGATTATATTATTTGCTAGAGAGCAATGTTACATTCACTAACAATTTTACTAAAAATATACCTATTCAAGCATCATTAGGTGATTAAGGGGTGGTTTGAGATGATCTAAATAAGTGTACTTTTTGACTTTATGGTGGCGTTTGGGAAGGACTTTTGGGGCTAAATTAGCCATGTAAGGACAACAAAGTTGACTTTAGCCACATGGGGACAAAAACGGAGGCAATCACTTGGCACCAACCATTGTGAAGGTAAATTTACAAAATTACCCCCACATGAGAGAGGGGCATCACCTCAGCGTTTCCCAGACAAAAGCTTCACATCACTTCCCAAAAAACACCTATTCCCAGAAAAATACACAGGACGTTGAAAAAAAAAAGAAAATTAAAAACATTTTTTTGGTTTTTGTTAAAATATTTTATAAAAACAGCCGTGCTACTGACCCCCAACTGGGGGCACCCCCAATGACCCCCAGTGGCAGGTGGCACACTGCCAGTGGCTGAAATCCCAAAAAAAAAATAAAATAAAATAAAATTTCAGCCAATCAGGGGCAACCCCCAATGACCCCCACTGGGGGTGTTAGGCATTTTTCTTATAAAAATAAATTCAAACTCTATTTATAAAAATATTTTTAATAATTTTAATTTTTTTATTATGTATTTGATTATGATTTAACTGTAGAGTTGTAAAAGTAGTATGAGTTTCCAGTTATGTGTTTGGTTATGAGTTTTAAAAATAATTTACTAATTGAGTTTTATTTTATATGTTTGGTTACGATTTGAGTGTAGAGTTGTTTTTAAATTTAAAATATTAACATTTTAAATTATTTAAAATTTTTAAATATTTAAATTATTTAAATTTTTTTGTTAAAATAATTTTTTGAATATTTAAATTATTTAAATTTTTACGATTTAAATTTTTTGAATATTTATTTTAATTTTTTGCTTATTAAATTTGTTAGATTATTTACATTATTTATATATTTAAAATTAAAATTAAAATTAAAATTAAAATTAAAATTAAAATTAAAATTAAAATTAAATTAAATATTTAAAATTAAATTTAAATTAAATTATTTAAAATAGGCAGGACAATAAAATAAAACCTCACTTTTTATCATTTCACAGAAAATGAAAAAAAAAATTAAAATAACAATAAAATAAAAAACACATGAAAAAACCATTTGTAAAAAAAAAAAAAAAAAAACTTAAAATACATAAATTATTTAAAAAAAATACGCCTCATTCAAAAATATTTAAAAAATTACAAAAACGTAAATTCAAAAAAAAAACCGACAAAAATAAGCCTCATCCAAAAAGAAAAAAAAAATAGAAATTACCATTTGCCATGTATATAAATAAATAAAACACATGAAAACTCATTTTTGAAATAAAACACATCAAAAATATATAAAAAAAAAAACATAAAAACATAAATTACCATTCGCCACGTAATTTACAAATAAATGAAACACATAAATAAAAAAAATGTTATTTTATACCAATAAAAATAAATAAGGGAAAAAGCGTAAATAAAAAAACAAGAACAAATTAATGTATAAAAAAATAAAAATGACAAAAACATAAATTAAAAAAAAAAAAAAGCAAAATTCGGCAAATCCAAACCCAAAATAAAAAAATAAAAAAATAAAAATTTTACCCAAATACGCCAAAATAAAACCCAAAATAAAAAAATTTAAGCAAAATACGCCAAATCCAAACCCAAAATCAAAAAAAAAGTTAGCAAAAAAAGCCAAATCTGTAACGCCCTCAAAATAATAACAATCAACCCATCAATATAGACATGCATTGATATATGAAAGTCTCACATTCTTCTATTCATCAGAGTTTCATTACAAAAGTATTACATGTTAACAACAAAAGCAAATGCCCTAAGGGCTTACAGCTTTCCAAGTTAACACTTGATTACAACAAAGAGTGCTAACTCATTTACACATTAAGCCATTGGCTTGAATATACATGTAATACATCAAAGAAACTAAACAATAAAAATCTGCCCGCCTCAAGCCTCCCAATCTACGTCCTTGGGGGTGGCATGCTACCTGTACCTGAAAATGATATTCCCATATAGGGTGAGCCACAGCCCAGTAGAAATACACTAAACCAAATATGAATAATGTCTAAAAGATTAGCAGTTGATAGATGGTCAACACAGATACTTTCACTTACAACACTTTACAGGGTTACTGCTAACAAGCCCATGTTATAATTCATTTCCATTTCTTTTCAATTCTCCATTTACAGCCATGGCTCAGAACTTGGCCAAACAACTTATACGAGACGATAACTCATATTAAACTTTTTCTCATTTCATACTAGACGAGCATATTAGCTATGTCAATACATCAACAAATATGCATAAGAGCACTATCACACTTCCAAAGACAAGCATATGAGCTGTGTCAACACATCACTAGATAAGCATAAGAGCTCTATCTATGGAGTCCATCCCCTATCTCCTCCCAAATAACATCCGGTTTAGAGGTCCATCCCCTATCTCCCCCTAAACCGTGGAGTACATCCCCTATCTCCTCCAATACAACATAATGCATATAAACAATTATTATACACATCATCAATCAAATACATAAAATTAATGTATTCTTTCAACCGTCATTCTCAATGACACATTTCGGTGATTAGTTTTAGTTTGCCTAATCATCATGCATTGTCTACAACAATCAAGACTATCCTCCACCGATAGCCCAAAGCAGTTATTTCTATACAGAAAATAAATGCGACAAATGGATATAAAATCAACATTTCCAATTTGGTGAGCGATAAATAATCCAACTACACCCTTTAATCCCATATATTCCCAATCTCAACATTTCCACATCAATTCCTCATTTCTCACAATTAATTATACAAATTAATTAACCAATGTAATTAGGGCATTTTCCATAATTAACATTTCAACCCTTAGGTTCCATTTCTCTATGCCAAACATGTATCTAGGTTTATTAGATATTAAACCCCAACTTTTGTAAATTTACACAAAAGCCCCAAACTTTTTCAAAATTACCAAACCAACCCCAACATCTCAAAATACTAAAATTTAAAGACAAAATCCATAGAGAGGAGTAGGGTATCCCTACCTCAAAGTTTGAGCTCCAATGGAGATGAAGACCAAAACCAAAATGCTCCAAATTTCGAAATTTTCAGATTAAAATGTAGCCCTCGACGATCAACATAACTTTTGTAAAGGCCAAAAGTGAGTAAACAACTCCTACTAGATCAAATCTAAGAGAGAAGTTAAGGTTTTAGAGAGAGAGGCTCTCAAATTTGTGTTTGGGAAAGTAAGAGAGAGAAAGAACAAGAAAAAGTGATTTAAAAAGCTAAAACTCGGAACTTAAACCCAGTCGCCCCGCTTGAGTGTGGAAACCCCCGCTCGAGCGTCACTCACAGATTTCCGCTCGAGCGGCCAATCCCCCGCTCGAGCGCCGGATGCACACTCCCAGCACTTTTGCAGGCAGGTATCCCGCTCGAGCGTCCAACTCCCCGCTCGAGCGGAACTCACACTCTCCCGCTCGAGCGTCACCACCCCCGCTCGAGCGTACAACACTACAGAGGAGATACTGGATGGGTGTTTTTCCCGCTCGAGCGCCAAAACCCCCGCTCGAGCGGACAAGCAACAAAAGGATCCCCGCTCGAGCGTCAAACTCCCCGCTCGAGCGGACAGGTCAAAATCTGGGCAACTAGTTTTGGTTTCTAAACTCAACCAACCTGTAACAAACCTGCCCAACACATCCTATAACTCAAATACAAAGTGGAAAGGATGCACACAAGGTAATAATCAACTACTATCATCTACGGACACTGTCCGGATCATTGTACAACAAGGGTAAACCCGGGATCGCTATAAAATCCAAACCGAAAATAAGAGAAAAAAAAAAAAAAAAAAAACAACAACAACAACAACAAGGGCACTTTGGTAAATGAACAGGAAGACACTTCACCAAAAAGCCAAAAAGCCAAAAAAGCTAAAAAAATCCTTCCCAAATCAGGCTTTTTAGCCCCAGGCTAAAATAGCCAAAAAAGTCAAAAAGCCAAAAAGCCAACCCACTTCCCAAACGGAGGCTATATGAAATATGGGTTGGGTATGAATTGGATTTGAAGTGATGTGTTAGAGAGGCGATGTGACTTAAATAAGATAGAGACTTTTGGATTTTTTGGCTTTTTTAGATCATGCTAAACAAGGCCTAAATATTATTATTAGTGTGTTTGGTTTCAGTTTTTTGAATTAAGTATTTTGGAAATTGAGTTTTTAATTTCTTGGATTTTTTTGTTTTTAGTGAATATTTTTAAAATTTTAAACAAATTTTTTTTATTTTTTTAGATGCATCTTATTTAGATGTATCTAAATAGTAAAATATTTGTGAAAAAATGTTTAAAAAATTAATAAATACATAAAAATACGAAAAATGTATTGAATATATATATATATATATATTTGTATTTTTGGTATTTAGAGAATTTTTTAAAGATTTTTTTCACAAATATTATAATTTTTAAGTGTATTTATGTTACGTGTGTCTAAAAATTAATTTTTTTAAAAAAAATATTAAAAAACTTAAGTGAAAAAAAAACATGGAAAATGAAAAAGTAGAATTTTTTAAAAAGTAAATTCTGAAAACTAAAACCAAACTTATTTTTTTGATAACTAATTACATTTGGCCTCTTGTACTTTTAATAAGATTTTTAGTATGATTGTTGGTATATGTAAAATTATTCTTTTCTGAAAGTTATAATTTTAGGTTGTGTTTGGATTTTGAAGTGCGCGCGGATTGGGTTGGGTAAGGTGGCCCCTCATTTGCAATCCGTCTGAATTTAGGTGAATTAGAAAAAATCAATCTATATCTGTCTACATAATTAGCGGATGCAGATTGAACAACTTGTACGAGTTGGCAGGTGAATGAGGATCAGTTTGGTGTTAGGTTTTTTTTTTGGAATTATTGTTAATAATTTTTTTAGGGGGAATTACATTAACAGTCGTTATAGTTTGTGGCTCGTGTCATTTTGGTCATTAACTTTTCAATTGTGACACATTTGATTATAAATTTTGCATCTTATTCCAAATAATGACAATTAATATACTATTGCTCAATTTCAAGGACAAAGTTGTCAATTTGATAAAATATAAACTAATTTGACAAAAATTAATGTCAAAAAAAAATATTTTTGAATTTTTAAAAATAATTTTTACCCACCAAAGATAAAATTATGTAATATTGATAAATCTTTTAAACATTTATTTATTTATTTATTTATTTTACCAAATTAATTTTTATTATGTATTTAGATGATGATCATGTAATAGGTAGTTGTTAGGCTTTTAATGTGCAATTGATATATTTAATATATGAAATATTTTTAGTTTGGGATTTTTTTGATTTAATGGATTTGTTTAATAATGACATCAAAATTGTTGCTATATTTGACTTTTGAAAAAATAGAAACTAATTTAATGAAAATATAAACAACCACTCATTAAATGATCATCATCCAAACACTTAATAAAAATTAATTTGGTAAAAAAAAATAAAAATAAAGGGCGCATTATACTAACAGTCCCTATAGTTTGGGGTTTGTGTCACTTTGGTTCCTGATTTTTCAATTATGATACATTTGACCATGAATTTTGAATTTTGTTTCAAATAAAGACAATTGAAAATATCATTGCTTAATTTCAAGGGCAAAATCGTCAATTTGATAAAATATAAACTAATTTGATAAAAATGAATGTCAAAAATATTTTTAAAATTTAAAAAATTATTTCTACCTACCAAATATAAAATTATGTAAAATTGATAAATCTTTTAGACATATTTCTTTTACCAAATTAATTTTTATTATATGTTTGGATAATAATTATGCAATGGGTGGTTTTTAGAATTTTAATATGTAATTGATATATTTAATATATGAAATGTTTTTAGTTTTAAATTTTTTGATTAATGAATTCGTTTAATAATGATATCAAAGTTATCATCATATTGACTTTTAGAAAAATCAAAACTAATTTAATGAAAATAAAAACAACTACCCATTATATAATCATTGTCCAAACACATAATAAAAATTACTTTGGTAAAAAAGAAAAAATAAATGTCTAAAAGATTATCAATTTTATATAATTTTATTTTTAGTAGGTAGAAATAATTTTTAAAATTTCAAAAACATTTTTTTAATATTTATTTTTGTCAAATTAGTTTATATTTTATTAAATTGACGATTTTGTCCTTGAAATTAAGTAATGGTATATTTAATTGTCCTTATTTGGAACAAGATTTAAAATTTATAGTCAAATGTGTCACAATTGAAAAGTTAAAGATCGAAGTGACACAAGTCTCGAACTATAGGGACCATTGGTGTAATTTATCCATAAATAAATGTTTAAAAAATTTATCAATTTTACATAATTTTATCTTTAGTGGATAGAAATAATTTTTAAAAATTAAAAAATATTTTTTTGACATTTATTTTTGTCAAATTACTTTATATTTTATCAAATTGACGAATTTGCCTTTGAAATTGAACAATGGTGTCTTCAATTGTCCTTATTTGGAATAAGATTCAAAATTCAGGATTAAATGTGTTATAATTGAAAAGTTAAGAATCAGGCCCAACTTATAGGGATAGTTAGTGTAATTCGCCCATTTTTTTTTATTGATTTGGTTCTTATTTGGGCACATAATTTTTTAATCCTCATTTCTTTTAATAAAAATGAAGGCTCAACTTTGATATTTCATAAATAACTATAATTACGAGTTAATAAAAATGTTATTGTTTTTAGTACAAAGCATAAAACATAACATCATTTTCTAGAATGCTAACAAAAGAAAAACAAAAAAACAAAAAAACAAAAAAGTTGTCATGTTTTAAATTAAATAAAAAGACAATTGTCAATGCATTACAATTTATTTTCTTAAGTAAAAGTTTATCATCACATCTCTGCCAAATGATGGATGCCCGCGGATCAAGTTGAGCTAGATGGCTTTCCATTTGCCATTTATCAAAATTTAGAGAAATTGGGATAAATGTATTCACATTTGTCTGTTCGGACCATCAAAATCATTCATTTTGTAGCAGATCGGTTTGGGCCATTTAGTTTTAGCGGGTCAAGTGAATACTTATCCAACCCTAGTTTGGATCATGCATTTGAGTAGGAATTTAGAAAGAGAAAGAAAAAAAATAAGTAAGATGTAAATAAAATATAGTTATATTTCATCATTTTTTCTTTTTTGCCTTTCAAATCTCTTTCTAAATTCCTACATAAATCTATAATCCAAATATAACCTTAAACTAATATCTTTTGATGTTAGGTTAGTGCACAACTCAATAGTACTACACAAATATGGCCATAAGGCCATATTTGTTTGGTGAATTAAGTTGGATGAGATTCTTAGTGAGGGGATGGTTAGTGAAGAGATTGTTAATGTGGGGATTGTTAGTGAGAGGATTAAGTAAAAGTGTGTTTGTTTTAATGATAGTGGGAGAGATGGTTAGTGATGAAATTGTTAAATTATTTTCATATAAAATAAAAAAATATATATTTCTATATTAAAAAAAATTGTAAAACAAATATAAATTTGTTTTATAAATAATAAGTTGCACTTCGGTTAAAAAAAAAAAAAAACTTATTTTTTCAATCCCCTCACTATTTTTCCAATCCTATGCTTTTCCAAGGAAAGCTAAGCCCATTGCCGTACATCTTTGACAATCCCATTGGACTAATAGTCTAGTAGAGTATAAAGCTTACCAAACAATCCGTAAGTGAAGTGGCTTCACTAGCAATCCAATCTCCTCAATGAATCAGCTAAACAAATAGGGTTTTTTACTGGCCGGTCCCAAATTTTTGACTTATTCCCCTCTTAGTCCTGACTTTTGATCTTGTGTACCAACAGGTCCTGAGACTTTTTTTTTGGTACCGTTTTACCCCTCCGCTGTTCTGGCGCGTTTCTGTTTGGATTTTGCATCAAAATTTTGTGTTTGTGATTTGGATTTCTGTGGAAGTTCACGATTTGCTGCTGTATCTTCGCGATTTGTGGAGCTTCATGATTTCTGATTTCGCGATTTGTGGAGCTTGGTGATTTCTGATTGCGCGATTTGTGGAGCTTCGCGATTTGTGATTTGTGATTTGCGATTGCGTGTTTGGTGATTCTTCCTATTTGCGATTTTCGCGTTTGGTGTATAGTTACATTTTCTGATTTGTGGTGTTGTGGAGGTAGGTCGACTGGTATGTTTGATTTTGATTTCAATTTCAATGTTTTGGTTTTTTTAGTTTGAGTTGGTGATTTTGATTTTGTGGTGATATTGTTGTTACTCTGTTATTTCTGTTGCGATTGAATTTGTGTTTTGATCATGATATTGAAAGTTTTGAGATATGCATTTGTTGATTGAATTTTAGATTTTTATTTTTTTTGGTTACGAAATTGTGTTAATTGAACAGAGGTGTTGGTTTGTTATTTTATACAGTGATAATTTTATCACTGTGTATTTTGGGGGTGATGTTGGATTAAGTTTTTCAACACTGATAAATTTATGAGTGAGTATTGGAATAGTAGTTAATTTTATCACTGTATTTGATTTTGTTTGAGAGTGTTTGAGTTGTTTTCTGAAATGTAATTGTTGTTTGTTGCAGGATTTATAGTGATGGAGAATTGTTTGTTTCTTATGTGCAAGTTTAGAGGTGTGACATTGGTTATCAAGTATAATGATGGATTTAATTTCAAGGATTTAGTATATAAATTGTGTGCAAAATAGAGTGAGTTAGTTGGTAGTTCTTTGAATATATCGTATTCAATAGCTGGACATTCTTCTTGTGGTCTAGAAAGTGAAGAGGATTTGGAGGTTATGGTTGGACTGACACTTTCTTATGATATTCATCGGATTGATGTTTTTGTAAAGTGCTGTTCTTTGGGTGAAGGTTCTATGATTTGTGATGGTGAAGGTAGTAGTAGTAGTAGTAGTAGTAGTAGTAGTAGTAGTGTTGTTTCTGAAACTGATTTTTTGCCTTCATTTTATTCAAATCAACGGAAACCTTTGCTCTCCGATGGGTGGGTTAATTGTATGAAAGGAGTGGGACAAAGGTTTACTCAAGGAGTTGTTGAATTTCGAGATGCGTTGTCAAAGTATTCTATTCATTCCGGTTTTAATTTTGATTTTGTTAAGAATGATAAGGATCGTGTCACTGTTCATTGTAAGAGAAGGGCTGATTTGGGATGTTTATGGAGCGTGCATGCTAGAGTGGAAAATTATAGTAAAGCTTTTGTTATTAAACAATTTGATGATGTTCATACTTGTGGATCTTCTTTTCGTACAATTAAACATGCTTGGATGACTTCAAGTATGATTGGTGGGCTAATTTCTAGTGATATTCGTAACAAGGCTTTGACATCGATTAGTGAGGTGGTTTGTGATTTCAAGGACTATTATGGAACAGAAGTTTCTTATCGGCGAGCTTGGATGGGTGTTGAAAAAGCAAGGGGTCTTGTTTTTGGTGACTATTCATCATCATTTGACGATCTTCGTTGGTATGTTGATGCGGCTAATGCTTGCAATCCGGGGAATGTTTTTGATATGGAATTTGATATTGATAGTAAAGGAAAACATTTCAAATGCTTGTTTTTCGCTTTTGAGGCATGTATTCATGGTTTCAAGTATTGTAGGCCTGTGTTGATGCTTGATGGAACTTTTTTGAAAGGAAGACACAAAGGTTGTTTATTGGCTGCTACGGCGAAAGATGGTGACCAAGGTATATTTTGTGTGTATGTGTTATTATTATTGAAATAGTGATAATTCTATTATTTTTGTTACTAGAGAGTGTTGATAATTGAGTATGGTCAATCTATTAGTGATAAATTTGTGCTGTATACTTTTTGTTAAATTTTTATAGTGATAAATTTATCTATGGCTGGTGCTAAATTTATATTTATACAGTGATAAATTTATATTTATATAGTGATAAATTTGTGCTGTATAAATTTGATTTTCTTTTTGTAATCTTTTTTGATTTGTTACTGATAACTTGTATATATATTTTGTTTGTAGGTTTGTATCCGTTATGTTTTGCGATTGTTGATGGTGAAAGTTATGAGAGTTGGCATTGGTTCTTGTCAAAGTTAGTAGGTATTTTGACTCCAGAGAGGGATATTGCGTTTGTTACTGATCGACATGGAGGTTTGCTGAAAGCTTTAGCTGAGGTCTTTCCGTTTTCTTCTCATTCTTTTTGTCTAATGCATTTGAAGACAAACTTGAAGACTTATTTGTCAGTGAAGAGTCGTGAATCAAAAGAGTATTTGCTTACTCTTTTTAGTAGATGTGCATATGCTCCTACTATTGAGTTGTTTAATGAGCTATTTGAAGAATTTAAGGGTCGTTGTGGTCGTAGTGTTGAGAGGTTTCTTGAGGATTTGCCTAATGAGTGTTGGTGTAATGCTTATTTTCAGGGCAAGAGGTATGGTGAAATGTGCACAAATGCTGCGGAATCTTTTAATTTATGGATTAGGGATGAGCGCCATTTGTTTTCAACTAGTCTTGTTGATGCTATACGGGTGAAACTAATGGAGCAATTTTCAAGAAGGAGAGAAGTTGGGAATAAGTGGAATCGTATTGTTTGTCTTTTTGCAGAGAAAAAGTTGGAAGAAGCTTTTAATGATACAAAAGCATGGATAGTTAATAAATGTAGCGATGACATTTATGAAATCCAATTGGATCATTCAGTTATGGTTGATATTGGGAAACGTTGTTGTTCTTGTCGATTGTGGGAAATTGATTCTTTTCCTTGCAAACATGGTTTTTGTGCTATAAAGAGGAGTGGGAAGGATCTGAATTGCTTTCTTGATGATTACTACCGTGTTAGTAGTTATTGTGATTCTTATTCACATTCTATCTATCCGGTTCCTAGTATGTGGAAGCCAAATGTAGTTGTTGATGATGATGTTGTTTTACCTCCTCTTTGTAAGAGACCAGCTGGACGTCCAAGAACAGAGAGAATACCTTCTAAGGGCGAAATCAAGAGAATTAGATGCAGTAGGTGTGGAAAGATGGGAACTCATAATCGGAAGACATGTAAACAAGCTTTGCTTTAGTTGTATTGATTTTAATTGAATTTCTTTCTTTTGAGAGTTGAGAGGTGTTACTTGCATTGAATGATTGAGTATTTTTTGAAAGATGTATCATTTTGGTACTCGCATTGAATGATTGAGGAATTTGTTGATCAGAAATTATATTTTTTGCTGATATTTTTACAGGATTAAGTTTCAGATATTTATATTATTTGATTTGGGTTAAATGTAGTTGCTTTTTTTTGGTGTTTTATAAAGTGATGAATTTATCACTGGTTGGTTTGGACAAGTTGATCGCTTATTTTTTTGTAAGAATGATAAATGTATCATGAATGTGGTTCTTGAATTTTGTTATTTTGAAGAATGATAAATTTATCACTTATTGTGTGGGAAGAGTTGATGGTTTATTACATTTATGTCAGTGCTTTATAAATTTTTCACGGTCACATGCAAGCAAATGTTATTTTTTACAGTGATAAATTTATCATTGTATGGAGTTATCTAGTTTTCCCAAGAAAAATTTCCACAATGCAAAGGTGTAGATCAAATCTCTAGAATACATAATTGCATATCTGCTGTGTTAAGTGCTTTAAAAAGTAAATTTTTTTAAATCGACTACGATGTTTATTTGGTTTTGCAACTAGTTCTCAGTCTGCATACTGTTGGGAATATCTAGAAATTGTAATAGTATTTTAATTTTCAATTTGGAGAATGTAATAGTGCTTGTGTTTAAATTTTCAATTAGGTAAATTTTTTATTATTTTTTGTAGTGTTTTTTTTACTTGAATTGGGAAAAAAGAATGAGAGGGAGAGAGAAATAGAGAGAGAGAGTTGCTGGTTTTTTTGTTTGAACATTGGTAAATTTATCAGTTTTCACAGTGATAAATTTATTAAAACAATGATAAATTTATCAGGGTAAACAAAACAGTATAAAAATAAAATTTATTAGTACAGTGGCTCCAAACCTGTTATTAACCTTGAAATTCAACAAATATTCAGATTAGAATCAATTTTTTGAATGAAACTTGGATAACAAGACTGACATTAAAAAAGACTGAATGTTTCATTGAAGCAAATTTGAGATTGTAACAAACAAGCATTGTCCATAGCTTTGACATTGTAACAACCAAATGATTGTAACAAACAAACATTGTCCATAATACGAAAATCATGAAATTACATGTAACAATGTAACAAGCATACAAGTAAAATGTATGAATATTGACATTCTAAGAACCAAATGATTCAATGTTTCCTTTTTTTTCCTTCTATTCCAGATGCAAGTCATCAATGTTTTCATCAGGCATTTGTTGTTGAGCAACTTGTTGGTCCGTCAGGAAGATAGTTAACATATCAGCTCTCAATTGATTGCATTCTTCCTTGGAAAAAGTAGGCATTATGTTGTTATTGGAAACATATTGCCTCATGATATAGCAAACAAGGATTCCACAATCAAGCCTGCAAAAATATTTTGAAAATAAAATATTATAATTTGGTTTCGTTGCTTTTTTTAATAACAGTGTTTTGTTGTTTATAAACTTACGATGTGTTTTCTTGTTGTGGGCTGTTGATGACGTTCTCAGTCTGCTGTTGAAATTTGTTAGGGTGTATGAGAGTTGGGTTCTCATCCTTTATGTATTTTTCAATAACCTGGCTCTGCAACATATACATTTGTATAATTGTTGTATTAGAAAGTCAGTTGAAAGAATTAATGAGAAACCATGGATTTAAAGAATGATAAATACATTAGTGTATAAATTTTCAATATATAGTTAAGCATGGATCAGGATTTATGTATTGGATTAATGGTAAGATTGATAGTGAAAAGATTTTTACCACTTCATTTGCAGCATTGTAGTGTGGATCTTTAGGCATTGCCCCCCTTGGTCGCATGGAATTGTAGAATTTCCATGAACCTTCTTGAATGTCAAGGACAAGGATTGTCCAGTGAAAATTTTGGTGAATTGGGAAGAGAAGGTATCTTGCTTTCATGGCTTCAGGCATCATTTTGTTCAACATTCTCTTTCTTGCTTCCTCATCTTTTGTAGTGAACAAGTGCTAAAAAATATAAATAAAAAAAATAATGTTAATTTAACTTTAAACTTTTTCAAATTAAATATGTGGTGAGTATGAAACTTTTTTGTCATTGTGATCAAAATTTTGTCAATGCATATCAAAATTTATCAGTGCATTGCATATCAATAGTTTCAAAAACCCAACAAAGTGCCCATAATTTTTTATCAAAGTCTGGGATTTACTCATACTGTGGCACCAGAATAACAAGGTCAAAATATATAACAGCGATTACAAAATCTGAGTCAGAAATTCTGGTTTGGTTTGCTTGACTCTTTGTTTCACATGTCAAGCTTTGAATTAGGAAACAGGGCCAATTGAAGAGGGAAGGTAGTGTCATATGTTTTAAACTAGTTAGTCAGTTAAGCAAACAGAGGTTATACACTGATGTAAAACAAAACAAGTGTTGTTCTTGAGTTTAGCAAACTTGTTACTTACATGGCAACTTGAAATGAATGGGAATGCTGTTGTGCCTTGTTTTTATGCAAGCAAATGTTCTGCATATGCATCTATTACCTGTGTTGAAAACAAAAAAACAGAACAAGGAATTAATATAAATGAAACACTAAAATGTTGTTTTAATGAGTTACGAATTTTACTTACGATGCCTGCCAAATCTTGACCCTTTAATATTTTGTCAATGTCGTTTAAGTACATATAGGTTGCATGGTGAGATCCTTGCCACACTGGCTGATCCTTGAAAAAAAAAGATTATTAGTGTTTGAATAGTAATTTTATTAATATTTTTGGAATATTTGATACTTATAAATTGAATATGAGTTAATGATAAACAGTTGGCAAAAGTAAAGTACAAGAGTCAATAGAGAAGATTGTTACTTTTTTTTTTGTATTTGCCCAATGTGCAATGAGATTTTGCCTTGCTTTTTCTGGTAGGATGTTGAAAATTTCGTTTGAAGTTTTTGTTTCTTCATTGCAGGCCGCTGTTCTTCTGAGTATTTGTTTGCCTCAGCCAATGTTGCAATTCTCTCATGGAGTATTTTGATTTCTTCATCTTTCCTTTGCATTTGTTTTTTGTACTGATCTTGCATTTCTTTTTTCAGCTTGTTGAGTTGCTGCTGCAGGTTATCATTTGCAGTTTGAAGGATGTCCCTTTCCATTTGTAACTTTTGCATTTTGAGCATGTCATCCTCTATCCTCTCAAAAACAAGTACTTCTATGAGATTTGGATCCACTTCAGGCTCTTTGTGAACTTTGTTTCCTTAACTATTTTCTGATTCAATGGGAACTGTTTTCCTTTTCTTTTCAGGGCATATTTTGTGTGGAATTGGTTCCCATGTTTCATGTTTGCATTTGCCTTCAGTCAATGTTTGTTGTTCTTTTTCAGAAATTTCAGTCTGATTTTTCTCCTGAAAACTAACATCTTCATTTTCATCTTCATCTTTGTCTTCATCTTCATCTTTATCCTGAATTTTTCCTAGCAGCTTTCGGTATATTTTTTTCTCTTCATCTGTGTGATTCAAATTGTTCTCCTGTATAGATGAAAATTTAAAAATGATTGATATGATACAAAGTTCAGAGATAAATTTCTCAGAGCAAATTTTATTAGTCAATTAGGAAAATTAAACGTACATCTATGATTGTTATAGCAAATTTTATCACTGAACTAGGCATGGTAAGCAAATTTGTCATTGTATATCAAAATTTATCACTGAATTAGCAAAAGTAACCTAATAAAGTAAATATAAGAGAAAATGTCTAATTCAATTTATTTGTATGGATAAATTTATCAATACAGAAACCTAATCAATTGTAGTCGAACATAAAGTAACACAAATGAAGTAAATATAAAATAAAACTCATGCACAGTAGACAAATAGAAAAACATTCATTATGTAAAAGAATTGATTACTCAATTAGGTATACTAATGGAAATTTGTGACTCAATTAGGCAAAGTAAATAAATTTATCAGTGTGAACAAAAATTTATCACTGCATAAGAAAATCTATTGTTTGTTTAAACAGAACAAAGGTTAGTATTGCATACCACAATATCTTTTAGCTCTTGCAAGGATGAAGTTGCCAATTGCTGTCCCAAACATGTGATGTTCCATTTAGCAAATCTTGGGATTGCATTTTCAACATTGGGTTTGATGGTGCTTGTGTGTTCGCATATCCAGTACTGTTGAAGACAAAAAAATTGTTATAAACAATTGAAAAATCTAGAAACCTCCTAGATGTTGATTTGTGATTATGTATCAATTTTAAGCAGAATATAAAAATCCCAATCAAACAATCAAGAGAAAGAGACACAAAGATTTTACGTGGAAAAACCACAATTGGACACCTTCCAATTGTGATAAAAAAACCACGGGCCACAGCCACCAGAACAATTCACTAAGAAGATATAAAGGAATTACACAGGTATCACTCTCAATTATCTAGCGAATCCACAACGCCTAATTGAACCAACCTCTATGTGCCTCTTCCAACCCCATCTTCACCACGGAATTGTCTTTCTGATGAGCCACTCCGGATTCCACCACCAAAGCTTCAGACCGAATTCTTCAGAATCCACAACTGAAGAACAACTTTGATGAGCCACCCCAGAATTCACAACTGAAGCTTCAGGCTCGAATTCTTCAGAATCCACAACTGAAGAACAACTCTCTCTTTTGTGTAACAAACAAAACCTTTGATGTAGCCTTTTCAGATCATGAGTTGAATACTCAATAAGACATCAAAGAAAATAACAAAATATCCCCAGATATAAACCTTTAAGAACCAAAAAGAAGATCTGGAGGACTTTAATCCATTACTTAGTTTTGGGAGAAAACCAAGTATTTATAGAGAACCAAAAGTAATCCAAGATTGGAAAAAACTTCTTTCTGAAAACCAACTTCTTGCAGAGTTCCAACTTCTTGTAGAAAATCAACTTCTTGTAGAAAATCAACTTCATTCAAAACTCCCAAGTAATCCTGTTGTTGGAATCTTGTAGAAAACCAACTTCAATCAAAACTCCAAAGAAATCCTGTTTTTGAAGGAAACCAACTTCTTAAAGAACTCTTGTTACAACCTTGGTTTTGATTCATGGAATTTGACAACAAAAGGTCCTAACAAAGTATTTAGTAAACGTAAATATTATAGTTCATACGTTATAAGTGAGATATTTACTTACCAATAGGACCATCACACATCCGGACACTTTATCAATTTCGTTGATGTTTCTTTGCATTGATTTTGTGAGGTGTTCCTTTGCTACGTCACACCAATCATAAGACTTCATTTTGTCAATATCCTCAATATATTTCATGAACCCCCAACCAATTGTAGTTCCAGTACCAGGATATAACAACAGCAAGCAAATCAAGAGGCACACAAGCCTCACAACATCTTCTCTGTCCTCCTTCTTCTTGCTTCTCAAAAGTTTGGTTATCAACTTTTGGATTGAAGCACTTGTCATCCTATTCTCTCTTATTTTCCTTCTTTTTGCCAAATCTATTTCATCTTTTCTTCCATATACAGTATGCATCTTCTTTTGTCCACATGCAATCCCAAAAATTAACTTGAAATCATTTCTTTTCAACTTCAACTTCTTTCCTCCAATTTGAAATGTGGTTCCATCCATTTGGTATGTTTGTAAGATTTTTGCAACCACATCATCATATTTTATTGAATCTGCTTTTTGCACGCTCTTCTTTGACAAAATGTCAGCTAGAAGGAAGAAGGGAGTTTTTTTGAGTATTTGGAAATGCTCCTTTTCAAGTTTGGTGGCATTGAAGAATCTGATGAGGGATAGTATGTTTGAGCGGTAGACATATTTTGCTTCATGGGCATGAATTTGATCACTTCTTGTTTTTCTTCCCTCAATTTTCTTCTTGCCTTTTCGTTGGTGCTGCTTTGGTTCTTGTTTGTTTTGTTGGGGCTTGGTTGTTGTTTTTGGTTGTTTCTGTTGTTGCTATTTCGTTTTTCTTTCTTCTTGTTCTCCTTGTTTTTGAGCTTGATTTGCAGGTTCATCCTTTTGCTGTCTCTGTCTTTTGTTCCTTTCTTGTTGCTTGCTTCTTGTTTCTCTTGTTGTTGTTTCCTTTTTTTTGTCTTGTTGCTTGTTTGTCTCTTTGTTATCTTTCTCTTCTTGCTTTTGGGTTTTTGCTGTGAAAGATCTTTTTCCTGGCATAGATAGTGTCATGAGAGAGCTCACAACATCTATATAAAAGGAGGCTATCAATGAAATAGGCCAACCACGCAAAATTTATGAATATACAACCAAATTTATCATGTAATTAAGCAAAGAAACAAATGTTTTGAAAATTTTACAATAGTACTTGTTTTTATCAGTGGCAAATATGTTGCTACAGTAGCAAGATATGTTGAGTTTTGCAATTTATTTTCAGTTTAAATTGTTCAAAATTTCAGTCTGGGAAATGCTTCAGTGTTCTCATGTTTAGATGAAATATAATACAAATATAATTTTTGTGTTTTTAAAATTGATTCTAACTGTACTTATATCTTACTTTTAAAAATTTTACAATGATCAAAATAATGTAATAGTGTATGTGTTTTTATTTTCAATTTAGGTAAATTTGTAATTTTTTAATAGTGTTTTGTTTAATTGAATTTGGAAAAAATAATGTAATAGTGTATGTGTTTTTGTTTGAACAGTAAGAAATTTGTCAGTGTTCAGAGTGATAAATTTCTTGAAACAGTGATAAATTTATTAGTGTAAAGAAAACACTATAAGAAAATAATTTTATCAGTATAGTGATTCCAAACCTGTTTGATTTGCAGGTTCATCCTTCTGCTGTCTCTGTCTTTTCTTCCTTTCTTGTTGGTTGCTTCTTGTTTTTCTTGTTGTTGTTTCCTTTTTTCTGTCTTGTTGGTTTTTTGTCTCTTTGTTGTCCTTCTCTTCTTGCTTTTGGGTTTTTGCTGTGAAAGATCTTCTTTCTGGCATAGATAATGTCATGAGAGAACTCACAACATCTATATAAAAGGAGGATATCAATGAAGTAGGCCAACCACGCAAAATTTACGGATATACAACCAAATTTATCATTTAATTAAGCAAAGAAACAGCAACAACAGGTAAGTTGATATACAACCAAATTAAATTTATCATTTAATTTATCATGTGTGGCATATAGGTAAGTTGGTATTGTTTTTTACTGTAACGCCCTCAAAATAATAACATTAATCCCAACAATATAGACATGCTATGATATATAAAAGGTCCACATCCTTCCATTCACCAGAGTTTTATTACAAAAAGTATCACATGTTAACAACAAAAGCAAATGCCCTAAGGGCTTACAGCTTTCCAAGTTAACACTTGGTTACACAAAAGTAGAGTGCTAACTCATTTACACATAAAGCCCTCGGCTTGAATTTACATGTAATACAACAAAAGGAGAGACAACCCAAAAAGCCTGTCCGCCACTAGCCTCCCAACTAAGTCCTTGGGGGTGGCATGCTACCTGTACCTGAAAATGATGTTTCCATATAGGGTGAGCCACAGCCCAGTAGAAATATACTAAACCAATTATGAATAATGACTAAAAGATTTACAGTTGATAGATGGTCAACACTTTTACATCCATTCATGACATAATACAATTCCAAGACACTTAAGTCTATATTTCCTTTCGTTTCCATTTTTTATTCCTTTTTCTTGCCATTTCATAACCTAGGCTCAGAACCTGGCCAATCATTACACATGAGACAAACACTCATGCCAACACTTTTCACTTCATCAAAGATAAACATAACAGTTATATCAATACTTCCAAAGACAAGCATATACGCTCTGTCAATACACTTCTAGATAAGCATACAAGCTCTATCTACGGAGTTCATCCCCTATCTCCTCCCTACAACATCCGGTTTATAGGTCCATCCCCTATCTCCCCCTAAACCGTGGAGTACATCCCCTATCTCCTCCAACGCAACATAATGCATATAAACAACAATTATACACATCACAAATCAGTACAATTAATTATCCAAATTAATTAATCAATGTAATTAGGGCATTCTCCATAATTAACATCACAACCCTTAGGTTCCAATTTCCTTAATGTTTCAACATTAATTCCATGTTTCTATACCAAACATGCTTCTAGGTTTATCATAGATGAAAACCCCCAACTTTTGTAAAATTACACAATGGCCCAAAGTTTTCCCAAAATTTCACAACAACTTCCAACATATCAAAATGCTAAAATGTAAAGACAAAACTCATAAAGAGGAGTAGGATATCCCTACCTCAAAGGATGAGTTCCAAAGGAGAAGGACCCAAAACCAAAATGCTCCAAACACCAAACTATTCGGATCAAAAAGACGCCCTCGACGATCTACACCCTTTTTGTGAAGACCAAAGGTGAGCAAAACACCCTAGCCAGATCAATACTTAGAGAGAAGTTAAGGTTTTTGAGTGAGAAGCTCTGAAAATGGCGTTTTGATAAAGTAGGAGGGAGAAGATAAGTCAAAAAGTGATTTAAAATGCCCAGTCCCACTCAGTTATACGACAGGTCCGCTCGAGCGTAATACACTCCGCTCGAGCGTAAAGACACATAAAACATGATCCGCTCGAGCGCAACATTGTCTGCTCGAGCGCCAAGACACAGACACAAAGTTCGTCCGCTCGAGCGTAGATTCCAGCCCGCTCGAGCGCAGGTCTCCTCCTCCCAGAACTCCCACCAAAGACACACTGTCCGCTCGAGCGCAACATCCACGCTCGAGCGCAACCAGCTCGAGCGCACCAAACCCGCTCGAGCGTAGAAACCACACTTGCAGAAGTTTTGCAGGTGCACGAAATACTGGATGGGTGCATTCTCTGCTCGAGCTCCAAAATCCCCGCTCGAGCGTACAAGCAACAACAACCTCTCCGCTCGAGCGTAATACACTCCGCTCGAGCGGACCAGCCAGAACCTGGGCAACTAGACTTGGTTCCTAAGCTCAACCAACCTGTAACAAACCTGCCCAACACATCCTATAACTCAATTACAAAGCAAGAAAGGATGTAAACAAGACAATACTCAACTATCAACATCCACGGACACATGTCCGGATCGCTATACAACAGGGGTAAACCCGGGACCGCTATATTTACCTTCAATGGATTGTTGCTGTTTGCTTATTCTTGCTTTTGCTTGTGCTTGTTTTTGAGATTGATCTGCAGGTTGTTGTTTTTGATGTCTCTGTCTTTTCTCCCTTTCTTGTTCTTTTGTTGTTGTTGCTGTTCTTGCAGTTTCCTTTTTGTTGCCTTGCTAGTTTTTTTTCTTTTTGTTTTGTTTCTCTTCTTGCTTTTGGGTTTTTGCTGTTAAAGATCTTCTTTCTGGCATAGATAATGTCATGAGAGATCTCACAACATCTATATGAAAGAAGGATATCAATGATGGAGGCAAACCATGCAAAATTTATGGATATACAATCAAATTTATCATTTAAGTAAGCAAAGAAACACTGATAAAACTTGAATATATTCATAAGTCGTCTGTATCGATTTTGTTAGCTAACAAACAAAATAATTCAAACAATCAAAGAAGAATTAGAAGAATTATGACAAAATTTATTATGGAATTAAGCAAAGAAAGCTTATACAGTGAAGAGTTGTAATAATGATAGCAAAACGGAGCAGTCAATTGGGTTGGGTCAGATCCATGTGGCAATACTTGTGAAGGAATTCAGGGCAGCAATTCATGTGTGACATCTATATAAGTTGCTATTGTTTTTTACCTTCAATGGCTTCATCTACAGGTTCTTGTTTTTGCTTTTTGGTTGTTGTTGCTGTTCTTGTGGTTTCCTCTTTGGTGTCTTGTTGTTTGTTTGTCTCATTGTTGTCTTGCTTTTCTCGCTTTTGTCTTTTTGCAGTATAAGATCTTGTTTGAGGCCTAGTTAATCTCTTACGAGAACTCGCAACATCTATGTCAAAGAGGTATATCAATGTATTAGGCAAAGCATGCAAAATTTATGGGTATACAAGAAAATTATCATTTAATTACGCAAAGAAACATTGATAAAACTTGAATATATTCATAATTGCTGTGTATTCATTTTGTTAGTTAGCAAACAAAATAATTGAAACAATCAAATAAGAATTATAAGAATTATGAAAATTAACCTATTTTATCCCTGAGGCAAATTCAGCAATAAAAAACAAAAAGAAGAAAAATAGACTGAGTCAGATTCTTTCCCAAAAGAGATCAAATTTGTTTAAGTTGGTGAGTCTATTGAGTACTGTGTCATTCATCTTTACCTACATTAAATTTATGTAAATGTATCCCTGTATAGAAATGGAGATGGATGTTTAAGTGATAAACTTGTCATGTGGTTTGGTATGTGAAGCAACCTTATTAGTTGGTGTGATAAACTTACTAGTTGTATGTTTGTTTATGTATCTATTGTTACTATTATGTATACTATGTATACTATCTATACTAGTATATTATGTCAGCCCCTATATTGGTTTGTTGAAACTTTTGCCACGTGGCATTTACCTAATTTTTAAAAAAAAAAAAACTAATAAGATTTTACTTGATGTCACACACACCTTATAGTATGGGAACAAACAGTCACAGAACCACACCTTATAGTATGGTGTAATTGTCAAATCTATAAATTGGTTTGAGTCCTACAACAGAAAAAAAGTTTATCAGGGTAGATGCCTTGATTTCATGCACTTATATTATAAGGTAAAAGTATTGCAAGGTTCTATTTGTAGGTTACATCAAGAGCATGATTTGTATATTTAAATTTGGTGAAGATCATTGTGTTACCAAAAGAGAGGTGTAGTTTATAATCGATCAAATATCAAACAAAAAATGAGACAAAAAATTAATCCATAAGGTGTAAAAAAATTACAATTTTTGAGAAATTGGGCATGGTGAAATAACCAAATAAAAAATAAAATAAATTATTTATATCAAAAGGAGGATACTAGTTATTATGAATCAAATATTAAACAAAAGTCACACAAAATTTAATCTATAAAAAATTGCACCGTTCTAATTAGTATTATATATGTGAACAAGTTATTTTGATATCTTGAACCCACTGTGTATTTTAGTTTCTTGAACCGACTCTCTGTTAACTGATCTTGATGTATCAATAATTAAAAAATATATATATATATTTCAAAATGAACGTAATTTTGAAGTTCAAAACCAACACCTTTATCAGTTGATCAACTAACATTTTACATATTCACAAGTTTTATTTTCCGAAAATGCCCTAATATTGTTGAAATTTTTCAAGTTGTAGTTGAACGATATCTAGGGTTTTTGAAAATGTGTTTGAATAGGGAGAGAAATAAGGGTTTCAGTTGTTTACGCTTTACAGGCATGCTTCCTCGAAGTTTTTGCTCGAATCGCCTGAGTTGTGTTGGTTGTTTTGCCTGAGAGTGGAAGTGATTCGCCGGTGGTGGAGACTGAGAAAAACAGGGCTTCAATCGCGTGACTTGCTTTTTTGTTTCCCCTGTCTGGCGAATATATTGGGTTAGAAAGTACTTTTTTTTTTTTTATCGGTGATAAATTCAGAAATTGGTTAGAAAATGGCAAATATCTTTGTACAATAGGAAGATATTTTGAGTTTAGAAAATGCTTCAGGTTTCTCATATTCATTTTGAATTTAAATTCTTCAACATTTCAGTTTATAAAATGATTCAGTTTTTTCATATTCATATTCAGATTCAGATGAAATATAAACATATTATATTTGGAATTGAAATAAAATACTTGCAATACTTATTAAAAAAAAAAATTATAAAAATTAAACTAGCTATCAACTTAAAATTGATAAATTACATTGTTAAAATTAAAAATTATACTATGATCGTTTAACATTATTGAGCTCATGTGTAATTAAGTAGAAATAATTTTTTTTTTTTTAATGAATGTGTTCTAAACATTGAATGTAATGAAGTACAAAACATTGAATGTTTCATTGCAGCAAATTAAGAAGGAAAATGATCAAAACAATGTAATACTGTTTATGTTTTAATTTATGTAATTTTTTTTTTATATATAGTGTTTTCTTTACTTGAATTGGGAAAAAAGAATGTGAGAGAGAGAGAGAGAGAGAGATTTTACAATAGTACTTGTTTTTATCAGTGGCATATATGTTGCTACAGTAGCAAGATATTTTGAGTTTTGCAATTTATTTTCAGTTTTAATTGTTCAAAATTTCAGTCTAGGAAATGCTTCAGTGTTCTCATGTTTAGATGAAATATAATACATGAGAACATTCTTGAGCATTTTATAAACATGAGAAGACTCTTGAGCATTCTTGAGCATTTTAACAACAGCTAATTTTTAAATATTAGTATTTTTTATTGTAAAATTATAATATGATTTTTCAACATTCTTGAGCTCATGTGTAACTACAAATATAATATTTCTATTTTAAAAATTTATTATAACTGTACTTATATGTTCCTTTTAAAAATTTTACAATGATCAAAATAATGTAATAGTGATGTGTTTTTATTTTCAATATAGGTAAATTTGTAATTTTTTTATAGTGTTTTGTTTAATTGAATTTGGAAAAAAGAATGACAGAGAGAGAGAGGTGCTGGGTTTTTTGTTTGAACAGTAAGAAATTTGTCAGTGTTTACAGTGATAAATTTCTTGAAACAGTGACAAATTTATTAGTGTAAACAAAACACTATAAGAAAATAATTTTATCAGTATAGTGATTCTAAAGCTGTTATTAACGTTTAAATTTGACACAAATAATCAGATTGTAATCAATTTTTTGATTGAAATTTGCATAAAACTAGATTGATATCAAAACCTATATTTTTTAACAATATGGATAAAAAAGACTAAATGTTTCGTTATAGCAAATGAAGAACCAAAATAATCAAAACAATGTATTAGGGTTTGAGTTTTATTTTTCAATTTAGGTAAATTTTTTATTTCTTTATAGTGCTTTGTTTAATTGAGTTTGGAGAAAAGAGTGAGAGAGAGAGAGAGAGAGAGAAAGAGAGAGAGAGGTGCTGGTTTTTTTGTTTGAACAGTGATAAATTTATCAGTGTAAACAAAACATTATAAGAAGTTAAATTTATCAGTATAGTGATTCCTAACCTGTTATTAACCTTTAAGTTTGACATAAATAATCAGATCATAATTAATTTTTTGAATGAAATTTGCATAAAACAAGACCTATGTCAAAAGACAGATATGATAACAATATGGTTAAAAAAGACAGATTGTTTAATTGAAGTAAATTTGACATTGTAACAATCAAGCATTGTAATATTCATTGAAGCAAAGTAAGAACCAAAATGATTATAATCTTTGTCCCAAATTATTCAAGCATTGTTGTCATTGTGTATTGTGTCCCAAAACTCCTTGTCTTCAAGCACTGCTTCTATTGCCTCATCAACGATTTGCTGGGTGTCTGTCTGTTGGTTAGTCAACAAAGCATCTATGATATCTGCTCTGATTTGGTGGCACTCCTCCTTTGTTAAGTTGGGAAAGATGTCTTTGTTACAGACATATTCTCTCATGAGGTAACAAACTATGACGCCACAATCAAGTCTACGATGACATTGGAAAAACAAAGTTAGTAGTCATCAATGATAATTTTATCAATGTAATGTGTTTTGGTTTTGAGAAACTTACGAATGATCAACTTGTTGGGGACAATTCATTGCAATTTCTGTTTCTTCATGAAACTTGTTGCCTTCAATGACTTTGGGATTGTGATGTTGAAGGTATTTTTCAATAACCTTTCTCTGCAAAATATATTAATAATTAATTGGTGTTTGACAAATATATGCATAAGAAAATTTGATATAGACAAGGGGAATGGATGATATCATAAGTAATTGGTGTTTTACCAGTTTGTTTGCCTCAGTTAAGTGGTTATCTGTTTCTGTGCTTGGTGTCATTGAATTGTAAAACTTCCATGAGCCATTTTCAGTGTCAAGTACCAACAACGTCCAATGCTTTTCATTGAAAATTGGGAAAAGAAGATATCTTTCCTTGACAGCTTCTAACATCATTTTGTTCAACAATTGATTTGTTTCTGTCTCATCCTTTGTGGTGAACAAATACTGTGTTTTGCAAATATATTAGTTTTTATTACAATGTAATTCATTAATTATCACTATAAGACTGGATGAATGAGAACTTATGCATTTGATTTAGACAAGGGGAATGGATGATATTGTAATGAAATATATATATATGTAATTTACTTACATGGTATAGCGATCCCGGGTTTACCCTTGTTGTACAGTGATTCAGACTTGTGTCCGTGGATGTTAGTGGTTGATTATTATCTTGTTTACATCCTTTCTTGGTTTGTATCTGAGTTATAGGATGTGTTGGGCAGGTTTGTCACAGGTTGGTTGAGCTTAGGAACCAAAACTAGTTGCCCAGATTTTGGCCTGTCCGCTCGAGCGGAGATTTCGACGCTCGAGCGGGGACCTTGTTGTTGCTTGTCCGCTCGAGCGGGGGTTTTGGCGCTCGAGCGGGGAATACACCCATCCAGTATTTCCTGTGTAGTGTTGGGCGCTCGAGCGGGGGATTGGCCGCTCGAGCGGGAGGTTGTGAGTGACGCTCGAGCGAGGAGTTGGGCGCTCGAGCGGGAGACCTGTCTGCAAAAGTGCTGGGAGTGTGCATCCGGCGCTCGAGCGGGGGATTGGCCGCTCGAGCGGGAGTCTGTGAGTGCCTCTCGAGCGGGGGTTTGGCTGCTCGAGCGGGGCGACTGGTTAAAGCTCCGTGTTTGGGTCATTTTGAATCACTTTTTCACTTTTCTTTCTCTCTCTTACTTTCCCAAAACTCCATTGGAGAGCACCTCACTCTAGAACCAAACTTCTCTCTTAGATTTGATCTAGTAGGAGTTGTCTACTCACTTTTGGCCTTTACAAAAGTTGTGTTGATCGTCGAGGGCTACATTTTAATCTGAAAATTTCGGGATTTGGAGCATTTTGATTTTGGCCTTCATCTCCGTTGGAGCTCATCTTTTGAGGTAGGGATATCCTACTCCTCCTTATGGATTTTGTCTTTGAATTTTAGCATTTTGATGTGTTGGAAGTTGTTGTGTAATTTTGAGAAAACTTTGGGCCTTTGTGTAATTTTTCAAAAGTTGGGGTTTTATTTATAATAAACCTAAAGGCATGTTTGGTGTAGAAACATGGGATAAATGTTGAAATAGTGATGAAAAATGGAACCTAAGGGTTGTAATGTTAATTATGGAAAATGCCCTAATTACATTGATTAATTAATTGGGATAATTAATTGTAAGAAATAAGGAATTGAAATGTTGATTTTATATTCATTTGTTGCATTTATTTTCTGTATAGAAATAACTGCTTTGGGCTATCGGTGGAGGATAGTCTTGATTGTTGTAGACAATGCATGATGATTAGGCAAATTGAAACTAATCAATGGAATGTGTCATAGAGTATGACGGTTGATAGAATACATTAACTTTATGTATTGATTGATTGTGTATAGAACCTATGTGTTTATATGCATTTTGTGTAGAGGAGGAGATGGGGGATGTACTCCGCGGTTTAGGGGAAGATAGGGGATGTACCTCTAAACCGGATAGTGTTGGGAGGAGATAGGGGATGAACTTCGTAGACATAGCTCATATGCTTGTCTAGAAAAGTGAAGATATAGCTCATATGCTTGTCTAGAGAAGAGTAGATATAGCTCATATGCTTGTCTAGAGAAGAGTAGATATAGCTCTTATGCTTATCTTTGGTTGTAAGATATAGAGCTTATACTTATCTGCTGAGGTGTTGATATAGCTCATATGCTTATCGGTTAATGTGATGACATAGCTAGCACGCTTATCTGTCAAAAATGGAAAATGAAAGGTAACATAGACTTGTAAGTCATGTAATTGAAATGTAATATAAGTGGATGTAACAGTGTTGGCCATCTATCAACTGCTAATCTTTTAGTCATTATTCATAGCTGGTTTAGTATATTTCTACTGGGCTGTGGCTCACCCTATATGGGAACACCATTTTCAGGTACAGGTAGCATGCCACCTCTAAGGACATAGCTTGGTAGGCTAAGGGCGGGCAGACTTTTTGGTTGTCTTTCTTTTTGATGTATTACATGTAAATTCAAGCCAAGGGCTTAATGTGTAAATGAGTTAGTACTCTACTTTTTGTAACCAAGTGTTAACTTGGAAAGCTGTAAGCCCTTAGGGCATTTGCTTTTGTTGTTAACATGTAATACTTTTGTAATGAAACTCTGTTAATGGAAGAATGTGGATCTTTTATATATCAATGCATGTCTATATTGTTGGGTTTTATGTTGTTATTTTGAGGGCGTTACACATGGCATGATGTAGTAAATATATATGTTGTTCCTGCTTGTGAGCTGAGGCTGAAGTTTGGTTTCAGTTGCTCTTCTGTCATTAAGATTTCCTTGTATGCATTTATTGCCTGTTTTAAAAACAAAAGCAAACAAGGTTAATGAGAGAATTATAGTTTGGTATTACAATTGATATATGCACAAATAAGGATTTGATTTTACATTTCCAGAAAGTTCTTTGCATTTGACTATTTTGTCAATATCATCCAAGTACAAATAGCTGCCTACTTCCTTTCCTTGTAAGATTGGATAACTGCAAATGTGAAAACAAAATTTATCACTGTATACCAAAATTTATTGGTCAATTAACAAATCAAAGGTTAGGGGAACAAATTGAGCATGAAATTTTACTTCATGTATCAAATATGAACCATGAAATGAAGTACAGAACATAAACTCAAATGCCTAAATAATTTGACACCATATATGAGACAGCATGAAGATTAGCAAGATATATCACTCTACCAAACAAATTAAGTAAAATTTATCATAATGTAGCAAATTTTATCACTGTATATCAAAATTTATCAATGATTGAAGTAAATGAAGGTTATACATTGGTAAATGCATGACTATATACTAAAATTTAGATTCCAAATTTGGAAATTTTAGGTCCAATTCATGTTCTTACCTGCTGGTTTTTGTTGCCCAAAGACTAGTGAGTTTCATCCTTGATTTCTTTGGCAATTTGTGAAACACTAGATAGGAAGTGTTAATTTGTTTTGTTGGATGTTGATGTTGATGTTGTGTGTGCTCTTCTTTTCTGGTCTTTGGATTTTTTTCAACCATTGGTTCTACTTGATCAACTGTCTTGTTCTGGTTTGGTTGTCTTTTCATTATGTAGCAAAAATCTGGATCTTTGTGCTCTTTTCTTATTTCTCTATTTTTGACCCTTTTTATCATTGAGCTGACAAGAGGAGATGTTTTGGTAGTGGTGGCTTCAACTTCAACTTGGATTTGTTCTTCTTCACTGTCCAGGTAGAGATTTGATTCAACCAACATTGCAATTCTCTCATTAAGTAGCACTATTTCCACATCTTTCACTTCCATTTGTGTCTTTGCTTTCTTGCTTTGTTTTTCCATTTGTTTACTGAGCTTCATGAGTTGGTCCTTAAGCTCGTCATTTTCTGCTTGGATTCTTGCTTTCTCCGTTTCTAGCCTTTGGATTATCAGGACATTCTCTTCTAGTTTCTGAAAAGTATGTTCATTGATTTTGACATGGTAGATATTTCTTTCATAGGCAAGTTTCCTTTTTGCTTTCCTCATTTCAGCTGGTGTTTGATGCTTCAATCCCGGGGAAGTTGCTGGACCAGCTTTCTGTTTGATCATTGTTTCTTCTTCATCATTTTCTAGGTTGTCAAAAGAAAGCTCATTTGTTTGCATATGAACTGGACCTTCTTGAGTTTCATGTTGAAAGTTGGCTTTCCTTCGTGTATTCTTTTTTGATTGCAGTGTTGTTGATTTCCTCTTTTTTGGAGCAGCTGTTTGATTCTTGGGATTCTGCGAATTTCTTCCTGGACTGAGACTGATTATCTTTCTGATAATTGGTTCCTCTTCTTTTTTGGTTAATTCAGTCTCCTGTTGTTCCTCAAAGTTACATTTTTCATCTTCATGCTCATCATCTGTTTGTGGTTGCAATTGTTTGTATATGTTCTGTTCTTCAATTGTGTCTTTCAAATTACTCTCCTACATGAATGAAAATTATTAAAAAAATGATATGAGGCAGAGTTAAGTAATAATTTATCAGTCGGTGATTCAAATTTATAGTAAGAATGGTAATTTGGTTCATGATAACAAGTTTTATTAGTGAATTAGCAACATTAAGCAAAATTTATAAGTCAATGAAGCTAACTAAGGGAATTTATAACTGTGAGCAAAAAGTTATCAGTGCATATGAATATTTATTACTGCATAGCAAAATTCATCACTCAATTAAAGAAATAAAGGTTAGACATTGATAAAAATTGTTTATTGAATAATTTCCTAGCACAGATGAAATGCCTAAATAATTTTTCTACGACAAATGTGACACCATGAAGATTAAGAAGAATTTATTAGTCTTGCTAAAATTTATCACTGCATAAAAAAATTTAATATTTGTTTAAACAAAACAAAGGATATGAATGGATACCTCAATATGTTTCAGATCATGCAAGGATGACTTTGCCAATTGTTCTCCGAGATGAGTAATGTTCCATTTTGCAAATCTTGGTATTGGATTCTTCTCATTTGGTTTGATGATATTTGCATGCTCACATATCCAATACTGTTGAGGACAAAAAAAATGTTATAAATTAGTATTTAGTAAATGTAAATATTGTTGTTTATTAGTTGTAAGTGAGGTATTTACTTACCAACAAGATGATCACACATCCGCACACTCTATCAATTTGGTTGATGTTGCATGCTATTGATTTTGTAAGATGTTCTTTTGCTGCACCACACCAATCATAAGTCTTCATTTCATCAATATTCTCGAGGTATTTCATGAACCCCCAACCAATTGTTGTCCCAGTACCCGGATACAACAAAAGCAAACAAACCAGAAGGCACACAAGCCTAACGACATCTTCTACATCTTCATTGTTGGTGCTTCTCAAAAGTTCTGTTATCAACTTTTGGATTGAAGCACTTGTCATTCTGCTGTCGGTTATTTTCCTTCTTTGCACCATAGCTACCTCATTTTTTCTTCCGTATGCAAGATTCATCTTCTTGTGTCCACATGCAATCCCAAAAATTAACTTGAAGTCATTTCTTTTCAATTTCAGCTTCTTCCCAGCAATTTCAAATGTGGTTCCATCCATTTGGTAAGTTTGCAAAATTTTTGCAACCACATCATCATATTTAATTGAATCTCTTCTTTTAACCTTGTTCTCATTCAATGTATCAACCAAAAGTGAAAAAGGGGTCTTTCTCAATAGTATCAAATGCTCCTCTCTGAGTTTTGTTGTCTTGAAAAATTTGATAAGAGATTGAATGTTAGAACGGTAGACATACTTTGCTTCATTATTATTTATCTGTTCAGTCCTAGTTTTTCTTCCATCAATCTTTTTCTTCCCTCTTGCTTTGTGGATCTCTGTAGCTGGTTTCAGTTGTTCCTGTTTAGGCTCCTCATTGTCAATGTTAGATTCAGGTTTAACTTTTAGTTGATTTTCACTTTCATGTGTTGTTGGCTCTATAACAAAGTCAACTTTTTCAATCTTTTTCTTCTTTGAGAAACTTGTTTTTCGACGACGTAATCTGTTAGAATGACTGGAAACATCTGTACAAAAACATTGAGCATGAACATTGAAAATTAAGAAGAATTTTTTAACAGAACTAGTCATACTAAGAAGAAATCTCTCTGTTATGCAAATTAAGCAAATATATAACTGTATAGCAAAGTTTAGATTCCAAATTGCTAAAGAACATTAAGTATGATGGTGAAGATGAAGATGAAAACAATTGTATAGCAAATTTATCACTGAATTAGCAAAAGTAAGCAAATGCATCATTGTATAGCAAATGAACATAAAGGTATGATTATTATGACATTGAGTATCACTCATATATTAATACTGTGTGGTACAGATTGAAAATAGCTTCAAGTCAAATTGTATCACTCATAAATTAATTTTGTAAGATACACATTCAAAATAGTTTGAAGTCAAATTTTATTACTCAATTATAGTTATGAAAGAAGAAAGGAAGCAAATCCATAGTTATAACAAATTTTGTCACTCAATTAGGAAAATTAAGCAAACCTATCGTTGAATTGGGCAAAGTAAGCAAATCTGTTATTGTATATCAAAATTTATCACTGAATTAGCAAAATTAAGCAAATCCATCATTGTTTAGCAAATGGAGATGAAGATGTGATTATTATGAAGTTGAATATCAAGGATAAATTAATACTGTATGATACACATTGAAAATAGTTTCAAGTCGAATTTTATAACTCAATTACAGTTATGAAAGAAGAAAGGAAGGAAATCTATCATTGGAACAAATTTTATGACTCAATTAAGAAAATTAAGCAAATCTATCATGGTTATAGCAAATTTTCTCACTGAATTGGGCAAAATAAGCAAATCTGTTATTGTATAGCAAATGAACATGAATATGTGATTATTATGAAGTTGAATATCACTTAATTATAGTTATAAAAGAAGAAGGGAAGATGAATACGACTCACGTTTGATTCGCATGGTTCTTGAAGATGAATGAAACAGGGAATATAGATCGAAACGGTGGAGGATTTGCTGGGTATCTGTTCGGAATCAGAATATAGATCGAAACAGAGCTGATTTCTTTGCAAACGATGGGAGATTCAGGGAAAATCTCTTTGTTTGTTTCGATTTCGAAATCGAAAATCGCAGTGGTTTCCAAATCGCCTCAGATTAGTTTCCATATCAGAACAATTGAGAAGGAGCGTGTGTTTCACGCACACAGGGAGACCTCGTGATAGGGGTTTGGTTCACGCGTGTTTTGTGACATTTAGGGGTAAAATTGGAAAGTGAAATAGGAGAGGACTTGGTGGGTATTAATTTGTTTACATGGGACCGGCTGGTAAGTCCCCTAAACAAATATGCCCTAAGGGTGTAAGTTAAGTTGGGTTGGGGTGGGCTCAAGACCTGTCTAGACCCATACTCAACATTGTCCAGACCCAACTTGCAGGTCCAAAATATTTAGTCCAAGCTCAACCTAAGCTCAATAAATTTAGTTCGAGATTGGTGTGTTTTTAGTGAGTAATTGATAGTTAGGATCTATTTGGGAAGAGATTTTTTTTTTTTAGTAAAAAAAAAAAAAAAAGGGGTTAATAAAAAAAAAAAAAATCAACTCATATAAGAAAGTTGAAGATTTTTTCCCTTTCATTCTACTTTTTGTATGGTTTTTTAGATAAAAAGTTTGTTTTTTTTTCCAAACATAAGTTAGGGCACAATTAATTTTACATTCATGTGGTATGACTCAATAACACTTTACCTCATGTCTTTTAAAATGAATAAAATGCAACCTTAACTCCTTTAATATTAACAATAAAAAGACAATTATACCCTTCTATGTCTTCTTCTTCTATTTTTGCTTCTCTTTGTAAATAAATAAATAAATGGATAAATTACACTGACACCTCCTGAGCTTTATATTTATTACAGTTCCCCCTTCACCTTTTGGAAATTACATCTCCCTGCCTGAGGTTTAAAGTTTCATTACAGATTCCCCCCTCAGCAATTTAATTTTTTTAAATACCAATTTTGCCTTCACTGGGTAAATTACATTGACACTCCTCACATTTTAGAAATTATAATCTCCTCCCTAAGGTTTAAAGTAGTATTACCAATTGCCCCATCGGTTAGTATTAGTTGGAAAAAAAATTCATTAAAAACAAATTAATTGGAAAAAAAATTAATTGAAAAAAAAATTAATTGAAAAAAAAATTAATTGAAAAATTTTTTTGTTAGTAAAATTTTTAAATTTCTGTTTAAAAACCAACGTAAACTCATTTTTTGAATTTAGGCCTCTTAATTTTTAATTTTTTAAAAACAATTCTAAAAATCAAACCATATATAGCCTAAGAATATTTTAATAAGTCATTTCTTACGTTGTTAACTTATTTAATTATTTGTTAATTTTACGACATTTTTACCATTTGAGGCCTGTTTGGTAACCATTTCGTTTTCAGTTTTCAGTTTATATTTACAAAAATTTAAAAAACTGTCATAAAAATTTGTTTGATAATTTTTTTGGTTTATAAATTGTTGTCTCAGTTTGTAAATTTGAGAAAAAAACGTAAATTCAAAAAATGAGTTTACGTTAGTTTTAAAACAGAAATTTAAAAATTTTACTAACAAAATTTTTTTTCAATTAATTTTTTTTTCAATTAATTTTTTTTCAATGAATATTTTTCCAACTAATGCTAACAGAGGGGGCAATTGGTAATGCTACTTTAAACCTTAGGGAGAAGATTGTAATTTCTAAAATGTGAGGGGTGTCAATGTAATTTATCCAGTGAAGGCAAAATTGGTATTTAAATAAATTAAATTGCTGAGGGGGGAATCTGTAATAAAACTTTAAACCTTAGGGAGGGAGATGAAATTTCCAAAATGTGCGGGAGAAAACTGTAATAAACATAAACCTCAGGGGGTGTCAGTGTAATTTACCCTAAATAAATTTATCTCCGTAACTTCTAAAAAAAATTAAAAACATAGCACACAAACCATTTAAGAAATTAGAGTTTTCTAAATATTTTTTTAACAAACTTAATTTTTAATTTTAATTAGATATTATGATATACATGTATATATACCTTATACATAAACATTGTAATTAATTTATAATTTAATTTGTTAAATATATATGTACATGCTTAATTTAAAATGTTATTAAATAATAAATTAGATTAAAAATTCAAAATTAGATTAAGATACTTTTATGATTTAATTTGTTATATATATATATATGTATATGCATATGTTTAATATAAAATCCTACTAAATAAGATAATTTTATGATAATCAATTACAGTGGTTAGTGTGGAGGGATAAAATATTAATCCAAACCCGAAGCAACTAGGCAAAGCAGCCCAAAGGAAAGGGAAGGCCCAGATGAATTTCTAAGGAGCCTATTAGAGACAACTGACAGTATAATGACGTGTAACTAATAGCATGAGGAGCAATGAAGAATAAAGATCCCTTTTTAGAAGGAGATTCGCAAAATATAAGAGGAACGCCGGATTCATCTTCATCCAATGGTGGAAACATCAATACAGCAAATATAGGAGTATAGGTTAGACCTACTAGACTGAAAATCCGTCCGATCAACTTGATCTGATGAGCACAACGTTTGGCAAGTTGGCTACTAGTATCTGACATAATCTAAGTCTTCCATAGGAGGATGATCCAATGATCAAAGGCAAAGGCAACTTGACCACTTGCCCGACTAAAGCCAAGAACGGGTGAAACCCTCGGATTGAACATTGATCCAATGGATGGGATTCAAATAAGGAAAACTATAAAAGGCGAAACAGGTGAAGCAAAGAGGATAGACCGAAGGTAATACAAGAACCCTCTTTTAAATACAAATACTCATGGCTAAACAGTATTTTGACTTGACCGTCGGAGGGTCCTCCCGACCAATCACGGTCAGGGTGATCACTGACGTTGTGGTTTCTCTTAATAGAGTAAAGCAAGGGACACGTCATATCGCTTTCCCTATGGAGAGAAATTCTACCTTCCACAGTTAGTTTAATGGATAGATTACAATAAACCCCCTTGAACTATAGGTTATTTGCACTTTATCTCCTTAAAGTAAAATTCAACACTTGACCCCTTAATATATATGAATCAGAAATGCAATTGACACGGTTAATGGAAACATGTTAATTTTAGGAGCAGGCTCCTCTCCAGTTGGGTTTTCCAATTGGAAGGTGTTGTTGGGCTTTTGTGGGCCCACCACAGAGCCCGCGTTGATGATCCGAACCATTTATTATGTAAAACTCGTCAAATACTTCATCTCTGTAAAAAATTATGTTCACTATGTCAGATATCTATAGACACTTGACCGAATCACATTTGTGTCAACAATTAATTTTAAAAATCATATTTCCCGTTGACACAAATATAACCTGATCAAGTGGATATTGATATCCGATTAATACGATTTTTTTACAGAGATGAAATAATTGATGAGTCTTATATATTGAATGGTTCGAAACGTTGATGCAGACTCTCTAGTAGGCCCAAAGAGGCCAATAACACCCTTTAGTCCAATTTAAACTAGAGAGGAGCTTGTTTTTTAGCCTTCATTTGGGATGTGAGTTGACTTTTTGGCTTGTTAGCTATTTTAGCCTGGGGTTAAAAAGCCTCGTTTAGGATGGGTTTTTTGATTTTTTTGACTTTTGTAAAAGAAAAAATGAAATAATTATGGTTTCGATGTGACATTTTGTCTTATTAACTTTTAACCTATTTTATCTTTTTATGGCTAAAATAGCCAAAAAAAACCCATGCCAAACATAGCCTTAATATATTGCCCTTCAAAGTAAGAAACGTCTTGAAGAAGTTTGGCTTACTGTACATCACATCACAACAAAAATGAAAGTCAAACAATATTGAAACTCAACAATTACAGCTTCGTATGGGGTGTGGGTTGAGACTTAAATTAGTCAATAAAGATAAAAATAAATTATTTTAATCAATAAAATAAAATGTCATATCTAAATCATAATTATTTAATTTTTTTTTTCATAATTATTAAATCAACTATCAAAAAGGAAATCATAACTCAAGCACAATTTTTAACTAGACTAAAATAACCAAAAAATTAGGCTAAAAAAAGTCTATCTCAAGCAAAAGATACATTACAGTGTTAGGAGTGTAAAAATAGTCCAAGGCTCGTGGGTGGCCCAAAATCCGCATGAGGCCCGAGGTGGGCCCAACTAGTTTTGACAGGGCCCAAGCCCAACCCAGTACCTTGGGCCTGGGCCTTCCATTTGAAGCCCGGTCCGACTCGTGCCAAAAAAATTTTGGGCCCTGCAAGCGGCCTGGCCCACACCGACCCTCTCTCTGCTAGTGGTCACATTTCAAAAAAATAAAAATAAAGACAAGTTGCAACGATTAAATAATTAAACAAATAAAAAAATAAAATAAAAGCTTGATCTTGCAAAAAATAAAATAAAACAATGGTCATTTCCTTGCAATAAATGAAAAACAAAAAAAAAAAATAATAATTATGCACCTCTGCTAGACTGCTGCCCTCGCCCGCCCACTCCCTACCCCCTTGCATGCATCACATCACTCTTCACTCACATCAAGTTGCAATGAATGAAAAAAAAAAAAAAAAAAACAAAAATTCTGCACCTCGCCCCTGCCCCCTTTGCATGCATCACATCACTCTTCACTCACTTGAAGTTGCAATGAATGAATGAATATATATATATATATATATATATGTTTGCACCTTTGCAGGCTTAAAAAAAAATAAAAATAAAAATTTAACAGTCATATCACCGTTTAATACAACGGTAATTTTTTTGTTATTTATAAATTTAATTCAATCTTTCAAACTACTATAAATATTCCTCATTTTCCAAAATACATCTCACAAATAATTCTCTCTCTTAAGCTCTCTCCATCTTTCTCAACTCTCAATTAATTTTGAAGTATCATCCCGAAGTGACAATTGCAATTGTGCAGCAAGAAAATTTTATCATAAGAAGCTAATTTCTATATTGCATTCGCCAGTCGGTAATATTAATTAGTTTAATTAAATTTATTAGCTACTCATTTTTTTCCATTAACTATTTGTGAACATATATTAATTATTATTTTTTTACTCATTGTATTTACACATTATTTAAATTAATTGTTAGTTTTTATATATTATTTTATTTACATTACTATGGATCATAATATTCCTAATATTTATGTCGATGTTGATATATATATATACTACACAACATGAATCTGTTGATTCTCCTTCTAATATCCCTCTTCCAACAATTGGGTCATCATTTAGGGGCACAACTAGTAGTGTTTTGGAACATTTTGAAAAAATATCTATAAATAATCCTGATGGTACAATTACATTTAAAGCAAAATGTAAATATTGTGCATATTTACTTAGTGCTGCATCTGCAGGGGGCACTAGTTATCTAAAAAGGTATGCTAACAAACATTTACAAAATCAATAACCTGATATTAGAAGTCAAATGCAATTAGGGGCTTCATCAACTGATAATTTGTAAACATTTTCATATGATCCTATATGTGCACAAAATTTTGTAGTTAATTATATTATTAAAAAAGAACAATCTTTTACTACTAGTGAATGTTCCAATTTTACCTAAATAATTCACGAAAGTTTTACACCGTAATATCAAAATTTATTAAGAAATACTACTAGAAACAGAATTTTAAAGAAATTTGAGGATGTTAAAAGTGAATTATTTGACATCTTTAAAAAAATGAATGGAAGAGTTTGTTCAACATCTGATCTGTGGTCAAATAATGGTTTAGAATATCAATGTATCACCGCACATTTTATTGACAATAATTGGAAATTAAATAAAAGAATTATTTCATTTAAATTAGTTGAACTTCCATACATCAGTTATTCGCTTGGTATAAAAATAAGAAATGTATTACATGAGTGGGCTTTACAAAATAAAATATTTACAATTAGTTTAGATAATGCAGCATATTATAATCAAAATGTAACCCATTTAAAATCAACTTTACAATTATTTGTTGATCGTGATTTATTTCATATTTGTTGTTGTGCTCATATTTTAAATTTGATTGTTAAAGAAGCTATGTATGTATACGAAACTTCTATACTTGTAATAAAATATACAGTTGTTATTATTATGTCTTCTACTAATCGAATTTCGGAATATAAAAAAATTTGTCAACGAGAAAGTACGCCATTTAAAAAATTAATAATAGATATAGATATTAGGTGGAATTCAACGTATAATATGTTAAAAAGAGCTTGTAAACAAAGAAGAGTAATAGATTTATTTTTTGAAACAACATCAATAGGAGGAGTACTGACTCCCACAGAACTTAATTGGCGCCAAGTAGCCTTATATAAAGATTTTTTAAAAATTTATGATACTTTAACAAAATTATTTTCATATATATATATATTCCTATTTCACCATTTGTTTTATATATGCTAGCAGAAATAATTAAAATTTTCGTAAAATATATGGATAATGAATATTATATAACAATTATTACTTCAATAAAAGTAAAATTTGATAAATATTTTGATCATTTGCCTTATCTTTTAAGTTTAGCCATAATACTTGATCCTAGGTGTAAAGAAATTGGTTTACAAGAATTTTTAGAACGTATTTTCATTGATCAAACATAGTTTGCCTCTATTATGCAAACATGCAACATATTATTTGAAGAATACAGCGGTAACTGTGTCACGACCCGTTCCCCGTACCCAAGGGTTAAGCATCGTGATGGCCAGTAACTGAGGTTACCTCCGGCCAATTCATAAACAAATAAATAAACGCAAGCGGAAGTAAAATTTAAATGAGGGTAACAAAATAATCATCGGAGCTTCTATTTTTATTACAAAATGTATTGACTAAAAAGGCCGATATTTACATAGAAAAATATCAATAAAAGTGCTGTGTGCGTCTATTCCGCAGCCCCGCATCTTAGACTTTCCAAAGGCTATTTCTGAATTGTATTATTTCCTGAAAATTGGTAAACAACTATAAGCACATGGCAGAGTGAGAAATATTATACCAAGAGTATAAGGGACACGAAATAACCATGGATCGTTAGTTAGGCCAAAACATTTACATAAACAAATATTTAAGTAGCAGAAACTGAAATACAGATATTATATAAATATATAACCATAACCATGGTACAGAACAAAACAGAACAGAGGTCACAGAAGTGACAGTCAGAACAGAGATACGGATTCAAGAGGTGGCTCGTACGGATTCTAGAGGTGGCTCGTACGGATTCTAGAGGTGGCTCTCACAATAGTGTAGTACTTAGTTCCACACAGCACTTTGCTTCGCACAGAACAGAGGTCAATAGATCAGAGGGCCACAAAGTAACCAAACAGAGGCTAATGGTTATTTAAGTTCTCCAAGGCGTGGGACTCCCGTGGTGGTACTTACAAAATATAATTGTTTATAAGGTCATAACCAAATATTCTTTAAAATATAAACAAACATATCCATGGGTTTTATCTTCACAAATAGACTTCAGAAATTAAACCACGTAACTGAAACCTTTATAAAACATAACTTTTATTAATATATTAATAAAACATACTTGTATAAAATAGATTCTGGTAAGTCAAAACATACGTAAAATACATTTTGGTGACTCAAGGTATAATATAACTCACCTTAACTTTAATACCTTACTCTTCATTTCCACTATCAAAGACCCTTTTAACTTCTACCTTTTTTTTCCTTCTTTCTTTCCTTTCTTTCTTTCTTCTTTCTTCTTTCTTTTTCTTTCTTCTTTTCTTTCCATCAGCCGAATCACCTCCTATTTATAAGGAGGTGAGACCATTGCTTGGCCAACACGTGGCCAAGCCGTCCCTATCTGCCAGATTGTTTCTGATTCACTCCTAGATTCGTAGTTATCTTAAAAATAATTAAGATAATTATACTTTTGACCCAATATTTTAATATAATTATATAAATAAATTAATTCTTAATTAAATTACACTTTATCATATACCAATAAAAAATTAATTATTTATTTTAATACCACACCCATTATTATTATTTATATTATCTATATTATTATTATTTATATTTTGACCCATAAACTTTTAATAATTATATTATTTTACAAAATTACATACAAAATAAATTATATATTTTCCGAACTGAGATTAAATAATATTAGTATAAATTTTACAGAATAATTAAAAATCTGGATTGTTACAATCTTCACTCCTTTTAAAATTTCGTCCTCGAAATTTGTCATATGTAAGCTATCCGCTGCGCACTCTGATATATATATATATTAGATGATTAATCTGATAGAAAATAGAACCTCAAAAAAAAAAACTTTACCAAAAATAATTCACTGTCTAGTTGTCAAAAATTGTTTTGGGCCGAAATAAGAAATAAAGAGCGTCTTTAAAAACTTTTCACTCGTTTTGTTTATGATAAAAAGAAATAAAAATGAGAACACAATGACATAATTATATGCACGAATTGAAAAATTTGAGATGAACCTTTCATTGATGGGAAATAGTTTTAAAATTAGTATCTTTATAATTTGAACCCACTTTTAAAAAACGTCAAAATAAATTTTTTTTTTTTGAATACTGAACTGAAAATTATATATATTTAATTATATTATAATTTTGGTAGGTGCTTGAGTCCAACATCCTTCTTTTCTTGTCCTTCTTTTACTATAACAAATATAAATTATATCTAATATCCTTCACAAATTAGGCACACTAAAAAAAATAATTTATTATATATATATAATCATATAAAATTATAATATAATTAAATCGATTAACAAAATGTAATATTTAGGTACTAGTTACTCGCTATCCTACTTATTAAATGTGCGTGTGTCCTATGCTCCAATGATGATTTTTTTTTTATTTTATAAACCATTGCTCTGATACCATTTGTCACAACCCGCTCTCCGTACCCAAGGGTTAAGTATCGTGATGGCCAGTAACTGAGGTTACCTCCGGCCAATTCATAAACAAATAAATAAACGCAAGCGGAAGTAAAATTTAAATGAGGGTAACAAAATAATCATCGGAGCTTCTATTTTTATTACAAAATGTATTGACTAAAAAGGCCGATATTTACATAGAAAAATATCAATAAAAGTGCTGTGTGTGTCTATTCCGCAGCCTCGCATCTTAGACTTTCCAAAGGCTATTTCTGAATTGCATTATTTTCTGAAAATTGGTAAACAACTATAAGCACATGACAGAGTGAGAAATATTATACCAAGAGTATAAGGGACACGAAATAACCGTGGATCGTTAGTTAGGCCAAAACATTTACATAAACAAATCATTTAAGTAGCAGAAACTGAAATACAGATATTATATAAATATATAACCATAACCACGGTACAGAACAGAACCGAACAGAGGTCACAGAAGTGACAGTTAGAACAGAGATACGGATTCAAGAGGTGGCTCGTACGGATTCTAGAGATGGCTCCCACAATAGTGTAGCATTTAGTTCCGCACAGCACTTTGCTCCGCACATAACAGAGGTACGGATTCAAGAGGTGGCTCGTACGGATTCTAGAGGTGGCTCCCACAATAATGTAGCACTTAGTTCCGCACAGAATAGAGGTCAATGGATCAGAGGGCCACAAAGTAACCAAACAGAGGCTAATGGTTATTTAAGTCCCCCAAGGCGTGGGACTCCCGTGGTGGTACTTACAAAACATAATTATATATAATGTTATAACCAAATATTCTTTAAAATATAAACAAACATATCCATGGGTTTTATCTTCACAAATAGACTTCAGAAATTAAACTACGTAACTGAAACCTTTATAAAACATAACTTTTATTAATATACTAATAAAACATACTTGTATAAAATAGATTCTGGTAAGTCAAAACATACGTAAAATACATTTTGGTGACTCAAGGTATAATATAACTCACCTTAACTTTAATACCTTACTCTTCATTTCCACTATCAAAGACCTTTTTAACTTCCACCATTTTTTTCTTCTTTCTTTTCTTTCTTTCTTTCTTCTTTCTTTTTCTTTCTTCTTTTCTTTCCATCAGCTAAATCACCTCCTATTTATAAGAAGGTGAGACCATTGCTTGGCCAACACGTGGCCAAGCTGTCCCGCTCTGCCAGATTGTTTCTGATTCACTCCTAGATTCGTAGTTATCTTAAGAAATAATTAAGATAATTACACTTTTGACCCAATATTTTAATATAATTATATAAATAAATTAATTCCTAATTAAATTACACTTTATCATATACCAATAAAAAAATTAATTATTTATTTTAATACTAAACCCATTATTATTATTTATATTATCTATATTATTATTATTTATATTTTGACCCCTAAACTTTTAATAATTATATTATTTTACAAAATTACATACAAAATAAATTATATATTTTCTGAACTGAGATTAAATAATATTAGTATAAATTTTACAGAATAATTAAAAATCTGGGTTGTTACAAACTGCATGTGTAAATACACCTCCACACACTACATTATCAGTCTCATCTCGAGGTGAGAGATTAAGTGTTTTTTCAGTAATAAAAAGTAGAAGAATATCTCAACATACAAGCGTAAGTAGTTCTGAACTACAACGTTATTTGGAAAGCCCGTTAGTGGATGATTTTGATGATTTCGACATTTTGGAATGGTGGAAACAAAATGAAACTATGTGGCCTGTGGTTTCACAGATGACCTGTGATATACTAACCATTCCTATTTTTAAAGTTGCTTCGGAAACATCTTTTAGTGTAGGTGGACGGGTGCTGAGCGATTATCGCAGCAGGCTTTCATCCTAAATAGTTGAGGCACTGATGATATCCAGAGATCATATGAATGCGCTTATGAGAAGACAAAATTATTGTGAAAATGAGCAAATTCAAAATGATTTGGATGACATATCCTCGGGCAACGCGACTGGAATATCTGTCTCCTTCAATGATTGATTAACAATTTATTTTTTACTATTTTATTTCTTTTTTTTTTTTTGGTATTAGATTATTGAGGTAAAGTATAATGCAAATGATTGGTAGGCTAATAGGTGCCAACCTAATTAGGATATACTTGACTTATAGTGATGCAATTGCTCTACCATCATCAATAATCTACACTTTTTTATTTAATGATATAAAATTTGGTAATATTTAATTTCATTTTGAAATAAAAATTGTTCATTCAATAAATGTTATATAATTAATTTGATATTGTAATATTGAAAGTTTCATTTTCATATATATATAATTATTCACTTCAAAAGAAAAAAAATTACATAATTACATACTTTTTTAGTTATAAGTTCATAATTATAAAACACAAGTCATACATAATTAAATTTAAATACTACCATGAAACATAACAAAATAAAACATCTCATTAATCTTAGCTAAAATACTCTAGTATAATTTTTCTTTTATTTTTTTATCGCTAATAAATAATCTACATAGATAATGTATTTATCGTTCATTTTTCAAAAAGAATAAAAAAAAGACCCGCCTAGGCCCGGCCTGTGGCCTAAGCCCAGACCTTATTTTGAATGCCCCACTTTTTGGCCCATGGGCCTGATCAGCTCGGCCTGCTAAAAAAGCGAGAGCCCGCGAGGCCCGCTTGGGCCAGCCAGGAGCTCGGGCCTATACAGTGTGATCAATAACAACAATCTGAACCCACTAAACTCCACCATTTCCAATCATCTTGAAGATTAAATCCTACCATATCAGAATCTTGCTTTGCCACCAGCACTGCCTTCTTTCTCCTCTACCACCATTGCCCCTCTGCTCAAACCCAAAACCCATATTTAGACCACTCATTTTTTTTCAATCCCTTCATGAAATCTTCTTTTCTAAAACATCTAGATGGCCTAATCTTCAGATTAGCATGAGAGTGAAGGGAGAGAGAAAGTGTGGAACGACCACAACTAGATCAGTGTTGAAGACTACTAGAGCGATGACCAGATTGTTCGCAATTGTCGAATAGGGAAGTGATAGTGGCGATTGAAGAGGGAAGTGGTGGGACAATGGTGGAGATTGAAGGGTATATAGTATGACAGTAGTGGCGGTCGAAATGGGAAAAGAGAAGGGATTGTAGCAACAAATGATGGAGGTGATAGTGATTTGAGGAAGAGATTTTTCTCATATTTTGCTTATTCAATATTATTGCCATAGTTCCCTATCATATCTATCGTATCAGCTTTTATGTTGTAATTGTTGAGGGTGTTAATTTTGCTTTAATGGTGAAGAGTTGTACAGGGTGATACACATATGGAAAAGATTACGCTACATCCACCTCATAATTAAAATATATATAATTATATATTTTTTGAGTCATAATTAAAAAAAAATTATAACCAAATATCACAAAAGGTATAATCAAAGATTTCATGAGTCATAAATAAAATAATGTCATAATTGAAAAAAAAAATTGCACAACTTGAAGTGTATATGGTTGTTGGCTGTATAATTTGTAAAAGCCAATCACAATTTAACACGTGGCACGAAGAGGGCAATTTGAGGAGTTAATACAAGTTGTCAATCAAAGTCAGACACATGGCAGTTCGTATTGGTAATAATGGATCTGCCTAGCACTAGAACAATCGAGGGATACAAGGTGATGTGGACTAATGGTTACTCACAAAGTTTAAATTCAAAATCAGGAAGGAAGCCTAACTGCAAGAGTGGCGTAGTGGGACTGACTGTGAGAGAGCATGTTCAACAATCATGGGAGGACATTTCGACGGTTGAAAGCCCACTTCGACGGTTATCATTGAAAAATATAAATAGCAGAGAAGGCCCCAGAATTGAAGACCCAGACTCAGATAAAAAAGCCAGTTTATTTACTTCATTTCTCTTTCTACTTTTTACAGTTCTTTACATTTCTGCACTTCAATTCTTGTACTGCACTTCATTTCCTAGGAGTAGTTTCAAATAGCTTGTTACTGTAAACCTCTACGAGATTGGGTCAGATCATTGTAAATTTTCATTTTACTTAATGAAATTCAGATTCTGAAATTGTTCTTCACTTGTTGTTATTTACTAAATTCTCCTAAACAAGCCACCTGTAAAAGTCCTCTTCATTGAGGGTGAGAGAACTAAAACACTTTCGTCTGATAATTGGTTGGCAATTAATATTCTGTAAGAACTAATTGATCTTTGCCGGCATGCTTAAAATTATATTATTAACTTTCGAAAGCCAAAAAATCAACATATATTTTTGGCACGTCCAGTGGGACACTAAAATGGCTAGACGTAGGAGACAAGGAGAAAATGAACGCCTGGAAGAAGGTGTGGAGGGAGAGGTAGAAATACCTGATCTAGAGGATAACGTGATAACACATCCTATGAAAGCAACTATCTCATCAGAACCTATGGTTGAATAGACCAGCAACTCGAAACATGCGCCACATGTTCAAAATATTGGACGAGGCCATGGAATTGGACCATTCACTGTTCCGTCTACCCAACCAATGAATCCGTAGGGAGGCTTGGTAGATGCCATGGGACAGCAGTTAATGTATACAATGGAAATATGGGCAACATCCTTCATGGATCGAATGAATTCCCATCAACCAACTAGCACAAGGCGTATAGAGGAAAATTTAAATGTTCTTCAGCAAAGATTGGCTAGAGATAAACAGTCTATGCAGAGTAGTGGACATACCAATGGTCAGACTAGTAATCAAAATTATGAAAGACTATCACCTATACCTCAGTCATGGTATGAGCCTCTTTCGAGGCCTGGGGTGAATCAAAATATCTTATTACCTAATAGCGAAGCCATACAAATTGGTGGATCTAGGCCAACATAAGAAAATGGCATGAGAATGTTTCCAAATCCCATGTTCGAAGCCATGCCTGGCACAAGGGGGTTCACTAATCCTCTGTTTGAATTCACACCCGGGGGGTTGTAAGGGTTTCCTGCGGCTGGGAGAGAAACAACACCTATTCCTCCTATTGTAGCACCTTTCGTAGGTCCTTTCACAGGACAGGCTAAGAGAGGTCAACCATACCCTCAATAGCAGCCAGTACCACAGGGTCAGGCAGTCCCAAATATCTCCTTATGGACCAATAAGGCCTCAAGCATATGGTTTTCCACCAAACCCTATGTTTGTTCCTCCAGTCGTAGTCCAACAAGCACAGAATATGGTTTCTAGGGACCAAATTGCTGATATTGTCAGAGAAATGTGTGGACCTATGGCTTGGAGGGTTCAGACTCCTGTGTATAGAAAGCCATACCTAGAATGGGTGGATAGGGTCCATGAATACCCAAGAGGGTTTAGAATACCAGACTTTGCTCTCTTTTATGGAAATGGAAACTAGTTAATAGTAGAACACATTGCCAGGTTTACAGCCTAATGTGGTGAATTTACCAACAATGACTATATGAAGTTAAGACTCTTTCCAAATTCTTTAACTGGGGCAGCCTTTGTATGGTATATCAACCTTACATCTGGTTCTATCCAAACTTGACAGCAAATAGAGGTAGCATTTCATGTCCAATTCTTCCAAACAGAGCTTGAAGTTTCCATAACAGATTTGGAAAAGTTGAGCCAAAGGCCTGATGAGAAGGCTACTCAATTTATTGCTAGATTCAAAAGGGCACAAAACAAGTGTAGAGTCATTCTACCGGAGCCTGAATTTGTGAGATTGGCTCAAAATGGTTTAAAGTTTAGGCTTCGAAAGAAGTTCGACTCAACTGAGTTTCGAGACTTGGCGGAATTAACCTATAAAGTATCTAGATATGAATCTTTACTTGAGGAAGAACATGATCGAAGTAATGCATCATATAAAACTTATTATAGAGACCCTAATTATGAAATTGATGCAGTAGAGACCGTAGGGAAAAAGCCTATGACCTGTAAGGCGTTAATTCATAAGGACACTACAATAGACCAGCAATTTAAAAAGAAAGATCTTCATAGGAAGTATATTTTTGATTTAACAAAAGCAAATGACATTTTTGATCATTTGCTTGCAGCAAATTTCCTAAAGTTACCAATAGGAGTTAAGATCCTTACCCCAGGAGAACTTAAAGGGAAAATGTACTGTGAATGACACAATTCTTGGTCTTATTTAACTAAAAACTATATTGTTTTTCGGGATAGGATCCAAGAACAGATTCGAAAAGGGAGTTTAAAGTTCCCAGCCAAAGCAGAGAAAGCTATGGGGATTGACACTAACTCATTCCTAGAGATTGGGGAAGTTACAGCCAATGTTGGCGTGCCAGATTTCCAAAACCTATCCTTGAAAGAATTGAAGGAGGTTAATGTGCAGATGCGTGTTTCCAGCCAGACTGTTTTCAAGAAGGACACCAGAAGTTCACCAGCAAATGGATAGAGCTTTGCAGACCAAAAGGATGACTCTAGTGAGGAGGCGCTGGATGATGATTCTCTTGAGGCAGTTGTCATGCAAAGGATGTGTCCCAGATGCAGGTTAAGTTACAAATGGTTGAAAGGGCTCCCAATTGATGGGAAACAGTATTACAAAGATGTACAGAGACACCCTAAGGCAACCAATACCTACAACAAGAGGCCATACCCAACTGGTCCCTGACAACAGCCATTCTTGGTTGGACCACCAGCCACTGGAATGCATTCCAAGGGTAACAGACATTTGCATGAGTTCAGACCACCCAATTATTATAGGATGAAAGGTAATTATCCTGAGAGAAGGCTTGAATTGGGCTCAAGTCAAGGAACCAGAGCTAGTAATTGGCCTCCGAGGTCAAGTTCGAACAAGAGGCAAGGCAATTACCCTAAAAGAAGGCCTGAATTAGGCTAAAGACAGGGTGCCAGAGCCAGTGAATGGCCTCAGAAGTTAGCTTTGAAGGTGGTTTCAAAGACTGAGAAAGCAAGTTCAGCAATTGAATCAGTGAGTTCATGGGTACCTTGGGTGCCAGACTGATTTGTCATATAGAACAAGCCTAAGGAAATACCTGCACAGAGGAGTGCCTTTGAAGACCAGGGCAGAATGATTAAAGTCCCTTGGTGGCTTCACATAATTAGGTATTACTCAAGCACCCAAAGACAAAAGAACCAGATATGGTTCCAGTAATCTCTAGGTCTCGAAGGAGAAGGATCCTACGAAGGTACACCATGTACCAAAAGGATCTAAAGGAAAGCGGTGAAAGTTCTTCATTAGCCTAGTCAAAAGGCCAGACAGAGGAGAAAGAAAGTCCAAAATTGGCTTCTCAGAACAAAAGAAGTGTCAGTAGAGAGTAGTTGGCTAAGTTTCATACTAAATTGAAAGCTAATGAAAGATCCAGCTTAATAGGTCTTGAAAAAACCTTGATGGAAAGTGACAGCGAAACAGAAAGAGAAGTGGAATTAGGCAAAAGGAAAGAAATGGCTGAAGATGAGATGTTTGTAGCCTTCATGGTTGAACAGACCTTTTTGGTTGAGAAGCTAATAGGAGCAGATCACAAACGAGTTGATTTGAAGGAAGTCACCAGTATTGAAGTACCAGAGTGCAACATGGAGGGTGCTTCCGAAATAATTGAGCAAGTTATTTTGGAAAAGAAACAAGTGCAGCTAGTAATTCAGTTTGGCTCATTTCCTCTAGTGTCAGTAAACATGGTATATATATATTGCCACAGGAGTTCCAAGCTAAAGATGGAGACCAAGAAGACTAGGAAGATGACCCTATTCTAGTTTCTAGTGAAGATTCAAAGGTTAGCATGATTCAAGTTGAGTCTGAAGTGGCCACACCAATGAAAACTGAAGATGAAAGTGAGGAGGTGAGTATTAATCTCTCTTATCCCTTCGAGTAACCTACAACATCCATGACGCAACATGTTAAGCCCTTGTATATCAAGGCTTATTTTGATGGGATACAATTAAACAGGGTGTTAGTGGATAATGGGGCAATAGTGAACCTGCTTTCGAAGTCCTCTTTGAAGAAATTAGGAAAAAGAAACCCCAGATTAATCCCAACCAACACAACCATTGCTGGCTTCGTTAGGAATAAGCAGATGGCTCAAGACATCCTGCCTATCAACTTGAGTGTGGGAACTAGAGATTGTATGACGGCATTCTTTGTTATAGATAGTAACGCCAAGTATAATGCTTTACTTGGCAAGGATTGGATCCACACCAACAAATGTGTGTCTTCCTCTCTACATCAGAAGATAATGATGGCCCTATACAATGGAGAGACAGAGGAGATCAATGCAGACCCTCAACCCTTTATCGTTTGTGTTGACTTTGCAGAGGTCAAATTGTATGCTGAAGGAGTGACACCGCTCAGTATATTGAGAAAACCTAGCCGAAGTGATGGCTGATGAGGAAGTAGCATACCTAAAGCACATAGTGCAAGAGAGTGCTGATGAAAAATTTGTCATCAAGGATAACAATGATGCCTGGTTGTAGGCAAAAAGATGAGGCTCAAAAAGCCAGACCCTTGGCTTTAGTTAAGTTTTCAGTATTGGACATAAAATCAATAGTCCGGAAGATTCAAGAACAAGAGAGGGAAGCCATGGTAGTTGGCTGTAAGCAAGAGCAACAATAGGTCAGGCCTTTGACCTTTGATAAGTACTGTGCATTGGACATTGAAACAAAAGTCCAGGAAATACAAAAATAAAAAGCCTTATGGACAGATTTTGTCTATGAGGAAGAAAGCAAAGATGTTGAACCAGAGAAAGTGGGAGTAGAACAAAACAAAGAAGTTGCTTCGAAGGCTGAAGAAGTCAAAAGAGAAGCATTAGCAAGTGCTCAAGTACAAGACCCCTTAGAAGAAGTCAAATTTAGGGGAAGGTTATGCACAACTGTAAGAACTAGAATTTTTGGACAACTAATTAGTTTGTTAATCATAATATTAAGTCAATTCATAGTGATTATTAAATTATTATGTTAATAGCATCATGATTTATACCAATATAAAAATTCCTATAAATAAAATTATTTATCTTTCTGTGATTAAATTTTTGTATCTAAACATAGTTGTGGACACTAAATGAGTTAAATAAATAATAACAAAGTTGGTTAAAGGATAGAAGGGAGAAAAAAAAAAAAAAAAACAGATTTGTTGTTTTGGGTAGAACATTTCGGCTGTTTTTCTTCCTTATAAAGCTGTTGCATGCTCTAAGCCTATTCTTGTAGATGATAGTTCCCAAGCCAAGAGAAAAAATAAAATAAAATAAAATAAAAATAAAGATTGCCTCCAAGCTCCTATATATAGTGCACTATTCACCTCTTTTCATCTCCACGGCTGAGGAAAGAAAAAGAGATGAAGAGTAGAAAAGAAAAGAAAAAGAGAGGAAGAAGAGAGGGTCCTTGGTGGTTACCAATTCAAAACAAATTTTGAGAAGTGTTTGTAAAAGCTCGTAAGGAAGGAATACTCAACCTCTATCCTCCCTCAAATATTTTTCTTAACTGAATCTATATATTAAAAATATGTAAGAGTGTGCATTGTTAATACACAATAGCTCAATGCATGTTCACATTTTGATAGAATGATAATCTTATGATTATATGATTTCTATCCTTCTTGCAAGCATGGATTAGATGGTTTAGTTACTAATTTTTCTTCTTATGTGTGCAAATATTCTCTATTGTTTGAATTAATCTTGCATGCTTATGAACTTGTGTTTACTCTTTATAAATATTATTTTCATCTATTCCCTATTACCACTAATAAAAGTAAATATGAAAGATTAGAGTTTCACATGGGAATAGTAGCAAGAAATAATTTTTATGGTCTTACATATAATTTATGGTGAATACAAAGTGTGTTTTTCACAAAATAATGAACTTCCAGCTAAACAGATTTTTTATCCGTTTTGAATAAACCCAAACAAACTCATGAGAACACTTTCATAAAATCTGAAACTACTAGAGTTAGTTTAACATGTTTTCATGGTGCTAGAATATCGAAAAAAATTATTTGACAACGTTTCGTGGTCAAAACATATTTTTAACTTCATTGTTGCCTAGAGACAGCAGCAATGCTGACTTTGCCAGGTCACCGTTTATTCTACAGAATGAGTTCTCAAGTGATTCAAATTGGAAAAATTAGATTTTCAAGTTACCTTTCAAATGCCGCTGGTTTCATAATTTTTTTTTTTTTTTTAAGCATTGAGAGAGAAATGCCAATATTTCCAAAACGCAATAAAATCTGTCCAGTTTTCTTAGAAAAATTATTTGACCATCTTCCATTGGGTTTCAGTCTTCAAACTCTTCTGGAAATATGTTCTAAACTCAAATATCTAGCAAATTGTTTTGACCATACCTCTTTTTGACACCGTTTGAGGACCCTTTTTATTTTTCAAACATAGATCACCTATGCTGGAAGTTAATGTAACTCACTGTCCCAGAAAAACTAGTTTTCTTCAAATTTTATTTCTCCATTTTGAAATCGTTTTTAGCCCTGGTATTCTTCTAGAAATATTTTCCTAACTCGATGAACTAGCACCAGTTAAAATACTATAATGGTTGAACTTCGTTTGGTATGGGTTTCATATTTTTTTGTCTTACCATATAGTGCTAAAAGAAGAAGTGTGTGAATTCTTAAGAAATTTTATGATGATTCTTAAGACATTCTATCATATTTATTTTGGTTGCCATACATGATTGTGTTGTGCTATATAACCATTATGTCACTGTGGTTTTCAAACTAAAACTTGCATATGCATCCAAATGTGATTTTGACGAAGTAAAGAAACACGAAATTGAACCGATGATACATTAAAATTTGAAAGTGATGTGGTAAGCCCGGTTTAGAATCTTGCGCAAGTACGTTGTGAACCCTAACATGGCATGGAAAGGTATTTCGGCTTTTATCGGTATAGGCGATATAAGGTTGGTGGCGCGGGTGTCACAACATAGACCGTTCCCTTGGGGCAGACCGTGATGTCACGACTTGGGTACGTAACCCTGGTGTGTAGGCATCATTGGTAGTTACAGCAAGTAACATTTGAATATTTGACCAAGGAGGAGTCAGAATTGCCCGTGGCCATTGCTTAGCGGTTGAGTGGAAATAGTACTCCGCGGGGAGTTACTTAAACTTATCTGATAAACTAAATCTATGAGAATTTAAAAAGAAAGGTGGGTATTTTCCTTATGATGAAATACTGCTTCCGTTTGCCCTTTTTTTTATTATTATCTATTGTTATTATTTCAACCAATAGCATTCCTGTTATGCTTATTAAATGATACTTGTTATTCTGTTACTATACATTATTCATTAATTGTGAGTATTATCATCGGGGTGGGTATTTTCGGGTTGTAGTATCTTATTGAGCTCGTCGCTCATTGGCATTCCCATTGCCCTGGCGTTTTATGCCATGTACTGAAGAAACCGAAGGAAACACCGACGCCTTACAAGGGGACATTTAGCCTTGGTTAGCTTGAAGAGTGCCCAAGTTTCATGAACTGTTTTTTAAATTTTCTAGTTTTTCTCTAGTTTTCTTTTTATATTTGTGTTTTTTTTTTTTTATGTACTAAGACTAAGTTGTAATTTAAGAACTTTAAATTTCTGGGTTGTTAATTAATGGATGTTAGTAATATTGGTGGCAATATTGATTTTAAGTTCTAAATCTTATTATGATGTCCTTAAATTTTGGGGCGTCACAATATGGTATCAGAGCTTAGGTCTAGACCCCCTTGAGACCTTGGGTAGACTTAAGCAGACGTCTCTTACTACGTTTCAATTAAAAACATTTTATGATCTAAAGCCTTACCAAAAGTATAATAGTGTCATATTTCCTCTGTAGGATATCGAGCCCACCCCACAACGGTGACTGGCTCTCGGATCAAGAATCTGAGCCAGAAGAGGAGCCATTACTAAGTGATCCAGAAATATGGGCGGTGGTTTCCGAGTCTGAACCAGAGGAAGAGGATCCGGAAGAAGAAGCGATGGAAGAGGTGAATAAAGAGGTTGACTTGGAAATAAACTCTGTGGAACCCTTAGCCGTCCTTTCCCCTGAAGAGTCTGAAGGAGAATAGAGCAAGATGGAGTCGGACCCCATCTCCTCCATAGAATATGCCTTCGAAGAAGACGAGGCGGACTCGGGAAATGTGGCGCAAGAGGTGGCATTCCCAATTGGACTTAGGGTGTATGTCAGGCTAGAACTAATAATACCTTGCGAGTGAAAGCATCGAAGGGAGGATGACAAATACATGGAACCTGTAAGAGTTGTCCAGGAATTTGTTGGGGCCATGTACGAGGTTGACCCTTTACCACCAGCCTTGGCCGACAATTACACCAACCTCTTCCACCAGCGGGACATTTTCTTAGTAGCCTCACCGGCCGGAAAGATTATCCTTACGGATGGGACGGTGGACTTCCGCGAACCACTCACTTACGAAGAGGTCCCCGTGAGGATTTTGAGCCCGAGCGTGGGATTGGAAGGACCTAGGTTGCTAATTCGTTGGAGGTGCTACGGACTTTACGATGAGAGCTGAGAGTATGCCTGGCAAGTGCATCAACACTATCCGTGGCTCTTCAATTAAGAGGAATTGAAAAGGGGTAGGCTAGGTTGCTTAACAATTTTGTTACAATTTTATTGTAAAGGCCTAGTTTTACAAATATTAGTAATGGGGCAAGAGAGTCCCCTCGATTATGTAGTAGAATGATTTTTTTTTTCCTGTATTTCTTTCCCTTCTTTTATGAATGTACTGATCTTTTGTTATCATTAATGAAATCCTAGTATTTATAAGTTTGTGTGTTGGACTATTTTACTTGCATTTTATCTTTAAAAGATAATATATTTATATATATATAATAATAAATAAATAAATAAAGGGTGTAACAATAATATCCTTCGTACAGAAAATGGTAGGAAGAACTAGGGCAAATGGATCCAATGACAACAACAACAATGACAACAACAGTGACATCATGAATTTCGTTCGAGCAATTACTAATGAACTAAGAAACCAACCCAGGCGTGAAAACAACAAAGCAGAATTAATAGCGAATTTCAAAAAATTAGGCCCCAAATTTTTTTTGGAGAACCCAATCCCTAGACGGCTAAGGCATAGATAAGGCAAGTGAAGAAAATATTGGAGACACTAGAGATTCAGAATGAGCAAGACCAAGTGTCCCTCGCTTCATTTCTCTTCGATGGGGAGGCTGATTTCTGATGGACAATGATTAAGGAAAGCCGTCAAGTGGCAGAACTATCTTGGAGACAGTTCAAGGAGTTGTTTATCTTTGAAGTTATACATTGCTTAGCCCAGGACAATGAAGAAGGCAAGGAGCAAGCATTTTATTACCTTAGTAGGTTTTTAAATTCTTGTGAATGTAAATACTCAGCTGTAGAAAAACTGTGCCTTGCATTGTACTTTGCAGCAATGAAATTGAGATATTATCTTTTGCCAACTGTTATCTTGGTAATTGCAACCACAGACTTTGTTAAGTAAATGTTGTCTAGACCAATGTTGAAAGGAAGAATTGACAAATGGATATTAGCTTTGTCAGAATTTTATCTAGAATATGTCCTCTAAAAGACAGTAAAATGACAAGTTTTGGCTAATTTCTTGGCAGATCATCCATGTCGAACAGAAAGCCAGGAAATAATGGATCTTGGTATGGTCCATGTTGAGCCATGGCAAATATGGTTCGATGGATCAAAGGCCAATGGTTTGATTGGGATTGGTGTTGTAATTAAGTCACCATAGGGGATAGAAGCGACACAAGATTTCAGGGTTGATGAAATTACTTGTTCCAATAATCAAGCTGAATATGAAGCTTTAATAATGGGGCTAGAAATGCTTATTGGATTACAAGCTCATGCAGTTGATATATTCAGAGATTCTCAATTGGTTGTCAACCACGTGAAAGGAATTTTCAAATGTCAAAATGCAAGCATGTTACTATATTATGTTGTTGCATTACATTTGCTTTCTCAGTTTTAGATAGCAAATGTGACTTATATCCCAAGATTCATGAATAACAAAGCCAATGATGTAACTCAGAAGGCTTCGAATTTTTGAAGACGGGATGACACTCAATTGAACATAAGTCAAGCAACATATCAAAAATTAATACCACATTTAGCTAAAAGGAATGTGGTGTTGGAAGTCAATCATAATGACTTACAGGATCAAGATTAGAGGCATCCAATCATGCAATACTTAACTGGCCGATCTTCGAAGGCCAGCAGAAAAATTAAATTACAATCTATGCCATACATAGTGTATGGTAATGCTCTTTACAAAATGGGAGCAGATGGGTTGTTATTGGAATGTCTAGGGCCGAAGGAGGCATTGACAGCCATGGCTGAAGTCCATGAAGGCATTTGTGGTACTTATCAGCTTGGTGTCAAGATGAGGTGGCTGCTTCGAAGGCATTCCTACTATTGGCCAACCATCCTTAAAGATTGTATAGAGTATGCTAGAGGTTGCCAGGCATGCCAAAAGCACGTCATGATAAGACATGTACCAATAACTGATCTGCATGCAGTTGTGAAGCCTTGGCCATTTAGAGGTTGGGCCATGGATATGATAGGGAAAATACATCAACCCTCTTTGAAGCATCGTTGTTTCATCCTAGTGGTCACAGATTACTTCACTAAGTGGGTTGAAACTAAACCATATAAGGCTGTAGATCAAACTGAAGTCATTGGATTTATTAAAGATCTGATTCACAGGTTTGGCATTCCACAGATTATAACTGTAGATAATGAGACTGTATTTGATGGAAAGATGGTAAAATCTTTCACAGTAGAGTTTGGAATTAGCCTTGTTAATTCCACCATTTATTATGCACAAGCAAATGGCCAGGCAGAATCATCCAACAAGTCCTTGAAAAAAGGAATACAGAGAGTTGTGGAAGACAATCCTAGAGATTGGCATAACTTGTTGTTGGATGTATTGTGAGTTTATAGGACTTCTCCAAGATCAAGTACATGAGTTACTCCTTATACCTTAGTATATGGGCATGATATAGTGTTGCTTGTGGAGATTAATATTTAGGTCCTTGAGGGTGAAATGCTAGGACCAGTTAGCTTCTGAGCAGTACTATCAGAGCATGTTCTTGGAATTAGAAAATATGGATGAAGCTAGAATTTTGGCATTAAATAATATTCTTTTCCAAAAGAAGAAGGCAGCCAAAAACTATAATAAGAAAGTCAGGTACATTAGCTTTGATGAAGGTGATTTGGTATGGAAGACAATACTTCTAATAGGAATTAAAAGCCATAAGTTTGGCAAATGGTCACCTAATTGGGAAGGACCATATCAAATTCATAGAGTCTTGCTTGGGGGAGCATACCATTTGAGAAATTTAACTAGACATGCGCATCCTAAGAAAATTAATGGTAGGTATTTGAAACCTTATTATCCAACTGTATGGGAAACACAAGGAGTGTAGAAAATGCTAAACAAGAGAAGCATGAAAACACTCAAACAATAAATAAGGATTTCATTTCATAAAGAATTAAGTACATGCAGCCATAGATTGGCCCAAAAATCAGTACAATGCTTCAGTTGTTCCCTTATAATTGATTCTTTATCCCTAAGGGATGGGAACAACTGAATGGCTGTAGTCATGTCTTGCTTACGGTTAGCTAGCCCTTGATTGGTGATCTGCAACTTTGTGGCAGTTCGATCCAAGGCTAAGTTAATCGTTGCTAACTCCTTTTCTAATTGTGCCTTTTTTCTCCAAGAGTTGGATGCGAAACTGAGAAGCAAAGCAATGTTGTCCCTTCAATTTAGATACCTCAGTATGTATATGGGAAACAAATTCCTTGTCTTTCAATAGCTTCTCTTTTGCAGCTTTAGCAATGTGGCAAATGTTGATATAGAAATCTATGGTAGTTGCTGCCTCAGATAAGTGGCTTGAAATGGCCATGTTGGATTGCTCAATGACTTTGCAGCATTGGAGGAAACTATTCTTAAGTATGGGTCTTTGTAAGGCTTCGAATGGGATCCTTGAAAATGATGTTAGCAATTCCAAACAAGTGCCTAAGTCCAATGGAGGCAAAGAAGCTCCGCTGATGGTTGATGAGCTCTCAAAAATTTCCAAGAGAGAGTCAGCAGGGGCCAATGGTTTAGTTTCATCGCTAGTTGCTAAAGTGGTTGAAGGTGTGTCAAAAATGCTAACCAGCCGGGCTTCAAAAATGTCCATCTCTTCCACTAACATTGAAGGTACAAAGAGGTTTGGAAGAGATGGTTGCATAAGAATAGGAGAAGAGATTGAAGTGTCCTTGGTAGTGTCCATAGTCCTGGCCACAAGTAAATCAAGAGAAGAGGGACTGGAGCTAGATGGTGGTGGCAAAAAAGAAATTGGTAGGCTACCAATATCTTCTCTAGAAGCACCAGTTATCACTAATGAAGTGATAATTGGAGCCTTCTCAAGTGATAAAGGAGAAACCAGGATTGTAGAGAGAGTAAATTGGGCTGAGGTAAAGGTTAGATAAGGAAGATATAGAGTTAAGCCCATGGACAAAGAGATAGGGATGCTTTGCCTTAAAAAATGTATGGAAAGTGTAGAGTCAGGAAGTGGTAGTATTGTTTGGATGGACTCTACACTTAAAGGTACTTTGGTGTTGATTTTCTTCCCCCTTTTCGAGGCTATCTCTAATGGTTTTTCAACTTCAAATAAGACTGAAGAAGTCATTGTCGAGGAAGAGGTGGGGTAACTGTTGCTGCAAGACAAGAAATAAGAAGTAATGGTAAGTTTTATTGCTGAAAACTTGGAAAAGAAATTACTAGAGAAGCTAAAAGAAATTACTAGCCTCGAAAGTGGTGGAAATGGTTGGAGAGCTGCGGAGAGCATACTGTTCGGCAGTTTGTTGCCTCATTGCAGTTTCCCTTTGAAGTGTATCAGCAGCAGCAGCTTCAGTCTTTAATATCTGCTATTGCCTCCTTTTCTCATACCTCTAGAAAATCACCAATTCTTTGGATTGCTCCATTTCTACTGCCTTGGCGGCCGCCTGATGAGCAGGGTCATCATTGAAATCAGAGGGGGAGACTATTATTTTCTTCTTCCTCTTAAGTGGTGTTTCTTCAGGTATTTCATCCTCTTCAGGACCAAGCACAAGTTTTTTCTTCTTTTGCTGTTGTTGCTTGTCCTTAAGAATATTTAGGGCTTGAGCCCTTTGAGGAGAGTCTACTTGTGAAGCTCCTGCATCAAAAGGAAAGCCATAAGTAGATGAGTAAGGCATTATAAGCATCATAAAGAAAAGAAAATGGAAAAAAAAGAAATGCATGCCTCTCTTCGAAGCAGCCCTGGTGACTCTAGGAGGGGGAGGAGAGGCAGCAAGAGTAGTCTCTGTGACAGTCGGAGTAAGAGCTGGGATAGCAGGGGTAGTAGAGACTGTAATAGTGGTCCTAGTCTTTTTGGGTTTGGCTTGAGAGGGCACATTCAGTTCCACTAACAGATCTTTGGGAGGTATTGCCAGGAGCACCTCCATATTGGCTGTCGACCAACTTTGAAATCTTTTCAAAGTTGTGCCATGTGGGATAGAGAGGGTGAATTGAAACTCACTCAACTCTTGTAGCAATTTAAATGTTGCTTCCTCCAATTTGTTTTTGAGTACCTTCAGGTCTCTGACTGTGAGATTGGTATTGGAGAGGCTACAAAGAGAGACAGGAATTCCTTGAGGAAGCCCAAATTGCCTGGCAAATTGGGAAGGATAGTAAACTTCAGATATACATCTGTAAGCTCGAAGATTCAACGTACCGATAAAGAGCACCCTTGGCAACAAGATAGAGGCCCACATATCCTTGTGTAGTGAATTGCAACATTCCCTATCAGCCAAAAATGTCCTGAGCTAGGCTGGTCTTGTATTGGTTTCGAAGGGGCAAAAGAAGGAAGGAAGTGGAGAAATTGGGAGTTGATGAAAGAAAGTAAAATAATAGGCAAAGCTGGAGGGGTAAAGAAAATCCTGGCAAATTTCTCTCCGTAAGTAGTGGGTTCTTGCACCAAAAATCTCAAGCACTTGGAATGTAAACCAGTGAAATATGCGAAGAGCCAGAGTTGTAATACCTAAAGGGGGCTTCCTTGGTTGACATCCGGAGGTTTCTCGCAAAATTGGGAACATGCCCTATAAACATGGCCTAAAACATAAGGAGCGAAGGCTATCCTCTTCTTTGAGGCAAGAGCCTTCGCAAGTGGGGCAAAGTTAGGCATAATCTGCTGAGATGAAGTACAAAAGAGAAATTTGCATAACTAATACAGAATGAAAGAAAAGAACTCTTGGTCACCTACAGGACCTACCTTCTTATTCTCAAATTTTACAAAATCACTGAAGGAAGAATTCAAAGGTGGAATGGTGAAGTTGACCGGAAGGTCTGGGTAGCCAGGTATAAAGGGAGCACCAAGTGGTGAGAGCCCTAAGGGATGACAAATATCAAGAACGGTGGGGGCCACCATGCCCCACTGAAACTGGAAAAAATTAAAAACTGAATTCTAGAAACAAAGGGCTGCATGAATCAAGAAAGGATCCTCAGGGATAATGAACCTGGAAAGGCAAATGGCATCAAGGATACAGAGCTCTTGCAAATCCCATTCTCTGGCAGGCACAACCCTGTCATACCACTCCTCCCATTCAACCCTCAATGTGGGCCAACAGCGGTAGGGGCGGTTTATCCTCCAGCTTTCCCAATCAAAACCCCGTTCGTAGAGGAGACAGTGATTCTCTAGACGAGGATACAAAGTAGGAAGTTGAGCTGGGGCTTCTCTAAAGATAGGTCCCAAGACATATTCCTGTTGTTCATTATGGCGAGGAATAAAGAGGCGACCATCTATGGTATTCGGTTCACCAGCTTTGAGATTAAATATCTTTTTGTCGATACACCTTTTTAAAGCCACTGATGGACTCACGCGCTCCATAACTGGTACTTTTAAGGAGGAAGAAGCCATTACCAAGAGTTTTCGAAGGACGAAGCTGAGAAAAGAGTAAAGAAAATGAGAGATATATAAATGAAGGGTTTGTGTTTTAGGCGAGCTAGTAAGTTAAAAGCGTGAAGGGAAAGGGTTTTTAAACCTTTCTGTCTGAAAGATGCCCAATCTGTCTAAATGGGTAAAAAGACCCGAAATAGATTGTTTGGCTGATTTTGGAACCCGTTTGAATTTAAGACTTTGTCTTAAAATTTGTAGGATTCCTAAAAGTATAACATGAAAAGTTTCTCTCAAAGGTGATTGTTTGGACAGGAAACGTATCCCAAACAATCAGATTGGTTTCGCAAACAAATATTTGGCTTCGAAGTCAAGATTTGGCTCTAAAGCGAGATGTCCAACATCTAGCAAGGGCTTCGAAAGCAGGGAGTTGACTTCGAAGCACATTTTATGCCTAAGAATACAAGAATGCTTAGGTTTTGTCTGCTTCAAAGGGATTGGAGACTTGTTTCTAGGTTCTTGTAAAAGATAAAATCCTTCGAGTTAAACTTTCAAGTACTCTGTAGCTAGAATTTGTTTGTTTTAGACTTTGAAGTTGCAAAACCAGTATTTGGCCAAACAGTGAAAGAACCCAAATGGACTCACTCTTTAAGAGTAAGCAGTATAATTCCTAAGGGAAGTTTCCATACTTTGAAGCACGTAGGCTGTTTTTCGAAGCAAAAATGTTTAATTCGAAGTTGTTGGTTATACAGATTATGTTAACTATGTAATTGGAATGTGAAGCTTAGGACAAAAATTGTCTTCCTTAAGAGAAAATTCCACACTTTGAGGATACTTAAGTTTAGTTTCAGAGCAAGATTGGTTGATTCGAAGTTTTTTGTGAACATAGTAAGAAGCAAGGTCGCATCAACCATACAACCAAGCATACAATTGGAGCATAAAACCAGATCATGCCAAATAGGGAGGGAAAAACCCTCCTTTTATTGATATGTAAGTAATTACATTAGAAAGCCTTCTTGGCTACAAATTCAATCTCATAAAAATAAGAAATAGAAAGAGTAACAAGTTCATTAAATTTGACCCAACAATGTTCAATGAACTTATGTTCTTTCTTTATTCTACTTTTTATCATATCAAAGTGGGGTTGTTGCAATTAATATGATTTTATTTGGTGAAAAAGTTGTTCAGCTTTCACCTTGAATTCTATCTCTCTCAAGCCTTGTTCCATTTCATCCATATTGAGATCATCCCACTACGCTGAGGCCTTATTTTTGAAGTCATTATATTTTTTTATGAGGTTTTTTGCTTCATAATGTGTTTGAATTCGGTTGGTTGTTATTTTGTCCAAAGAATTACTGGTAGCCAAAGAAATTTTGTACCAGTGACGAAGGAGTGGAAGTTGGTCCAGAAAAGTTTGAAGTTTTGCCTGGGTGATGGGGTTGAGAACATGACCCCGAGTCATAACATCGCAGGCCCATTGGAAGTTCTTGAGAGGAATTTCATCTCCAAGAACATTGAAGGGCAAATGAGAGAAGACAGCTAGCAGAAGTTGAGCTTGATGTCTCTCAAAGGCAGTTGGAAGAGACGGAAGTTGGTAGGAAGGAATAAATTGATTCTTGAAAAGAGTAAGCTTCAATTCCTTCATCTAATGAGGATTCTGGGGAAGATGAGGTACAGAGGGATCCATCCTGAAAGAAGAGGGGAACTGAGGGTTGTTTACGCATTCGAGCTAGTCAGAAGAGCCAAGTTTGGCCCTCTTAGCCAAGAATGACGAATTGTATCCCTGTGCTTCGTTAGGGCGAGGAATTCCTCGCACTATCTTCGTTGGTATGGAGGACGTGTACCATGCCACAAGTAACTTGTCCTCCAAACTGTATCGGTGATGAATGGGTACATAGGGGTAAGTCACTGAGCTCCGAGCAGAAGGAGGAACAGAAAGGGGATCATCGAATTCAACAAATCGATGGTGAATCCGTTCCTTTAGTTCAGGTTCATTAGGTTTTGGCCAACTTTCCCAGCCAGTAGACCTGGAGGAAGAAGGAGCAGCTATGTCCTATGCAGAAGGTGGTGGGGTAGAAGAAGAAGCAGTTATGTCCCATGCAGAGGATGGTGGGGCAGAAGATGAGTTTCCAAGATCCATTTTTGTAAATGCTTGATCTAAGGGTTTGTAGTTGGCAAACTTTTGGTCTAAAGGTTGGTGATTTGCAAAAGCTTCCATAACTTGCATAAATGGAGGCGAATAGGTGTAACCAATAAATGCATTGAGATTCTTTCGAGGCCTATAATCATCTTCTATAGACTCCGCGTATGCTCGATCAATGTAGGAGAAAGTGTGATTGGCCATTGGGGATGTACTAGTCTTTTCGTCTACACAAAGAATGGAAGTGCAAGATACAAGGATTTAATGAAGTTCACTGCTTCATTATTCAAAAAGCGGTTATACTACCAGAATACACAGAGTCCATGCACGTCTTAGAACGTGAGTGGATTGCACTAGTTCACTAATATCACTAAGTATTGGATATATTAGTGCGTGGGGTAATGTTGGCTATATAATTTGTAAAAGCCAATCACAATTTAACATGTGGCACGAAGAGGGCAATTTGGGGAGTTAATACAAGTTGCCAATCAAAGTCAGATACGTGGCAGTTCGTATTGGTAATAATGGATCTGCCTAGCACTGGAACAATCGAGGGATACAAGGTGATGTGGCCTAACGGTTACTCACAAAGTTTAAATTCAAAATCAAGAGGAAAGCCTAACTGCAAGAGTGGCGTAGTGAGACTGACTGTGAAAGAGCATGTTCAGTAATCATGGGAGGACATTTCACGATTGAAAGCCCACTTCGACGGTTATCATTGAAAAGTATAAATAGTAGAGAAGGCCCCAGAATGGAGGACCCAGACTCAGATCAAAAAATCAGTTTATTTATTTCGTTTTTCCTTCCAGTTTTTACAGTTCTTTACATTTCTGCAATTCAATTCTTGTACTGCACTTCATTTCCTAGGAGTAGTTTCAAATAGCTTGTTGTTGTAAACCTCTACGAGACTGGGTCAGATCATTGTAAGTTTTCATTTTACTTAATGAAATTTATATTCTGAAATTGTTCTTCACTTGTTGTTATTTACTAAATTCTCCTAAACAAGTCACCAGTAAAAGTCCTCTTCATTAAGGCTGAGAGAACTAAAACACAATCGTCTGCTAATTGGTTGGCAATTAATATTCTGTAAGGACTAACCCTCGCTGGCACACTTAAAATTATATTATTAACCTTCGAAAGTCAAAAAGCCAACAATGGTACATCCATTTTAAGGAGTGTATAGTAGAATTTCTCTCTCTCTCTTTCTCTCTCTATATATATATGTATATATTGTTTGATTGCTTCCTAAGAAATTAGAGCATGTTTCGTACAATCGAATGAAATGAAACGAGAATGGAATAAGAGTAAGAATTGAATACAAGGTTGAATGGAATGGAATATCCATTCTCATTCCATTTTTTGGTAGCCAACATGGAATGACATAGGAATATGGTGATTATTCTCATTCTCATGTTTGGTTATATCTATTAAACTCATGGAATGGAATACATTTTTATTATTATTTTTTTAAATAGGCTAGTAATAAATAAATTAAAAATTTATATAGATCATGATAATATTAATAATTGTGAAAGCAATGATGTGAGTCATAGTAGTGGTGGTGGCGGCGACGGTGGTGGCATCAGTGGTGGTGATAGAAATGATAGTAGGATGGTGGTAGTATATTGTTGTAGCCTTTGTGGTGGTGGTAAGGTGGTGTTGTGGTTGCGGTAGTGGTGGTGGCTACAACAATTGTGGAGGCCAACAGCAGTTGTGGTGGTGGTAGTAGTAGTGACATCGATAGTATGGTGGTATATGGTGGTTGTGGTGGCAACCATGGTGGTGGTGGTAGTGGTGGTTGTGGTGGCAATAGGGTGGTGGTGGTGGTGGTGGTGGTGGCAATAGGGTGGCGGTGGTAGTGGCGATGGCAATATGGTGGTGGAGAATGGAATGGTGGTAGTAGTTAAATAATAATTTTTTTTTTAAGTGCTAACAAAAAAATAATAATAAAATTGTATGGTAATTCCATGATGGAATGGAATGGTCATTCCTTAGGTTGGAAGAAGGAATAGGCATTCTCACATTTTGTTGGAATGGCCATTCCATTGGAATGAGTATTCCCACTTAAATAAGGTGTACCAAACAAGGGAAATGAAATGCAAAGCTAGAATAGGTATTCCATTCCAGCCCATTCCATCGTACCAAACATGCTAGTGTACAACATAATAAGACTTCATTTGTTGGGCGGATTAGGTTAGATAAGATTATGAGTACAGTGGGATTGAGTGAGAAGATTACTAGTGTGGTGATATTAGGTTAGAGATGTAAAATAAAGTGTTTTTGCTTGTATACTACTGTGGTAGTATTAGTTAATTAGAACTAAATTTATAAAACTCACCTATAATATAATTTTGTTGATTTTGGTAAAGTGGAGGGCAAAATAGTAATTTAGCCATCAATTGCATGAAAGGATTAGCTATCCCAACCCTCCCATGGGAATGCTAATCCCACCATGGGAGGGGATTCATACTCCCATAGGATTGCTAATCTCAAAGCATTTTGTTGCACACAAATATGGGTTTGGTAAGTCTCACGGATTGGTAATCCAATCCTCCTTTCCAAATCCCCAATTAAACATGGCCTATGGGTATTTTGGACCAAAATTGTGATTAGCTCTATCATGTGTTTCTCACATTTTAAGTTTATGTCCAAATAAATAACAAAATGCTAACAGAATAGGTTCTGAAGCCCGACTCGCCGACCTACCCAACGCCTGAATACCCCTTGGTCTGGGCCTAATTTTCTGGCTCGTGGGCCAACTCGACTTGGACCTAATTTTGGCAAGGGCCCAGGCGGCTTGACATGGGCCGGCCTGAGCTTGGGCCTGGGTAGGTTGAGCCCAATTTACACCTCTACTTGGAGGGATCAACTCGTTGGGTTTTAAACTTTAAGGAGCAAAGTGCAAATCACATATAGTTGAGGGGGTTTACTATAATTTTTTCTAGTTTAATTTATTATTTAATTATATATATATATATCTATGTGTGTGTATGTTTATGTTCATTCTAAAATTTTATTAAATAAAAAATTGGGTTAAAAATTTAAAATTATTAAAGTAGTTTGATGATTAATTTTATAATAATAAATTAAGGTGTTTAGGTTAATGTAATTTGTTATATATAATATGTATGTTTAATTTCAAATGTTATTAAATAAAAAATTTAGATAAAAATATAAAACAAGGTTAATTTTGTCTTTTTACATTGAAATTTAACTTTTGGCTTTTTTTTTTTTTTCTTTTCCACTCTCAAAATAGGCATGTGAGACACTCTCTTAGTTTAGATGAAAATTATAACTATAACATTTTAGTCTAAAATCAAATGGGAGGTATGTGGCTATTTTTAAAATATAAGGGGATAAAGTATTATTGAGTCATATCACAATGGGTAAAATATATTTTGTCCTAAATATTTTTCATCTCATATTTTAATTGAAAAATTACTAAGAAAATCACTTTCCAAAAAGAATTTATTTATTGCTCCACGAGTATTACTTCACATCATTCATGTTTAGATAAGTGTTCAGTTGTCTCCTCAATGGAGATAAACAAATAGTGAAATCGACTATTTCAACCAATAATACTTAAGTTGAGACACTACCTAAATTTGCCCTGGGGCAATGAATAATTCCTCTTTTTGAAATGACCATTATCATTAACCTTTTATTGACATGATAATAAAGAATTAAGGGGGCAACTTGTCTCTAGTCTACAAAGTAAATTGGACAGTATTGTTGGGCTTGAGGGACCTACCATGGGTTCTTTTTTGATAATTCGAACCGTTCAATGTATAGAGCTTGTCAAGTAGTTTATCTCTGTAAAAAATCACATTGATTGGATATCAATAGATACTAGATTGGATCAGATTTTTGTTAACAATTTATTTTGAAAATTATATTTACCATTTACCGAAATATGATCCAATCAAGTAATTATCGATATTCAATCAATGTGTTTTTTTTATAGGAATGAAATACTTGATGAGTTTTATATATTCAATGGTTTGAATTATTGAAACAAGACCTTTGATAAACCCCTACAAACCCAATAGCACATTCTAATCTGATTACGGATTAGAGAAAAACCTGTCCCAAGAATTAAGACCTTGATTTCTTATCATTAATGTTTATTATGTAATGTTTATTATGGCATGCTGCTGTTGAAGTAATGGTGTCCAAGGAATCCTCTTGAATCAATGATTTTTTATGCTCATGCTTTTTGTGTCCTAAATAATGTGAAAAGGACATCTGAAAACAGCTCCTAACCATACCCCCATTCACATATCACATGTCATATTCAGGAGTTATTTAAGAAGTTTTAGATTAGTATTTTTTTATATTTTTTATAAAAAAAAAGTGTGAAATATAAATTAGGGTTAAATTGATATGATAGAGAGATAATGCGATCTAAATAAAGAGTAATGTGATCCAAATAAGATGATGTGTTATCGTTTGTACCACACACACTTGCATCCAAGGTAATCAGTTGGTAAAACCAACAAATTAATTGTAATTAAAATTTATTTAAAATTAACTCATTTAAACACATTTTAAATATTATATCAGCTTGTTTGGTTTGGATTTTTAGGATTTACTTTTCAAAAAATTAAGGTAGCGTTTGGTAGAGTTTTGGAAATGTGATTTGAGAGTATGAGTTGTATTTTGAGTTTGTGTGTTGTGGAATTATGATTTGAGTGTAGAAAATTTGTTTGGTAAAGAGTTTTGAAAATAGTTTTGGAAAAGAAGTTTGATTTGAGTGGGGAATTGTTGATGTGACATTTGATATGTGATACAAAAATTTACAACTCGTAACTAAACATACAACTCAAAATTATTTTAAAACACATAAAAAGTTAAAAAAATTTAGGAAATATTTTTTTCGATTATATAAATCAATTGCAAAAAAAAAAAAAAAAAAAAAAAAAAAAAAAAAATCCGGTCAACCGGCCGGACGACCCGCGAACAAAAATTTTCAGAGCCTGGGAAGAAGCGATACGTCTGCTTTTGCAGATGTTCTCAAACGTTGATTAGAGAACTGTGCGGAGAACACAACCAAACATCATTGTGGAACTAAGGTGTTGAAAACGATTTCTAGAACACAACCAAACATAGCCTAAATTTTTTTGTTTTTCATATTTTTTTGTTTTCACTGAATTTTTTAATATTCTAAGTAATTTTTTAATTTTTAGATACACCTAACAAAAATACACTTAAAAAGTATAATATTTGTAAAAACAATCTTTAGAAAATTCACTAAATACCAAAAATGTTAAAAAAAAAGAAGAAGAAGAGAATTTAGTACATTTTTCGTATTTTTGTGTATTTATTTATTTTTTAAAATATCTTTTTACAAATATGTTATTTTTTAGATACATCTAAGTAAGGTGCATCTAAAAAAGTAAAAAAATTGGTCAAAAGTTTAAAAATATTCACTAAAAATAAAAAAATACGAAAAATAAAAAAATTAATTTTTAAAAAATTGAATTCAAAATATTGAAACCAAACACACTGAATAGTTTTTTTTTAGTTTATCTTAAACTTGATTGGATAATGAACTATGTACGAGCACGAAATAATATTTCTCGTATAATCTTGTTAATTAAACTTTCCCTCTTCCAAACGTCATTGTTCAATCACCTGAAAACATAAACGTGAGTTAGCTGACGGATGTGTACTGAAAATCCCTTCGATGCCTAAGTCAGCAAGTTGACAAAAGGCAAAAAACTCTGTGGATTCGAGAGTAAGAATTGAAATACTTGGGAATAGGTTTTGTCATGAGTTTTTATAGATTTCGCGTGGCACAATTTTCATAGGACTCTACCTCTCCTAACACAGTCCTCCTAGGAATCATATTCCTAAAGGATAATGCTTATCCCTAGAATACCATCCTCATTGCAAGTAAAGTGAGATGGCAACACCTTGTTTGGCTGTTGAAACTCAACCGAGCTACTTCGCTTCACTCTTTCTCTGGCTGACCTGTGCAAACAGCCAAGTGATGGTCTGCCGAGCTAAATCTAGCTTGGCCTTCTTCACCAAAGCCATCTCGGTCTGTTCATGGCTTGCACATGAATGGCTAGGTCCAATTCCATTATCTGGCCTAGTATCCATTCAGCCCATAATCAAGTTATTCAAGCTCTTATCTCGGCCCAATGTGCGGCCCAAACTCTAAAGACCCTTTTACCTAACTCGACCCAAGTTGGCTATACAAATTACCTTCTCAAACTATAATGATATAATAAGTTAGGCTAGTTGAGATTGCCTAAAATGAAACACGTAAAATATAAACAAAGTTTAAATATATTTGAAAACTTGATAAAATTTTAAAATCAAGTTTAAACAATTTCTTATTTGATTCATTCCAATCATAAATCTAATGTCTAGTCTTCGAGGCTTCTCTCCTCAAGGAAAAATTATTAGGTACTAATAGGGTACCAAATATACTAAATAAAAAGATAAAAGATTACTTTTTTTTTTTCATTAAACTTCCTCTAATTTTTATTGTCAGCTCCGATTCTTAAATTTATATATATGATCTTCAACTTTCATAACTAAATCATATTTCATAAAAAAATAAAAATATAATTCACTAACAGTTATGAATTTAACTCTCTATGTCATTTGTTAATTTTTATATCAGTGATTTCTTTTTCTAGATGGTTCCCCCTCATATAATTAAAAGTAACTAATAATATAATATGACTGTGCTTCTCATATATGCCCCCATTTGAAAACTTCGGTAAAAAGTTGTTTTTCAGCATGTCCAAAAAAGTTAGATTGACTTTTTTAATATAAAAGTCATTTGGGAAGGTCTAAAAAAATTACATGTGAAATTACACTTATACCTTTTATATTGTTTAGGATCATACATGAGTGAAAATGTAAATTTTTTAAATTGGGTGGGATAATTTGGTCATTTTATTATGATGTGACATCATAAATAAATATTAACCAAAAAAGGCAAAAGTAATTTTTTACCAACCTTCCAAATCACTTTAAAAAAGCCAAAAAATTTGGTTAAAAGTTAAAATCTTTTCAAAACACCTATATATATATATATTAGCGGTAGATATACGCGATGAGTACGCAATTCAAATAAATAAACATAAAAATAAAAAAGTATTACATCTTTTGTACTAGTCAAATGTTATCTAGTGTAATGTTTATGTTTTTAGTTTATGTTTACAAAATTTTAATAAATTGATTTTTATTTATTTTTAAAAAAACATAAACTACAAACGATTTTTTGTTTGAACAAAATGTTTGAAAAATTTTAAAAACATAAACTAAAAAATATGTTTGTTCAGACCTAAAATATTTATATTTATTTTTTTATTATTTATAACAATGGGATCATATACATTATAATTGAAAAAAAAAATTAATTTTAAAAAATTAATTGAAAAAAAAATTTGTTAGTCAAAATTTTTAATTTTTGTTTAAAAGTTTACGTTTTTTCCTCAAATTTATAAATTGAGACAACCATTTATAAACCAAAAAAATTATCAAACAAGTTTTTATGACAATTTTTAAAATTTTTATAAATATAAACTGAAAATTGAAAACGAAAGTGTTACCAAACAGGTGTGTTTTTTATTAGGTTCGAGCTCTCTTCTTTAACTTTTTTTTTATTTTTTATTTTTTAAAATTGATTTTTTTTTTAAAAAAAAAATGGAAATTTTACTTGGCACATAGAAAAGCCAAGACTTCAAGACACCAACATGGGTGTTTACTTTATACTAGTAACTGACACACATGTGTGTGTAATTTAAATAAGTAAAAATAAAATAAAAAATTTATTATCTGTAGTGTGTCACTTAAGTAGTAAGAATATTTTTTCCTAGACCTAAGGTCTCAGCTGTGAGTCCTTCTAAGGCTGCAAATGAACTGGGCTGTTCACGAATAGGCTTGGCTCAGCTTGTTAAGGGCTCGACTTGAACAAGCCGAGTTCGAACTCGAATAAGCTCGGCTCGTTTATCTTCATTTGAATTATATAATAAATATATTATTTATAGATTAAATAATATTAAAAAAATCTTATCGAGCCGAGTTCGAACCCAATTACTTATCGAGCCAAGATCAAACTCAATAAACGAGCTCAATAAGATCAAACTCAATAAACGAACTCAATAAGCAAATGAGCAGAGCTTGATTTCGAATTCCGCAAAACTCGACTCGACTTAGTTGGTTTACAACCCTAGTCCTCCCACCCCTGGACAACAAGTGAGGGTTGAGGCATTTTATTTATTATTTTTATATGAAAAATGAGATATTTGACATAAAGAGAAGCAAAGGCCAAAATTGAATCTTTTGTTCCTTTGTTTTATATAATATATTAACATAGATTATTATTAATGGCCACATGGATTTAAGGCTTAAATATAAAATTATAAGAAAAATTCTATAGTATACACCCTTTTTCGGATATGTATCATATGCTTCACTTATGATTTATTATTGTGTTAGTTATAATCTAATTGTGATATTCATGATGACCTATTGTGATTATTATTTTAGTTATGATCAATATGTAATTAGACTTGACATAGGTGGGCCCATAGAGATTTTTGGCCCATCACTTAGAGCCCAATACACGTTTCAAATACTAAAGCCCAACATTACTGGAACCTAACATTACACCAAGAACCAATGGCATCTAAACACTTGTCAAGAGGAGAACCAGCCACGTAAGTAGACAAAGATCCTGCAGAGTTATTGTACCACACATCAGCCATTAATGAAGCCCCTGTAGCATTAAATGCGATAATCCCTTCACGTCGGAGCAGTCAGCCTCACCATAAACAAGGCAAGCTAAAGCGTAGACTTTCGGCCAACGTGACAGGTTGGAGTGGACAAGGAAATGATGAACGAAGGATATAAGGAGGCTTCCAAGACACAAAAAGGTTAGGTGCTCTATCGTTATTCTCCGATTATTCGCCATTAACCACTCTCTCTTCTAACTTGACCGTCGGAGGGTCCGTTGGAGGACTCTCGTCCCTCGCTGGGCTTTTGTGTAGGTACCTCGGTGGGCTTAGTGATCAGGGAACGACGTTGGAAGCGTGGGTCTACGATTAGCAGTACTATCAGTAGGCACTGTCTGTGGGAACCACCATTCCGCGTGACAATTGTGCTTATTGTTACCAAAGACCCGTTCTCGATAATCCCTCATCGCTGGCCATTCAGGTGAATGGTCACAACGGGATCCATAGTTTCTCAACACAACGTCGTCGACCCCCAAGCCGACCTTACCAATCCAAACAACCCATCTCAGTACTTCACAGAACTCACCAACAGCATCAACCGCTTGGCCGAGCAAAACCAGGCCTTGATCAACGCTTTGCTCCAGCGAAACCTTCTTATACCTCCTCCACCACCACAAGATATCCCTCCCAATCGAGAACAAACCCTGAGCCATCCTTTCCAACAAGCCCACCTCTCCAACTTAGAGGGTCGGCAAGCTCCACCCCAAGACATGAACCCGCCACCTCGAGGTTTACATCCGTTCGGTCAAACACTTGCCCCTGAAAGAGAGGCTAGTAGTGTTCAGCCTCCACTACCCTTGGGGGGTGACAATGTTCCTATTTGGGATGCGAAACTCCGAGCCATGAAACTCCAGCTTCAAGGAGTTATGCAAAACATACAAAATAAACCCTCCACAACAGCCAACTCCCTATTTGTCGCCTCCATTAGGGACAAACCCCTACCTCCCAAGTTCAAAATGCCCTCGATCGATTCTTTCGACGGCACAACGGACCCAATTGACCATTTGGAGAATTACAGAACCCTAATAATCCTCTATGCTTTTCCTGATGAGATCATGTATCAGGCTTTCCTCGTGACGCTTAAAGGGTCGGCTCGACTATGGTTCAGGCAGCTACCACTGGACTCCGTTTTTACTTTCCAACACGTAAGTGATTCCTTTCTGAGCCATTTCATTGGCGCTCAATGCCAGCGGCGTCCGGCAACACAGCTTCTTAACATCCGCCAGACAGAGGGGGAGTCGCTACGCAGCTTTGTCGCCCGTTTCAATACCGAAGCCTTACAGGTGGCGAAAAACGACGACAAGGTCATCCTCACGGCTTTCATGGCCGGTTTACGATCATTTGATTTCCTCTTCTCGGTCTCCTTTCAACAGGCGAGATTAATCCAAGTACTACTGTTTCCATCAGGACCACGACCACAACACTGAGGAATGTGTTAACCTCAAAGACCAAGTAGAGAATCTGATACGCCAAGGTTGCCTCAGCCGGTTCACGTCAGCCCATCTCCAACAGCGGCCAAGGACCGAACCCGTCGGGGGCCACCGCCGACAAACCCCTCCCCGACAACCCCCACAACCTAACCGAGACAATGATTGGCCTCCATTACAACCCCGACCCCAAGGTAACCCTGCTCCCCCAGGTCGGAGAGATCAGAGTCATTGCTGGCGGGGTTGCATGTGGAGGACCATCTCATTCGGCCCAGATAGCCGAACTCAGAAAAATCAGACAGGGCTCCGATAAGGAAGTCGCCACATTGGATCGCCCCTTCAAACACCCCAAGCAGTGGACTGAACGCATCACCTTTACGAAGGCCGACTGCATAGGCATCCGTTTCCTCCATGACGACCCCCTCGTCATCTCTGCTCTCCTATCCAATTACAAAGTCAGACAGGTGCTTGTTGACAACGGCAGTTCTTTCGACATCATCTTCCTGAACGCCTATTGCTAGTTCAAAGTCGGCGAAGAAAATTGTCCCTTCTCCAGACCCCGTTAGTCGGCTTCACGGGGGATCGGGTGACCTCCATAGGTTCCATCAATCTTCCCATTACCATCAGAGAATATCCACAGCAGACCGCCAAGTTACTCACTTTCCTTGTCGCCTACTGTCCTTCTGCCTATAACATAATCCTCGGCCGCACAGCCCTTAACGCTTTCCAAGCTGTCACCTCCACATACCATCTAGCCATGAAATTCCCCACCGACCTTGGGGTAGACACCGTAAGAGGCGAGCAGACGATGGCCAGAGAATGCTATGTCGCCTCACTAAAAGAGGTCAAGCTGAAGGAAGCTACGATCATCAAAGGACTTGACGTCAGAGACGAATAAGAGTCAGTCAGAGGGGAACTAGTGGAAGAACTTGTCGAAGTCCCTATCGATCCTACGAACTCAGCCAAAATAGCCAGGATCGGCAGCCAACTATCCTCCCAGGCCAAGGCCGACCTCACAGCTCTCCTAACAGAGCACAATGATGTGTTCGCCTGGACCTATTCCGACATGCCATGCATCGATCCCTCTTTCATCACTCACCGTCTCAGTATCGAGCCCCACTTCCGACCTTTCTGCCAGAGACAGCGTATCTTTCACCTGGAACGCAATGGTCTCATCGCCTCTGAGGTAGACAAACTACTGAAGGCACAGTTCATCCAAAATGTGGATTACCCCAAATGGTTGTCCAATGTAGTCCTGGTCTGCTAAAATAATGGTAAATGGCGACTCTGCGTTGACTATTCAAATCTTAATCAAGCTTGTCCCAAAGATAGTTATCCCATTCCCCGGATAGATCTGTTGGTCGATGCCACTGTCGGACACCAGATGCTTAGTTTCATGGATGTCTTCTCCGGCTACAATCAAATTCTGACGCACCCTACCGATCAGGAACACACCTCCTTCATCACAGATAGATGAACTTATCACTATCGTGTTATGCCGTTTGGATTGAAAAATGCCAGAGCAACTTACCAACGTCTGGTCAATGCCGTCTTTCAACATCAGATCGGCCGGAACATGGAAGTCTACATCGATGACATGCTAGTCAAGAGTAAATTCTTCGCTGATCATTTGGTAGACCTGCGAGAAACCTTCGAAACCTTACGCAAATATCAAATAAAGCTGAATCCGGAGAAGTGCGCCTTCGACGTAGGATCTGAAAAGTTCTTGGGCTTCATGGTCAGCCAACGAGGCATCGAGGCCAACCCCAAAAAGATCAAGGCCCTGATAGAAATGCGGTCTCCCAGAACGGTCAAGGAGGTTCAATGACTCACAGGCAGAGTCGTCGCCCTCAACCGCTTTATTTCTCGAGCAACAGACAAATGTCTTCCATTTTTTAAAGTCCTCCGACAGGCTTTTGAATGGAACACCGAATCTGAGGAAGCTTTTCAACAACTTAAGCAGTGTATGGCCAACCCCCCTTCCTCTCTCAAGCACTCCCAGGTGAAACTCTCTTCCTCTACTTAGCCGTATCAAACACTGCTATCAGCGCCGCCCTCATTAGGGAAGATAGCTCAGTACAACATCCAGTCTACTATATCAGCCGCGCTCTTAGGGGAGTGGAACAGAACTATCCTTTGTTGGAGAAAATGGACCTCGCTTTGGTCATAGCCTTAAGGTGCCTCCGGCCTTACTTCCAAGCTCACTCCATAGTGGTTCTCACTGACCAGCCTTTGAAAAAGGTCATGCAACAGCCAGAGTTGTCAGACAGACTAATACAATGGTCCGTCGAGCTCAGTCAATTTGAAATCTCTTACCGACCTCGAACAGCGATCAAAGGACAGGCCGTCGCTGATTTTATCTTCGAATTCACTAATCTCACACCGAACGTGCCCCCTCCGCCAACGCAATTCAACTCCGAGGCAGAAAGACTCCCATTCCTGGACCCTTCATGTTGATGGGTCATCCCGCAAAGAAGGCAGTGGGTCCGGTCTCATTCTCACCGCCCCCGAGGGCGGGTATTTCAAGTGTGCCCTCCGTTTCCTATTCGACGCGAACAATAATGAAGCCGAATACAAGGCCTTGATAGCGGGTCTTCGTCTGGCCAGAGACATTGGTGTAAGCCATCTTCATGTGTTTAGTGATTCCCAGCTGATCGTCGGGTAGATTACTAGGGAGTTCGATACAAAGGAAGACACGATGCGGGCCTACAAGGACATTGCACTCCCCCTTGTTCGCCTTTTCAATACTTTCCAAATCAAACACATCCATAGGTCAGAAAACTTCAAGGTAGACAAAATGGCCCAATTAGCCTCGGCCGACCAGTCAGACCTCGACCACGGCATTCGCATTGAATACCTGACCCATCCGGCTACTTCACCAAATCAGCAGGAGGTTCACTTCCTCCAAAACGAACATATCCTATGGACTACAGACATCTTTCTGTTTTTGACGCGAGGGGAGTTACCCGACGATAAACAGCAAGCCGTCAAAGTCAGAGCTTGGTCGTCCAATTACATCTTCATCAGCGACCTACTGTACAAACGAGGATTCTCACGCCCATACCTTAGGTGTCTCAGTCCTGCTCAAGCCACCTATGTGATGAGAGAAGTCTACGAGGGCATCTGTGGAAATCATTCGGGTGCAAGGTCTCTAGCCCATAAAATCCTTCGCAACGGCTACTTCTGGCTTACGCTCAACCAAGATGCCACCGAATTTGTACTCAAGTGCAATAAATGCCAACGCTTTGCCAACATCCCCCATGCCTCACCAACAGAGCTGATTACGCTTAGCAGCCCCTACCCCTTCGCCAAATGGGACATCGACTTAGTCGGTCCCTTGCCCACTAGTAGAGGCCAGATCAAGTTCGATGTTGTTGCCATTGATTACTTCACCAAATGGGTGAAAACAGAACCCCTCGCAACAATCACTGAGTGAAACACCACCAAGTTCATTTGGCAGTCGATCGTCTGTCGATTTGGAATCCCCCAAGCCATCGTGTCGGACAACGGCAAGCAATTCGACAATGCCAAGTTCAGGAAATTCTGTGCACAGCTCCACATGAGGCCATGTTTCTCCTCCCCAAGTCATCCCCAAGCTAATAGGCAAGTCGAAGTCACCAATCGCTCCCTTCTGAAGATCATCAAAACTAAGCTAGAAGCCGCTAAAGGACTCTGGGCTGAGGAATTACCGAACGTGCTTTGGGCTTATTGGACGACCACCCGAACCCTTACTAGGGAGACCCCTTTCCACCTAACATACGGTGTTGAGGCCGTCATCCCAGTGGAAATCGCCCTGCCGAGCCCTCGGGTTTTACACCCGAATCCAGAACTAAACAAAGAGTTGCATCGGGCTGACTTGGACATGATTAAAGAACTCCGAGAGACAACTGCTGTCAAACGGGCGTCATATCAGCAGAAAATGAAAACACATTATAACCGCAAAGTTCGACCTCGAGAGTTAGCAGTGGGTGACCTAGTCTTGCGCGAAGCAACCTTTGGCACTAAAAATCTGACCGAGGGCAAGCTAGCAACCAAATGGGATGGACCCTATGTTGTCAAGGCCAGACCCTGCTCGAGCACTTACTGCCTCCAAGATATGGAAGGCAGAGACCTCCCCCATCTATGGAATGCCGAGCATTGAAAGCGTTACTTCCAGTGAAATGGTGTCTCTTATTTTTGTATTTTTCAATTGTTGTATGTGCTCTTTTCCCGATCTGCACACTTGTTTATTTACGCCCTTTCCATACATGGTGTAAACTTGAGATCAACAGGCTGTGCCTTAAAGGACAATAATCTGGCATCTCCATTATCTGTGTTACGTTTCAATGGCAACTTTTTGACCAAGCCTCAGCCCGACTGAGCCCTTCAAGCCTCAGCCAGACTGAGCATGAAGAACTCAGCCCGACTAAGCCCTTCAAGACCTAGCCAGACTAAGCTTGAAGAACTCAGCCAGATTGAGATAACTAAAGCCTCAGCCCGACTGAGCCCTTCAAGCCTCAGCTAGACTGAGTGTGAAAAACTCAGCTAGACTGAGATAACTAAAGCCTCAGCTCGACTGAGCCCTTCAAGCCTTAGCCAGACTGAGCATGAAGAACTCAGTCTGACTGAGATACCTAAAGCCTCAGCCCGACTGAGCCCTTCAAGCCTCAGCCAGACTGAGCGCGAAGAACTTAGCAAGTCTGAGTTAAAACTGGCCTCATCCAGACCAAGTATGCAATTACAAGACTGAGTGTGAAGAACTTAGCCAGACTGAGATAACTAAAGCCTCAGCCCGACTGTGCCCTTCAAGTCTCAGCTAGACTGAGTATGAAGAACTCAGTCAGACTAAGATACCTAAAGTCTCAGCCCGACTGAGCCCTTTAAGCTGAACTTAGCCAGTCTAAGTTAAAACTAGCCTCATCCAGACCAAGTATGCAATTACAATCAATCGCTGCCAGACTTGGTTAAAATCAATTCATAATTATCCACTTTTACTATTCGTACTATTTGTACAAGATAGCTTGCTTGTCAATTTTTACCAAATTTATCAAATTTCATAATCCCAAATTTTTCTTACCCATTTTTATTCAATTCTACTTAGCCATTTTTACCATTTAAACTTTACAAATCAAAGCAACAACAACAATAACAACAATAAGAAAACTCGTCATTTTATTAACAAACTTGCACTTTTCTACAATTCATTACAGACTTTGCATGTAAAAAAAAAAAAAAAAACAAACAAAAACAAAATTTTTTACACATCGTTACAGAGATTAATCCCCCTCACTAGAGGCGAGATCTTCCTCTCCAATCTCCTTATCCAAAGGGGGTCTGGGCAACGTCATCTTCCCCTATCTTCACGAGACTGAAGTCCACACCTGGGAACATCTTGTGCCTTATACTTGAAGCTCATCCAACCGCTGTCCCAGTACTGGCTCATCTCGTGCTTGTAGAAGTCTGACCGCTGGAAGCTTTGGATCACTTCTTCTTCACTCCTACCTCTAGCGGCCACTGCCGACGGCCCAGCACCCTCTTCTCCTTCCTTCGCTAAGCTCTTGGCGACCGCGACATCAATGGCCATCTGGAATTCGGTGGACCCCTTGAATTGCTCCACGACAGCAACGCATAAGTCGGGGTACGTTGCTCTCTCGGATGCCAATTTGGCCCTTTCTTCTGCCAGTGCCTTCTCCAACTCTGCGATCCGACCATCTGCCTTTTCTTTGTGCTTGATTGCCTGGTTGTGCAGATCTTCGTTGTTTGAAAGGGCCTCTTCCAACCTCTCATTGGCAGTTGTGTGTAGACGTCCCCGAACACATCCCGGGGAAGGGAGTGCGAGTCCCCCCCGTTCTGGTTCGATATTGGGTCACTACAGTTCGAAGGACTCAAATGTCACGGTTCTAAATCTCGAACCAAGGAGTCCAAATCCGGCAAATCGTTTTGAAAACAGACTTTTTGAAAGAAGTGCCAAACATGGACTGCTTTGCCAGATACAGAGTCGCCACCTAAATATTTTTTAATGGGGAAATTTAGGAAACCTTGACTCGGTGCCAAAGGCCACGTGTCCGTCATCACCAAAGTTGCCTCGGCTAGGGAACTTGGGTACGATTGGGGAAGGTCACTTCGTGAGCACCCCCGCTCGCCTGGTCAAAGACCGGCCTCTACTAATCATGATATCTTATTTTGAAAACATTGTATGTTCTTACTTCGGTTATTAGCCTAGGTTATTATGTGATGCGCACAGCATACAAGTATAGACTGAGTCGCCTGAATTGGAACAAAACATTTCATGTTTGTTTTTGAAAGATGGTTTGCTACCCGCAGGTAGGCTTAAGATGCAGATTTTGCCACCCTCAGGTAGGCTTAGAAAACAGGGTTTTGCCACAATCTAGTGGGCTTAAAACAAACATTTGATGAATTATTCCAATCCAAGTAACACAACCTCCACCCACAGGCATTCAGGCAGTTATATCATATAAGCAAATAGCCTCATGGCAACACTCACACGCATGCAAGGATGCTAAAGCATAAAACTTACCGAGTACTCCAAGCCAAAACAAAAGCTCATTAGAAATCATGCATGATCCTAAATATGCTGAAATGCCTAATACAACACATGCAAAAATGCAATTATAGCAGGCTCGGCTATTCTAAACATGGCATATGGAATGCTACAACTAACACGTATTCAATTTGGAATTGAAATACGAATGCAGTTTGTATGATGTGCCGAGCCCGGTGCGTGCAAAACAGATGAATGATGCAAACATGCTGTCATACTGTATGCTAATTGAAATATGTCCTATATCTAACCATCCTAAGCAGATAAATAAAAGGGAAGAAAGACGTGGGGTTGGAAGACATACATCACACACACCCACACTTATTACAGTTATGCCCTCGCGCAGAGGGTCCAAATAAATATACAGTCCGAATAAAAGAATATTACAGTCCAAAATAATACAGATTCCTAATTAATTAACAAATTAACTAAGAAAACTGTAAAACTGGCATGCAAGCCAGGGGCTGCCTTGATTCTGATGAATGCTACATGTTTGGGCTGTTTTGCGCGGAAATCCACGGCGATGCCCCGATTAGCCTCTGTTTTGCAATGTTTCTTGAAAAACGCGCCAAGTCCCGGAAGACTGCTGATCCTGGATTTTGCTACAACAGAGAGCAGGAAAGGGGCATAGTAATGTATTTCACAAATATATGCATGCCTCGATCCTCGTGCCACCAATCACGCGTCTCGATGCATGATGGCTGAGGAGCCGAATTGCACAACTCAATATAGGATGAATGCATATGAATGCTACAATATAACCTAACTCCATCACGGATAATCCGGAGTGTCGGTGACTTGGGAATTGAGACCCGTTCCGTCACTCGGAGTACGGAACGTACCTCGTTTCCCGTGCCTGGGCTAACTCCTATCCCGAACACGATGCAATATGCATGATATGCATGAAATGCAGCTAACATATGACCTAGCATGCACAATGCTATGAAAATGAGATGCCTCGAAATGCGTGCACGCGGGCACGCAAACCGAGGCAATGATCCTAAGGCATGAAATGGCATACGCAATGCAAATTGGACTTACACTAACACGAGTGGACCTCAGCCACACTCACATAAGAAGCCGTGAGATGAAAAAGAGATGCCTCGAAATGCGTGCACACGGGCACGCAAAACGAGGAAATGACATACGCAATGCCGTATGGGCTTACACCAACACAAGTGAACCTCAGTCACACTCACATAGGAGGCCCTCAGATGAAAAATGAGATGCCTCAAAATGCGTGCACACGGGCACGCAAATCGAGGCAATGGCATACACGATGCAATGAGACTAAAATGGCATACAGAATGCAAAGTGGACTTACACTGACATGAGTGGACCTCAGCCACACTCACATAAGAGGCCGTGAGATGAAAAATGAGTTGCCTCGAAATGCGTGCACACGGGCACACAAACCGAGGCAATGGCATACGCAATGCAATGGCATGGAAATATAATATGGGCTTACACTAACATGAGTGGACCTCAGCCACACTCACATAGGAGGCCGATAGATGAAAATGAAGTGCCTCGAAATGCGTGCACGCGGGCACGCAAACCGAGGCAATGATCCTAAAGCATGGAATGGCACTCCAAATGCAATATGGGCTTACACTAACATGAGAGAGTCTCAGCCGCACTCACATAAGAGGCTGTCGGATAAAAATGAAGTGCCTCGAAATGCGTGCACACGGGCACGCAAACCGAGACAATGACATAAAGGCATGAAATGGCCTGAAATATGATATACAATGAGACTAAAATGAGATGTCTCGAAATGCGTGCCCACGGGCACGCAAACCGAGGAAATGGCATATGGAATGCAATAGGACTAAAATGAGATACGCAATGCAATATGGGCTTACACTAACATGAGAGAGCCTCAGCCACACTCACATAAGAGGCTGTGAGATGAAAATGAGATGCCTCGAAATGCGTACACACGGGCATGCAGACCGAAGTAGTGGCATACAGGCATGAAATGGCATGGAATATGATACGCAAACATGCAAATGAATTTCAACAACTAAAAATGATGCAAAACAGCCCCGAAATGAGGCGAAATGTCACCAAATGCAAGGAATGGTCCCGAAATGCGAATTTAGGCACCCGAAATGGCTTATAGCTATACCAAACATGCACAATATGGACATGGAATGAAAATACAGTAGCAAGGCAGCCCCAAGACAAGCATTTTTCAGTCATAAAAAGGGCTAAACAGCAAGCACACATAGGATTAAGCAAGCATGCAAAAATGGCTCCGCAAGAGGGATATTGAAGTAAGTAATAAATGCAAAGCTCAAACAAGAAAATATCCTTCTACAACACTGAAGAGGGCCTAAAAATATGAATATTTACAGTAGATGACATCCCCCAAATCAGTATGAAAACATGCTAAGAATGCCATGCAAGAACTAGGATACTATAGGCTATAACATGAGGTACCCCAAACATTCATCAAACCAGAAAATACCCTTTATGAAATATGTCAAGAAGATCAAAATATGACTCTTTCCAGACCTGATGATGGCCGAAAACAGAATCTAGATAGGCTTAACAAAGCATGCAAAAATAGGGGTCAAAAAGGGGTATAATGACAAGTATAACATGGAGACCCCCAACAAAGTTGATCCCTTCTACAATGTTGTAGAGGGACCCAAAATAAGCCTACTCACAGTTCATGACATGCTCCAAAAAAGATCACATGTAGGCCAAACAAATCATGCAAATTTACGGTAAATGTGAGAGATTATGAAGCAAGTGCATGATAGAGAGGCCAAACAGGGTTGAGACCTTCTTCAATGTTGAAGAGGGGCTCAAAATAGGCCCACTCACAGTTTACATTATGCTCGAAAACAGATCACTCATAGGCTAGAAATTTCATGCAAGATTATGGCATATAAGATGATATTGAAGCAAGTACCAAATGGAGGGCTCAAACAAGGTTGAGCCCTTAAAAAAACATGAAGATAAGCTCAAAAGAGTGACCCTTTCAGTTAGGGTTGGAGCCTAAAACAGTGAGCAAATAGGCTTAAGAAATGAAGCAAGAAAATGCTACAAAAGAGGGAGATTGAGACTTACCCTTGTAGACCTTTTCTTTTCTACCTCTTGGCTTGAGGAATGTTGCTTCTAAGCCTCTGAGAACCTCTCCTTGCTACTGGAAATGGAGTGGTGATGGGGGTGCTTGATGATGATGAAGAAATGGCACCAAACTTGAAGAAAAATGACTTTGGAGCTTGGAAATGGAGAGAAATGGGAGGTGGAAGGTGTATCTCTCTCTCAAATATGTCTAACAATTGTCCAACCTTGAGCCAAGAAGCCAAGCCTCTGTTTATAGAGGAGAGGCATCAAAAATATCTAAGGGTCCTCTCTAATCTTCCATACACGTGTATGGAGGATTGTCCATTTGGCAACCAGCTGGCACAGCTGGAATACACTGAGGGAGAGGAAAATGGCCGGCCAGCTTAAAGGGGCAAAATGGTCATTTCACAAAAGGGGTGGCCGGCCAGCTAGATTTTCTGGCCGGCCAGCTAGTTTTCAGGAACTACCGGGAAGAAAGCTGGCCGGTGGGTGCTAGGGAAGTCCAAATGTGGCCATTCAAGTGTCCAAATTGGAGCCCCGGAAGTTAGCTTTCCAATGGCGCAAACCTTACATCAAAATTCCTCCTTTGGAAAAATTTATGCCAGTTTCCGTGAAGCCGCGCAGATTTCGGTTCAACCGGAGTGATGCCTTACTTCAATCAACCATATCTCCTCCATCCGGAATTGAAATTAGGAGATTCTTAAGTGCAAAATGAAGCCTCGGAAGTAAGCTTTCCAATGGTGGTGGCCTCAAACTTTAATTCCTCTTGTGCAAAGAGTTAGGCCTGTTTCGGTGAAGCCGCGCAGACTTTTCCTTTCCGGATTCATGCTGAACCACTTTTGACCAAACAAAAAATTGGTTGTCAAAACAATTGCTGGCCTCCCACCCTCCTACAAGCTTCCTAACCATGAAAATAAGGCCTCCACCAAAAATGAACCCAAACCGATGCGAAATAAAGGTTCGGGGGCCGAAACGCGCAGTTCGGGACCCCGAAAACTGACTGTTGGGTACCGGGAGTGGTGTTCAACCACGAAGTGGGTATCTAAGACCCCAGTGTCCTTCGAAAGGGAGTAAATAAGATGCATGCCAAAAATCGGAGGAATCGGAGATGGTTAGACGGTCCCGAACCGAGGCACACGGCCTGACGGCTCCGAAAACCGGGAACCGGGCTCCGAAATGGGCAAAATGGCCTACGGCCACGAAATGTAGCCTACGGCCATTGAGAGATGGTCTACGGGACCTCTCGCTCCCCTCAGGAAGAAAAACAGAGAAAACCTAGCATGGTTCGCAAACCGAGGCAAGGTACAGAAAGAGCCCGGAAGTCCGGAGGCCAGGCTCGCGGCCGCGACTCTGAAACTTCTGGACGAGCACAATATGCAACATCACCAAGCGCTCAATCGGTGACGTCTGAGTCTTAAGGTTGGTCAAAAATGGGGTGTCTACATTGTGCAGGCTTGTTGGACCAGGTCTAGCTTCCTCTACTTGCCCGCGAACTCGAACTCCAACGATACCGCCTTGTGGCGTTCCGCTTCCAGCTCTGATTTGGTCACGATGAGCTCGGTGCCAGCATGCTCTGCCAAGTAGCTCTACACCACCGCCAGTACTTCCATCTTCTTTGCTCTTTGTGCATGCACTCCGAGCAGCTTTCCTCCAGTCCGTTGTCTCAACCTTTAGTTTTTGCAGCTGCGCTTTCACCCCTTCAGCCTCCACCTTCGCGCGCGCTGCCTTGTTCATTAGGGTAGCCGCCAAGGTTGTCGCCTCTATCTGCGCTGAGCTGAACCCTCTCAGGAGGTCGGCCTTTGTTAATCGCGCCATCGATTGCACGGCCGCATCCTCCACTACTCCAACGAGACGGTCGGCAGCGACCTTAGTTTCCTCCCTTCTTCTAACGACTGACCTACTAGCACGCGCGCGTGGTACATGGCGGTCTTCAACGCAGCACTCGTCTCTGGTTTGCTAACCCCAATTTCCCTTTCACCAGGACTGGGGGATACTTCTGGCGCAGGTCCCACTATCATCACCACTTGGGCACTTGGGCCCATGTTTTCTTTCCCCACTTGGGCACTTGGGCAATCTCCCTTTCTGGAGCTTCCTTCGCCCTTACTTCATTCATCTTCTTTAAAACAGAGGTGCCTTTACTTCCCTCTACCGCCGCCCTCTTTTTCTTCGTCTTCTTTAACACCACCTCCACCTCCTGTTTGTCCCTCTCATTCAGCAGGTCTACTGGGGGCGGCAGTGGAGCAAAGTCAATTAGATCTTTGTCTCCTAACGGTTTGGGTCGTGGTTGGACTCGCTCCTTCATCACGAGTTTAGGCGCAGGCCCCAATTGTGTTTCCTTATATCAGTCCGCTTTGGCGAACGCTCTCCGCTCTTTTGCCTCCTCCGCCTTCCTCCTTGCCTCCAATTTCTCCTGCGTAGGATCCTCCTTCGTCGGCTGTGGCCCCAAGCTTAAGGCAAACAGGGTTGAAGGTCGGATCAGGTCGTCTCACTTCGCACCCTTCTTCTCCCCCCACTCCTTCACCCACTTCATCCTGTTTTCAGCCTCCGCGTCTAGCCTTGGCTCCACTAACTTTGTGGGGACTTTCCACGTTATGCGAACCCCCCTTCCACCGTTTGCCGATACATAGAACCATCTCGACCTCCACCCCTTCACCGAAGATGGTAAGCCTACCACTAGACCTCGGGCCACTCCTGTCTGTAAAGTCATCCACGTTTCTTGTTGGGCGGAGGCCTTGTAGCAAGAGAAAAATTCCTCCACTGTCATAGTCGCCTCCCCGGTCGCCTGTGGCCATGCGATCGCGCAGGCCATTAGTATTTTCCATACGTTAGGCATCAGCTGCCCTGGTGCCGCCTCTAGCCGGTTTAGTACGTCCACCACTATTGGGGGGAGTGGTAGCCTCAGCCCCTCCCTCGGCGCAATGCCTCATCGTACAGCGTAAATTTCGTCGGTCGTGCATCCGACGCCCTCTCTTTAGACGTGGGCAATCTCAACTCTATCTCTGCCGAAATTTGGTGCTTTTTTCGTACCTCCTCCAACTCCTTTGCCGTGAACGTAGACTTGTCGGCCTTGGTGTGCCAGTGGTCCGGTTCCATTTGGCTAATTGGCCTAGCGGCTACGATCATCGTCGCTAGGCGAGCTCGCGCCGCTTGCCCAGCCCCCCTTTCTTCCTTTCTCTTTGCTCTGTATTGTTCAGCCAACTCCATTGCATCGTCCTCTCCCAATGCCTCTAGCCTCATGGCTTGCACTTCATCTCGAGCCATTCCTTCTACATGTCTGCGTATCGCTTCGGGCGGTGGCACAAGTAAGTTCGCAAAGTGTTGTAAAGGTGTGTCACACAAAACAAATGAGTTCAACTCTTGGATGTGTCGCGCAAAGATAAGTAAAACAAATAATTCCAAATGCCCACGGTTTGCCTATATTCTAAGGATTGAGATTCAATTTCACTAGTTTGAAAAATTTCGAAAGCTTCCGCTCCCGCCTTTTTCCACACCCTATATTAGTCCTACCCATTCGTTTCCTGCAAACGCATCACCTCCCTTACTACGGGATCATGCCACGTGTATGACCACGATTCACTACCCTTTTATCCTTCCCTGTCTATTCCACTTCACATCACCACGTGCCCCGCCGCTTCTTGAGCCCCGCACGCCGCCAGTTTCTCCTTCGGTCACCTTTTGCGATCGGCCCTCCTCACAGTCGGTCTTCTCGCTCGATAACCCTTTGCGGTCGGCCCTCTTCACAGTTGGTCTTCTCCCTCGGTCCCCCTTTTGCGATCGGCTCTCCTCTCGGTCGGTCTTCTCCCTCAGTCCCCCTTTTGCGGTCGGCCCTCCTCTTGGTCGGTCTTCTTCCCCGGTCACCCTTCGCCGTCGACTTTCTCTTATTCGACCACCCACCATCCCCGTCTTCTTTCTTGTTCCCTTCGTTGGCCTGAAACTGCACTTGGGAATAGAGGACTACTGACATAGGTGGGCCCATAGAGGTTTTTGGCCCACTACTTCGAGCCCAATACACGTTTCAAACACTAAAGCCCAACATTACTGGAACCCAACGTTACACCACGAACCAATGGCATCTAAACACTTGTCAAGAGGAGAACTAGCCACGTAAGTAGACAAAGATCCTGCAGAGTTATTACACCACATATCAGCCATTAATGAAGGCCATGTAGCATTAAATGCAATAATCCCTTCACGTCGGAGCAGGCAGCCCCACCATGAACAAGGCAAGCTACAGCGTAGACTTTCGGCCAACGTGACAGGCTGGAGTGGACAAGGAAATGATGAACGAATGATATAAGGAGGCTTTCAAGACACAAAAAGATTAGGTGCCCTATCGTTATTCTCTGATCATTTGCCATTAACCCCTCTTTCTTTTAACTTGACCGTTGGAGGGTCCGCTGGGGGCCTCCCGTCTCCCGCTGGGCTTTTGTGCAGGTACCCCGGTGGGCTCAATGATCAGGGAACGACATTGGAAGCGTGGGCCTACGATTAGCAGTACTATCAAGACTCATTTTTTTTAAAGTTATGACTAAAAAGAATTTAGTTATAACATTTGTGATAATAAATACAACAGATGTCATAACTTGTTATAAATTTGATAAAAATTAAAATTTTGAGAAAAAATTGAGGAACAAATAATTGTTTAGTGAATAAAAAATTAACAATTTTTTAAAATAATATATCATATGTACTCATAATTATGTTATGAATAATTTTTTTTCTTTAATTATGATATTTTTTTAATAATAGTTTATAAATTATTTAATTATATTTCATTTTATATTTAGTTATGACTAAAAAATTAAAGTTATATCATTTTATTTATTTTATTCCGAATTGATATACACTTGTCTTTGTTAATTAATTAACAATAATATTAGGTAATCTGAAAAATTATGACTCGAATGGCTTGAATCACCTAAAATGATGTCATTTTGAGTGTAAAATAATATCATTTTAACACATTTGAACCATTTGAAGAACCAAACCTTTTCCATTAATTAATTAATTTTTTAATCGTCTTAGACCCTTGTCCATAATGAAAGTCTAATCCATAGCAAAAATTTGCATATATATCAGATCGCATCGTTCTATTAGATTCTCTTCTCTCTCATCATCAGACCCGGAAAACCAGAAGAGAGAGAGAGAGATAGAGACTACTTCCTTTGGTTTTCCGGCAATGGACATTTACTCTGCCCGATTCGTCCTCATCCTCGTTCTGAGCTTCATATCCAAATCCTCTTCTCAATCCATCATCCAAATCTCGCCGGAAAAGTACCACAAATCCTCTGCCGCCGATCTGATCTACTGCGACAGCTGGCGGTTCTCCGTCGAGACCAACGACGCCGGAATGTGGACTCAGGTCCCTTCCAGGTGCCAAGACTACGTCCACGATTACCTCACCGGCGTTCGCTACCGTTCCGACTCCGAGATGGTCGCCTTAAACTCGCTGGATTTTGCCAAGACGGTGGAGTTCGCCGGAAACGGCAAGGACGCCTGGGTTTTCGATATCGATGAGACTTTGCTCTCTAACCTACCGTACTACGCGCTCCACGGGTTCGGGTGAGTCTGAAAAGTTTTTGAGCTTTTTGATTGGTTGAATATATTATATTAATAGAATTTTTTATGTCCAATGAAATTTGAACACGTAGAATAGGTTTGCATTTGAACACGTAGAATAGGTTTGATCAATTGGTTGGTACTAAACGGGTAGGGGTTTGCAGTTCGGTTTTGACTTGGCCGCATCTATGCGCTTTGGAAAAAAGGTCAAACCGCATCTGTCCGTAGTGTGGTTTGCAATTTGTGCGAATAGGGTTTACGGATGTCCGGACGGTTGCCGGTTGTTTGCGGTTTAAAATTTTTTTTCTTTAAAAATTAACTTCTGAGTTTTTTTTCCCATTTTATAAATATTTATTTCGAGTCATTTTCTTTTAATTTTCTAAAATTCTCTCAACATTAATAATTAATGAATTAAAACTTATAAAATTAAAAACAACAAAATTCCATTTTTGAACTTATTTATTTCCTTTCTTTCAATGTTCTATGCAATCAAACTGGGTGTATTATCACAATAATGGAAACATCCAATTATCAATTGGTGAACATAGCAAGAGAAAGGAACAAGCTTACATTGAGACAATGGGGGAGTAATCTTAACAATGTGAAATAGATAGGATAGAATAGATAGATCTAGATAATGAACAAACGGTCCATTTTTTTTTTCCAAAAAAAAAAAAAAAATTGTACTTGGCTAAGTGCGGGCGGGTTGTGACGGTGTGTGGTTCAAAACTGTAATCCACACCACAACCCGAAAATCTTATATATTTCAAACCGCACCCTACCCTATTCAATTTGCGAAACCGCCTATACATGTGCGGTTCGGTTCGGGTTGTGTGTGGTTGTGTGGGTTGGATAACCCTATGCCTAGCCCTACTAACGGGGGGAAATGAGTGAGACTGTTTTTGCCAGACCTCACAATTTTTAAATTTTTAAAGTGATTCACACTATCATGTGTGTGACCTCATAAATAGTATAAATCACTTTGAAAATTATAAGGTCATCCAAAAAAAAAAGTTTCTACCATTGTTGGTACTAATGGTGTGCTATGTGAATTATGAAGCAATACTGTCTGAGATTTTAAATTATTTATTAACCTGAAATTCATATCATGTAAATTCAAACGTCTATATCAAATATTTAGTAATTTTTTTTTTAAATCTTTAACATTTTTCATTATGAAATGGTACCGGGGTTGGTTATCATGTAGTGGTCACATGGTGGAAAGCCAGTTGTCCTATTGTGTTTTTTGGACCCTATGATTCCTTTGGGTTTTCTTTTGTTTTGCCTTTCAAAATAAGGGTATTTGAGGATTCATATCTCCTCCACATTCTTCTTAATCTAAGCCGTCCATTTCATAGATTTCATAATAAAGTTATTCTTATGTTATTTTAAGAAATAGGTTAAAAATTAATATTTTAAATATTCTTACTTCTTTTAAAAAAATATATTAAAAAATAGAAAGATAATATGACTCAAAATAGGTTAAAAGATAAAAAGTGACTTTTAATCTCTTAACCAAAAGAGGCCAAAAAATTAGATTTATCAGATAACTATAAATACAGATAACTATAAATACAAAAACAAATCACATTTTATTTTACAAAATGAATAGTTTAAGTTTACAATCCTATTTGTTATGTGATTTGTTCTTATCTTTATAGTTTTCCGATGAAATTGATTTTTTATATGGATGACCTTTATTATGGAATATACAAAATAGACAGTTCAGAGTATCGATGTGAGTATGAATTTGGGCCTACAAGAAGATATAGATGAGTATGAAAAGATGCAAGAATGGAGGAGGACCTTATCCCATTTTCGGGTTGTTTTGGAAAGTGTTAAAAAAGTATATTTTTTTTTTTAATGAAAAAATTGTACAAAGTGAAAAGGTAAAAGTGAATAAACTGAATTTTTTTTTTTTTTGTTCTTTTTCTTTTGCACTTTTCAAAACAGCGCACCGTACACATAAAAAATGTGCCTAAGGTAATACTCCAATTATAAAAATTAAAAATGTGCCTAAGGTAATACTCCAATTATAAAAAATAAATTTTGACCTATATAAAGTGACTTTGGGTCACATTACCTTACTATTTTTTTACACATTTTTTAATAAAAAATTAAAAAATTAACTTTTAACCAACTTTCTGAAACAACCCTTTAGATCATAATCAATATAATTAAAAGTCACTTTGATTGTGACTAGAGGCGAGACAATAAAATATTGTAATAGGTTGTAATCAATTTCAATTTGATAATTTGATAACTGATTATACAATTAAAGTGAGTTGACCAGGACATTCGATTGTCAAAAAAGAAAAAAATAAAAAAAAAATCCCAAGCACTACTAAGTGGCTATTAAACTATTTATTTGGAACTAAATGTTTCATAACTAACACTAATTCAAATCATAATCTGCACATGATATGCACTTGAGAATAAGTTCCATGCTATAGTTAATATTCATTTGTGTTTTCCTTTTACTTAAGGCTCATTATAGATTTTGAATTTCCCAAATTTTTTTTGGGTATTTTTTTTCATAATTTCTGCCCCAAATCAAAGATCTAAACATTTTGTAGTAAACCTTTTATAAAACGATTAAAGATCATGAAAGAGAAGGGAAAATGATAATGTGAATTAAAAAAAAAATTTATTTTCTTTTCTCTTGCAAAATCTATGAACCAAGTAGAGGTTAATATATACTCATACCACAAAAAATTTAGCTCCAATTAGTTGGGGAAAATGGAACTTTTGTTTCAGTTTACATCTTCTAACAGATGCTGATTAATTTGAAATCCAAATTATAAATATAGATAGATATATGTGCAGACATGATTCTGCAATATAGAGAGTAAGTGCGCTTTGTTGCTGAACTGCTTTGCTCCGGGGGGTGAAGGCTTGCACAAATAATGAACAGTGAGGCTGCCTGACCGAGGTTTGGTCAGAAATCCCTCTGTTGAGGTTATCTTTCATAGTGAATGGGGAAAACAAGTGTATAGAGTGGGAGTAATTGAATTCAAATCCTTGTGAAAGGAGATGAGGTTATCTTTTATAGTGAAGGCTTGACTTGCTCCTCAAGTTCATCTCTCTACCACCTGGCGTCTTTGTCGTTTAGCTAGGTTGCTCCTCACTGGAGGAAAGCAAAGACTTTGTTAGCTACTCGAGTAAGCAGTTCCGTTATTCGTGGGTGCCATGTGCTCCACTCTCGCATGGCATTGGGTGATATGTTAAAGCTCAATTCAGCTTAACTCATTCCGAGTGAGTAGGAGTTTTGAAGTCTACGTCATGGACTTGCCCACTTCAAAGTGGGGAATAGGGCTAGGGCTAGGCCCATGGCCTTGCCCACTTCGGAGTGGGGAAAAGAGCCAAGGCCGAACCCGTAACTTGGCCCACTTTGGAGTAGGGAAAGAGGCTAGGGCTAGGCCCTACCTCCACCACGTGGACCCACACGTTGGGGGGCTAATGTGGGGAGTGAAAATTTGTCCCACATCGGTTTGCTAAAGACTCTTGACCTACCTTATAAAGTGTGCCATGCCCACAAATCTCCAAGAGGCCTTTTTAGAAAAACAAAACCTAGTACAAAGAGGACAATATCTTGGTGCATGCTCCGGCAGTGGGGTGATCTGCACAATATATAACCCTTAACAAGTTTTTTCATTTGTTACAAAATGTGGGTCTATGAAGCACCGACACGTCCCCAGGCCTTACATACGAGTGTCGGACACGGACACGCGTCGGACACGCAGTAGACACGTGTTCGACACTCTCTAACGTATCCCTTTTTTTTTTGAAATTTTCCAGTCGGACACGCCATGGACATGCCGGGACACTTTCCGGACACGCATAAGTGGATCGAAGAAGCCGTAACTGTTGCAAAGGAGACAGAGAAAGAGAGAGAGATCGATGGAGACAGAGAAAGAGAGAAAGAGATCGAAGGAGACAGAGAGAGAGAAAGAGATCGAAGGAGGAGATGAGACAGAGAAAAAGAGAAAGAGATTGAGAGAGAGGAAGAAGCCTAACCTGTCAATCAAAGAAGCTGAGGAGGTGGTATTCTTCATCTTCTCTCTTCTTCTTCTTCTCCTTCTCCTTCTCCTTCTCCTTCTCCTTCTCCTTCTTCTCTTCGTCTTCCCTGTTCTTCTTCTCTTCATTTTCTTCCTCTTCTCCTCCCTTTCGTCTCTGCTTTTCTGACTCTCTCTCTCTCTCCTCTATTGTTTCTCTTTTTTATTTTTTTTCTCTTTTTCTTATCCTGTTTCTCTTTCCCTCTTTTTTTTTTTTTTTTTTTTTCTTCTTTCTTTTTTTTATCCTTATTTTTTTTTGTTAAACCTAAAATTCATAAAATAAATTATTTTTATTTAAAAAAACTCATTTTTATTAAAAAAAATTAAAAAAATATATTTATTAATTTTATTATTCTTGTAATTGTATAAGAATTAATGATTTTCTTTTTATTTTAGACATATAATAAATAAATAAAATTATATATATTAAACGTGTCCCCAGCGTGTCGTGTCCCCCTTTTTTGAAAAATTGCGTGTCCGCGTGTCCGTGTCGTGTTCCGTGTCCGTGTCCGTGCTACATAGATGTGGGTTTGCTATTGCTTTGAATGATGTCAAGGTGTTCCTTTATTTTCACCTCAACGAAAGAATGTCCTCTTGGACTTCAATGGCAAATGCCATACTGTTGGCCTCCCAAACCCAAAAGAAAAGATGACTAACATAATTGAATGCAAGTAAAGGTTGTGAAATCAATACCCTAAGGCCCATACTAGTTGAATAATTTTGAAATGGTTCTTTTATTGACGAATTACATTGTTTGAGTTCTCTCATTCACAATATTATTGTAAGTGTACATATCTACCTTTGTTATTGTGGGAGGCTAAAACAAATCAGGCTGTGGCAGGACTGAAAGTCCTGGACTAGTGACAGGAAGGTCACAACGCCAGCAAAATGGAAGGTTAGCCCAGGAAAATTAAGGCCCAGGACCAGACTAGGTCAGGGGAGTTTTAGGATAGAAGAAAGGCTGCAGAAAGCACACCCAGGAAGGGCGCAAACCCAGTCAACTCACGTCTCTGCATCTTAGGCTCAACCAACTCCTAGAAATCGGCAGCTGGTGGAGCATAATGCCTAAAGAAATGGGGTTGATGTGAGGAGTGGAGAGAGACCTAACAACCCATAAATAGCTAGTAGGAGCCAGCTATAAAAGGGGAAGCAATCAGCACCATTGAGGCACACAAGAACTACAACCTGAACCCTATTCTTAGAATATTGGATCTTTGTTTACATTGTCACTAACTTAGGCATTGGAGGGTCCTCAGGCTGCTCTAGCTACCCCTCTTTACCTTTATCTAAGTGTTTTTCAAGTCAGGAGTCAAGCTATATCTGCCGCGTCACTGCCGCAGCCCAAGTGGTTCGATTTTTACCCACCACAGTTATGTATACATTGAATAGTGAAAAATTAATGAAAAATAAGAGGCCTAGAATTTTAAGTGAGACATGATTATAGTTGCAAACTCATGTTATACAATACATAGAAATTTCAATGAATGAAATCCACTTAACAATATATGTAGATGCTTTTAAGGTACAAGTTTGTAAATGTTGGGCTTGTAATGGAGGCCTTTGTGCTTGAAGAAGTACTTTATTGCTAGAATTGGAAAAAGAACTCCAACATAATTGTGCTGTAAAGTCAGAGCTTCATGTTTAACTTGGTTGGAACCTTATGCACATTTAGAATTGTATACAATTGTTCTTGATAATATTGATTTGTTTAAATTATTTGACAATTGTTTGTTTGCATATGAGTTTTACTTCTGAATTTGACCCTTGTTCCCTTTATGCAAGGATATGTGCAGATCTCAACATGTTTAGTTATTTAATTAGTGAGACTGTTTGTAATTAGTGAAACTGCGTAAACATTTAAATAAGCTTAGTTTTTGTTTCCAAACATTTTCATATGTTTGCAAATTATGTTGCTATTTCTCTTATGTTTCCATTTCTAAGCTAACCAAAATAACTCACTGAAACAAACTTTTGATCTATGACTTGAAGAAGATATGTTTCTTTTATATTTTTACATTGTAAAGCTATTAGGGAGGCTAAACTTTTAGTTTGGATTGTCATTGAAGGGGTTTGCTCAATGATTTTTGGTGTGGTAACAAGTGACTTGGAAATTGTAATTTTGTGAATTGTGAGATGCTTTCTGGAGCTGTAGAGTTCTAGTTGTGAACTGATTTGATTTGACTTTGCTTTCTCATCAGCATATCATTGCTGCAGATAAGGATTCTTGAACGCTTGAAATCCAATTGGAGCTCGTCAGCATTATGTCTTTCTTTTTGTAAAACTGAATCTTATGATCCAATATTTGAACTTGAAATCCGTCTTTAAATTTTCAATCTATATCATTGGAACTTGTGATTCTTATTAGGATTAAATACACCCTACCTGTTACAATTTTTCGAACACTGATCATTGTCAAAAAATTTTATTGTCAGAATGTCCAAGTGAAACAATAGGGTAGAATTGTTTTGATCTTTTTGAATGATTTAGTTTGTTTGGTTCAAACAATTCTTGATGTTTCAACTTTTTTACCTTGCCCTGTCTTGTGCATTCGAGTATCACAATAAATAGCTATGGAGTTACATCAGAATTTTAATTTGGAATTCATATGCCACAAGTTCACTTGAACCATAATTTGGGCCATGGGCCAATGCACATGAGTTCATAGAAGGCTGACTCTGATCCTAATGAACTCAAACTCGTTTTGTTTATGTGGACTCTTCCGTCAGTTGAATATTCTTTTGATGAAATTGAGTTTATATTGTTAGTAAAGTAAATAAGACTATCTTGTTTTTGAAGTAGATCAGAAACATTCAATGAAGTCTCTTTCGATGAATGGGTGGATTTGGCTGAGGCTCCTGCCTTACCGGCAAGTTTGAAGTTGTACAAGGAGCTTCAAGATATGGGTTTTACAATATTTCTGTTAACAGGACGGAGTGAGATTCAGAGAAATGCCACAGTGAAAAATCTTCTGTATTCTGGGTATAGAAACTGGGAAAAGCTTATATTGAGGTAAGCAGAAAATTTGATGGAAAATACTTATTTTTACTCCTCTCCTAGAAAATTTTAAGTTCAAATAATGAAGACTCAAAATAGGTTGCTACCCTCCCGGGTAAAACAATTTCTGCAGAAAACATAAAAACTGTCTTTCGCAAAAAATGTTTTCCTATGTTTGGTTGTCACACGAAATTTGATGATGGCAACTACTTCTTTTTATACCTCTTCTAAGAACTATTATAAAGTATGCAATGCACATAAGTATTTATGACGAGTCTCCATACCCATATCCAACTTTTAAATACATATACCAATATCTTAAAATTTAGGTCTATGCAGATCTGAAATATGGACATGCACCGGCACCGGCACCGGCACCGGCACCGGCACCCGATTTTTGTACTTGAGTTCATATATAGCATAGGTTTTGATCTGAAAATGACAGTACTAGTGGTTGTGGGGAGGGGGTTGGTGGTGGTGGTGATCATGACAATGAGCGTGGCTTGTCATAAGATTTTTGTTTAAAAAACGTTTTTCGCCTTTAAATAGCAAATAACATTTACCACCCAAATGAGCACATATTCAGTTAATCCCGGGAAAACGTTTTCCGCTTTGTCTTTCGATTCGTCGTACCAAATACCAAAAAATGTTGAAAACAAATATGCCCACATTCTATTGACTTCAATTGAAATCAACCGAGTCTAACTAGCCATGTTATCAAATTGGGGTTTCAACATCATGGATTAGTGATGAGTATTTTTTCTGTGGATGAAACAGGGAACCTTCTGATTCAGGTAAGCCGGCCATTGTGTACAAATCGGAGAGGAGAAAGTTGCTACAAGATGAAGGTTATACAATCCAAGGGAGCTCTGGGGATCAGTGGAGTGACTTGTTAGGGTTTGCAGTGGCCCAAAGATCTTTCAAACTGCCAAATCCAATGTATTGCATTGCCTAAAACAAAAACAGAAAAACAATAGTAAAAAAAAAAAATTGGCAATTATGTACCCTCCTGATCCTCGTAAATTATTGTTCTTTTTGGGTGATCTTGTCCTATTGTTTGTTGTCCAAGTTCTTTTCAATAATTCAATGGGTTATTATTCATGGCCACTTTTGGTGGCTTATCTTGTTAATCCTGTGTATCAGTGGACCCTGTAAATGTTTTGAGTTTTTTTGTTTTTGTTTTTGTTATCCTGATTGCCATTACAACAACTAGTTAACTCAATTTTATTTATTTATTTATTTTAATAATTGGAGATGTTGGGATTTTCAAAATAAATCGAGTTTGTTTTTGGGTAATTGTCAAACCTTTTATATTTGTTTAGAAAAGCTTCTTTAAAGCCTTAAAAGCTTGTCCTACATTAAAAACATGAGAGAAACTGCAGCACTTGATAAAAGGACCACACAAAATATAACATTGAATACACACACCATAAGAATCATCCCCACATGTTTGCATATGCATTGGTAATTTGGTGGTGCACTTTGCATGAGCTTATCGGCATGAACACTTTCCTATCTAAGATGGCTTGATGCTTATGCAACAGCACAGTCAACACTGTGTGGCAGCGATATGGCGCAACCGTTGGCAAGGGAACTACCTTGTTGGGAGCAGTGCAATCACGATCGCATGTGTATAATCGTTGCATCCATTTACGGTGCAATCTGCATCATAGAAGCTTGATCATCCAGTGACCAGATCTGAATCTGAACTGATCACATCAAGAGGCATGATCCATCCAATTAGGTGCTTGGAGTTTTATATAAAGGCTGAAATCTAGCCATTCAATTGTCTCTTGTTTTGATTTTTTGTTCAAGAGTTTTCTTAAATTTACGATTTACTGTCATTTTGCATAAACAAAATACCTGACCCCCAATTTATGTGTTCTAATTTACGAATGTATCCTACTATGTCTATATTTGTGCAAATACACACAGAAGATTCTTAGATCAAGTTTCGTTAGACCTTAAAGAAGAATTTGCTATAGCATGGTGAAGATAAATATTGTCTTTAAAAATAGGAATAATTACATTTTACTCTCCTACGGTTTTACGCGTTTACACATTACCTCCTTGATGTTTATAAATTTATTCATAACTCCTCCATGGTTTTGACTGATGTGCAAAAGTGACAGGATTTGGTAGACTTAACAGTGCGTGAGGAAGATGCGTTAGAGAAGTGTGTTTGCACTGGAATTGAATGTTTTGGCGCCAAAATTGGAGTTTTGAGTGACCAATTTGCCCTTCCACTTGCTCATATAACCATCAAGCCATCAAACGCACTATTTCCAGCAAAAAATTTTTTTGGGACCACTTCCATTTTTGAAGATGTCATCCTCCCAAGGTTTCCATTATAGTGGACAAAGCTTAGCTCGTACATGCTATTATGGCCAAAGATCTCGGGTGAGAACGGTTTGGACAAGTGCAAATATGGGAAGAAGATTTATAGGATGTGCAAACTATGAGGTAATCACTTTCATTATTTGGTAATTAAGTAATTAATGTATTTATTTGTTATGTTATATAATATTTAAATATAAATCTAAACTTATTTATTAAAATTTTCAAATTCAAGCCACTTGCGAATATTTTGAGTGGATTGACCCACCATTGTGTCGCTGCTCGCGTGATCTACTACCAAGACTCGTGCAACGAGTAAATTTTATGGAGTTAGAAGTTGAAAAAGCTCAAAAAAAGGAAAAGTTGTATTGAAGAATGTTGCTAGGAGGCTGGATACTGTTTGTATGCTATATTGCATGTACTCTAAAATGAAAGCAAAAATAAAAAGTGTTATGTAACCTGATATAAGGAGGGGAAGATATGTAATATTGAAGACTATTTTAAGATATAAATGAAATATATTTTTGAAGTATTACAAAACTTGTTCAATACCAACACCTGAAGCATGTTCATTAAGCATCAACATATCAACATTTCACTAGCAAAACTTGCTAAATGTTCTCCAACATTTCAACATTTGAATTACAAAACCTGTTTGATGTTCATCAACATTTCAACATTTCAATTATAAAACCTACTTAATGTTCATTATGCATGAACATGTCATCATTTCACCAACATCTGATCAACATTTCAATTACAAAACATTTGACAAACAATATGTGCACCTATTTATTATAATGTTGTAGCTATCCAAGAATATTGTTCTACCAATTCCAAGTAAGCCTTACAAATATCAGTAAAAGCAACATTTTAATTACAAAACCATTAGAACTACCAATATTGTGTTAGTTATCCAAAAAGATTGTTTTAGCAACCCCAAATAACAAGCCTTACAAAAATGACAAAAAATAACTTTTCAATCATCAGATAGGGCCACCTAAACCTAATCCCTCAAACCCTTTCCTCTGTCCTTTGCATTCCTCTTAGGTATTGTAAATCCCCTTCCAAATTGAGGCACATGTCTAGCTGATGCACTTCCACTTGCACTTGCTCCACAAGGCATTATTGGTTGTGGTTGAGTAGTGGCAGCTGGTTGGGATGAAGAGGGTGAGTACTGGCAGCTTGTTAGGATGAAACAGGATGAATGGCAGCTGGTTGGGATGAAGATGGCTGTGTTGCAGCTTGTTGAGCATTTGAGAACTGCAAGAAAAATACAAATTGAAATGCACAAAATGAAATTACTGAAATTGTAATGAATTTAGTTTGTATAGAAATACTACATTACAATAAATTGAAATGTATCTTGCTTGGTTGACTTGTAGATTTCCAGAACTAGTGGTTGGTCCATCCCTTCTCTTGAACATTTGGGATTTTTTATGTACTGGACCTTTGCATGATCTTTTGTTGTGTCCAAAACCCATACACTTTGCATGTTGCACTGTTTTGTTCTTTCTTGACAACTTATGTAGATTCTTGGGCTCATTAGCAGCTTTCTTTCTTTCTTTTCTGGGCCTTCCTACTGGTTTTCTATAGTAAGAAGGGGCTATGGCATCATATCTAGTCTCAATCCATTCATGTTCCCCTGGCACAGGATTATCATGAAGAATATGTCCTCAAGTATGTCTCATTGCTGAAGTAATTATGCACATAAGCATCAAGTTTCTTCCCATTAAGGTATATACAACTTATGACATATTTACAAGGTATAGCTGTTAGGTCCTAATCTCTACACCCACATGTACTTGCCCTCAAATCCACTACATGAGTTGTATCATAACAATGCACCTCAAACTTTAAGTCACCTACAAAGCTAACAAAACACACTACAACAAAAAAGGCCTTTGGTCACAGATTGATTTTGTCTCCAAACATCAAGTTTTCGTCACTAAAGTGATTTGCGACGAAAAAAATTTGTCACCACATTCGTGGCCTATACGTCGTCGCTGAAAGTACCTAGTGACGAAAACAGTTTCGTCGCCTATTTTTTATTTTTGGTGACGAATTGTTTCGTCTCCGAATGTTGAATTTTTCGTCCTCTATAACATCAATTTCGTCGCCAAAATAAATAATATTTTATTTTAATTGTTTTTCGAGACGAAATATTTTGTCACCAAATAGATTTTAATGACGAAAGTTTTCCTCACCAACGATATGGATTAAGGTGACAAAAAAATTCGTCACTAAAATGAGCAGAAAAGAAAATTCTTCAATGACAAAAAACATTTTCTCACCAAATATTTCAATTTAGCGACGAAATATTCAGCAAATGTGACGAAATTATTTGTTTGGTATTGTATCATTAGTGACAAAATTATTCGTCATGTTTTTTGCAAATTAATAGCGACATTTTTTATTTCGTCACTAATAAAAATTAAAATTTTTGAAAATAAGGGTACTATTTTCTTCCGAAATTTTTTGTTTTCAGTAACAATTCCCTGCGCATTTCAATAACCTGTTCAATAAAATATATATTACAAATCAATACAGAAATCTGTTCATTTTCATAAACATCACATTCGAATTTCAGCACTATCCACAAAAATATAATATGAACTGCATGCGGATTATAAACATGTCTCCTAATATCCACAAAAAACGTCTACTAATATCCACAAAAATATAATATCAACCGAATGCAGATTACCAAACACATCTCTTAATATCCAACAAAAAACATGTCTACTAATATCAACAAAAATAAAATATCAAGGGCGGATTACCCAACATGCCCTGTAATACCAACAAAAATAGAAAATTTACAACCAACCAAAATACACGTAAGGTAATATGAACAAAAACAGAAAATGAGATACCATCTGCCCTCCAAATTACCAAACATGTCCATATCAAATCTCGAATTTGCAAAAAAATGAAACACAAAAAAAAAAAAAAAAATACAAGTTAGACAATTATTATCTTATCCATAAAATATACAATTTAACATGCATTTTTCAAATTAGTTTTCAAATCGGGAGTCCCGTGCTAGTTCCGTAAGTTTTTACAACTCACATTGGTCCCTCCCGAGGTGTTTGAGGTGTTCCCCAGGCCGTCTCGTGGCTGTTGCATGATTTTGGCCCCCGAAGGTCTATTTTCAAGCTTAAGTGTGAAAAAGTGCCTTTTTGGACTTAGTTTTCAAACCGGGAGTCCTGTGCTAGTTCCGTAAGTTTCCACAACTCACATTGGTCCCTCCCGAGGTGTTTGAGGTGTTCCCCGGGCCGTCTTATGGCCGTTGCACGATTTTGGCCCCCGAAAGTCTATTTTTAAGCTTAAGTGCGAAAAAGTGCCTTTTTGGACTTAGTTTTCAAACAGGGAGTCCCGTGCTAGTTCCATAAGTTTCCACAACTCACATTGGTCCCTCCCGACGTATTTGAGGTGTTCCCTGAGACGTCCCGTGGCTGTTGCCCGATTTTGACCCCCCGAATGTCTATTTTCAAGCTTAAGTGTGAGAAAGTGTATTTTTGGACTTAGTTTTCAAACCGGGAGTCCCATGCTAGTTCCATAAGTTTTCACAACTCACATTGGTCCCTCATGACATGTTTGAGGTGTTCCCCGGGCCGTCTTGTGGCTGTTGCACAATTTTGGCCCCCGGTGGCCTATTTTCAAGCTTAAGTATGAAAAAGTGCATTTTTGGACTTAGTTTTCAAATCGGGAGTCCCGTGCTAGTTCCGTAAGTTTTCACAATTCACATTGGTCCCTCCCGACGTGTTTGAGGTGTTCCCCGAGCCGTCCCATGGCTGTTGCACGATTTTGGCCTCCAGTGGCCTATTTTCAATTCAAGCTTAAGTGTGAAAAAGTGCATTTTTGCACATAATTTTCAAACCGGGAGTCCCATGCTAGTTCTGTAAGTTTCCACAACTCACATTGGTCCCTCTTAAGGTTTTTGAGGTGGTCCCCGGGCCGTCTCGTGGATGTTGCACGATTTTGGCCCCTAGTGGCCTATTTTCAAGCTTAAGTGTAAAAAGTTACATTTTTGGACTTAGTTTTCAAACCGGGAGTCCCGTGCTAGTTCCATAAGTTCCCACAAATCATATTGGTCTCTCTCGAGGTGTTTGAGGTGGTCCCTAGGCTGTCTCGTGGCTGTTGCACGATTTTGGCCCCGAAGGTCTATTTTCAAGCTTAAGTGTGAAAAAATACATTTTTGGACTTAGTTTTCAAACCGGGAGTCCCATGCTAGTTCCGTAAGTTTTCACAACTCACATTGGTCCCTCCCGAGGTGTTTAAGGTGGTCCCCGAGCCGTCTTGTGGATGCTGCATGATTTTGGCCCCCGAAGAACTATTTTCAAGCTTAAGTGTGAAAAAGTGCATTTTTGGACTTAGTTTTCAAACCGGGAGTCCCGTGCTAGTTCCGTAAGTTTCCACAACTCACATTGGTCCCTCTCGACGTGTTTGAGGTATTCCCCAGGCCGATTCGTGGCTGTTGCACGATTTTGGCCCTCGGTGTCCTATTTTCAAGCTTATGTGTGAAAAAGTGCATTTTTGGACTTAGTTTTCAAACCGGGAGTCCCGTGCTAGTTCCGTAAGTTTCCACAACTCACATTGGTCCCTCCCGAGGTGTTTGAGGTGGTCCTCGGGCCGTCTCGTGGCTGTTGCACGATTTTGGTCCCCGCTGACCTCTTTTCAAGCTTAAGTGTGCAAAATTATATTTTTGGACTTAGTTTTTAAACCGGGAGTCCCGTGCTAGTTTTGTAAGTTTTCACAACTCACATTGGTCCCTCCCAAGGTGTTTGAGGTGGTACCCGGGCCGTCTCGTGGCTGTTGCACGATTTTGGCCCCCGGTGGCCTATTTTCAAGTTTAAGTGTAAAAAATTACATTTTTGGACTTAGTTTTCAAAACGGGAGTCCCGTGGTAGTTCCGTAAGTTCCCACAACTCACATTGGTCCCTCTCGAGGTGTTTGAGGTGTTCCCTGGGCCATCTCGTGGCTGTTGCACGATTTTGACTTCCGGTTGCCTATTTTTCGACTAGTTCCGTGCCTACATGTTCGAATAGTTTTCAACTTAGTTCTCGACTTAGTTTCATGCCTACATGTTGGAATTGTGCAAATTTTCAAACAAGTTTCCTAATTGGGAGCGACGTGCATATTTCAGTGTTTGTGATGTTTCTCGGGCTTTTACATGCATAGTTCACTATCTTAGTTAAAGAAAAAATTTCTAATAAATTAACATAGAAACATAATATACTAACGAAGAAACTTGTCCATCAGAATCTGAACTTTCCCCACTCTCAAAATTTTCCGTGATACCTTTCTGCCTCAAGCACTCAATGATACTTTGTATCTTCTTGCTTTGTTTCTTCTCTGACTTTTCAAACCTTGCAATTTGTTCATTTTGTTGTGCTATTTGCAGCTCGAGGCGTAGAACATAGTCACTATTTTCAGCAGGTGCAACAGTTGTATTCACAGAAGAAGAAGGCCTCATACCGAGTCCTTTCACATAACCTGGCCTTGGCTGAAGCACCTTGACTGACAACTTTTCTGGGGTCAAGGGGATCGCACTAGTCTGCGAAAGGTGTTCTGCTTGCATCTGTATCATGTTGTCTTATTAATTTGAAATAAATCAAACAAGTATTAGTTATTCTACCCTACACAGCAAAATAAGTAATATTATCAAAATTGAAAGGCATTGCCTTGTACATACATAATTAACTTGGCTCTCCGATGAAATCCATTCACGCGTGTCCGAATTGTAGTGGATGGACTTGTAAAATTCTGCTAAATCGGGCACTTTGCCATTTGCAATTATCTGCTTCATTTGTTTGTCAATGTTAATTCAATGATTTAAATAACAAAGCCTACTAATCCAATAAAATAAATTAGTAGAACGCACCGAGCTGTGTACCCTAACCGGGATTGATTTTGATCCACATCGATGTTTTGTTTTCATTTGCATCTTATTATTCACATTAGCTAGTGATTGTTCCTACACATTAGCTAGTGATTGTTCCTACACAATTGAAACACCAATATTTTCTTAGCTTCATAAGTTGACTTTGGAACCAAATTTTCTTTCGGTAAAAGTCTACTTAAAAACTTTAGCATCATATCAACTGACTTATTGCTCCAATGATTTGTTACCTTCATATTAAGCACCTCAATCACAAACTTCAACAAAGTATAATTTGTACAATTTAGGAACAGCTCACGCTTGGCATCAGTCAACAATTGATTAAAAATTCTCACTTCCTCCCCTTGGGTTGTATCAGTCGATTCCCCTCGGTTTGTATCAGTCGATTCCCTTCTTATTCGATCTTCCACTAAGGCTTCAATACCACCTACAATTTCATCACCATCAAGTTGCATCTCATTATCATAGTAAGCCTCGTTTGAAACACGGGGTTCCCCGTGCTAGTGCCATACAGTGTAAGTTTGCATAATCCCATATTGGAGCAAATGAATTTCCACATTTTGAAGATTTTGTCTACAAACATTCACACACTTTATACATGGGCACAACGAATTACCATTCTGGTCTATAACCCCCATTGCAAATTGAAGAAATAACTTCACCCCATCATTATATGGTTTACTCATCCTTCCATCAGCCGTCCTACCTAGGGCAATCCAACTTTTATCCATGTCTGATCACAAATGAAAGATTAGGAACAATATAGTATAATGTAGACTTGTGTATTTATGAACTAATTAAATTGAAAAATTCAATAACAACTTCACCAAATATATGTCCAGATCTTTAATGAAGATTCTTATACAAGTTTTAATGTTATATGCAAGTAAGGAATAAAAACTAACAAAAATGGTCATTAGTGATTTTAACATTCTAACACCACCATTCTAACACCATTCCTACTGCAATACAAAAGCAAAATACTCCACCATTATAACACCAACATACTCCACCAGCAGAACTCCCACACTGAAGGCTACTGATGTTGCACCTACTAACCTAGGCCCCTTCTAAAAACATACTAGCTAGTGCAAGAGCATACTTGATACTACCTAAACATAACATTATTACTACTACTACTACAAAGACCAAAGAGGCATGGCTTCTAATACATGTAATGCACTGCCACTGTCAAAAGGCCCAAAATATGCAGCAGATGTGATTGAAATTGAAGTATCAACAGGTTGTATATATATAACAGCCAGATGGGGTTGAAACATAACAGCCTATATATATAACAGGTTGTATATATATATTTTATATGTAAAAAAATCTGTAACCAGTGAGAGGGAAACTGAGGAATGAAAGGCGGGGATCAACCGAAAAACAAAAAAATTGAGACTAACAGCGGTGGTGTTCTCTGATTATAGTTATATTTTTAGGGCCATAAGCCTCACTAGTGGTCCAATAAAAAAAAAAAAAAACCATAGGAATCTACGTAAGAAGCAAATCTCTTTTCTCTACCACAATTTAACTACTTTTAGTAAACTTTTAAAAAAAAAAAAAAAAATTATGATTTCACAATAATCAAGTGGACTATATTTCTTATTTATTGCAAGTTTTTTTAACATATAGTCACCAATGACGTTTTAATAGGAAGTCGGATTAAATTTTGGGGGGGGGGGGCATTACATGAGTAATCAAATTTTGAAGGGCAACTCTTACACAGAGTGAGCTTTCCAAAAAATTTGGCAGCAGTGGAATGAGTTTGGAGGGGCCATTACATGGTATACAAATTTTTTTTTGAGAAATAGCAGTCATATACAAGTGAAACTCATTCCTATTCCTTTTTTTAAATCACTGCTCCTTACAGCAACTGCAAGTTTAGCAGCCCCATTCATAGGAGCACCAAAACTGTCAGTCACTTAAGAAAAAGAAAAGCATCGCAACATCAGCTTGGTGTATGAAACACAACTTGTAGATAACTCTTGAAAAAGAGAAGGCCGACACTGTTGACATTGGACCACAAGGTCCACTTGTTCCTTTTAATCCATGCTCTTAGAAAATTTCAGACTCTAAACAAAAATATTTTCCTTATTCTAGTCAAGATGATAGACTTTCTCCTTTGGTTGGGAAGTTGATCTCTCAGTTTGAAAGTAAACCCGTGTAGTCCATTCACTTCATTAGCCAATCCTCATTTGATCACGGATTAAGGAAAACCTTTATTCAACCCAACATTAGTATTTACTCCAATAGTCCTTTAGTTTTCTCTAATGTACAAGTCTTAAAAATTTGTTTGAACACCAAAAAGTTACATAACTATCTACCTGAAGAAATTTATACAGAGCATATTTTATATGTATACAGAGCATATTTCATATGAATACAGAGCATATACATCAGACAAATACATCAGAGGGAGCATCGAGAGAGAGAGAGACTAACAGCGGTGGTGTTCTCTGATCGGCACAGCAGCGGCGGTGAGGAAATGAGGAGCTAACGGTGGCGGTGGTGAGGGCTGTCAGAAATGGTAGTAGCGGTGGTGGGTTGATGCAATGGTAGCAGCGGCGGTGAGGGCCCTGTGTGTGAATGAGTATAACGCGCGCGCGCGCGTGTGTGTGTGAAATAAGTTTGAACCGAGAAATTATTGTGTATGTTTGAAAAGAAGAACCGATTGTAACAAAACATTTTTATTTCCCCCCTAAAATATTTAGTAACTAAATTATATTTTGGTGACAAAATTATTTCTTCACCAAAGATAAAAATATTGGCCACAAAAATAGTTTTGTCACCAAATGATATTAAAATATTAAAAATTATTGGTGACAAAAATATATTCGTCATTAATAATTTTATAATTGATGACAAATTTTTTCGTCACCAAAAGTCTATTAATTTTAGCGCCCCCCAAAAATATTAGCGGGAAAATATTTGGTGACAAAAAAAATATAAATAATGACGAAATATAATTTCGTCACCTATTTTTTTTATTATGATTTAGATTGGTGACGAAATTTTATTTTTGTCTCCAAAAATGGTACATTGCGAGACGAAATATGATTTTCGTCATTAAAAGATACGTATTTCGTGACAAAATTTTTTTCGTCATTAGTTTTTGTCTCTAAAGACTATTTTTGTTGTAGTGACAATTCCTAACATCCTCTTTCTTTGACTCTAGTTTCTGTTGCACAGTTAGACAAATAAGGCCACCATATTTTTCCATTCCATTTTCTTGACTCGTATTCTGTTTATCAGTTTTCTCCTAATCCACTCCACCATATTTTTCCATATAAGGCAACCACATTCAGATCCATATAATGGAATAACATATCAATTACATCCTTATCTGAATTCATCTCCCTAAGACTAATGTCCAATATTTCTCCAAGAACTCTGTAATTGTCACGACCCAAACCCGGCCCTATGGGTTTAGCACCGTAACTGGCCAGTAATCCGAGATTACCGAAGGCCTGCTGAACAGTAACACAGTAAAACAGAGTACAGGGCCTAGCGGAAGCCAATACAGTAAATAAATAGTGTCCATTGAGCTGTGAAAATCTGTATGCCAAAAACATTTTTCATGCATTTATACAGTTCAAACAGTACAGTCTGTACAATCATTCACAACATTCAGGAGGGGGACTTAATCCCTCGATAACAGTACGGTAAAACAGTAAACAGTTTATACAGTAATACAAAACAGTCGGGAGACAAGTGGGGAACACAAAAACACCCCAAGCCATAGCATGGCGTCTTGGAACCTCGCAGTGAGGCACATAGGCTGGCTTGACAAAACTGGGGGGCTAACCCACGCTCCTAGCTCCGGTCTGGCTGCTGAGAACCTACATATATATATAAACAGTGAGCTAAAGCCCAGTGAATAACAATAAGTGTAAAGGGGTTATGAATGAATGTCCTTACAGTAATGAGATCAATTCATTATACAGTATTTCAATCTTTCGGTATTTTAGTCAATCAGTATTTCAATCAATCAATCAATCATATGTGGTACATCCATTAGCCTATAAACAGTAGGTCCAGAAGGACCGGGTCTTAACAGACCCAACAGTAGCGATGGCCATCAATCAATAAACAGTATGGTTCCACAAGGAAACCGATAGAGCTCTGTAACAGTCAATAACAGTGGGTGCTAAGGATGCCACAGTACAGTTCAGAAATAAAGGACATACATTCATTCAATAAACAATATCAGTTCATTAAACAGTTCAGTTCAGTATTCAAAAGATAACCATTTTGAACATATCTTTACACAATCTGTTACTCACAGAGATTGGGCTACAGTATGCTAGAGCGCGTCCCCGAGTGCCAACCCTAAACAGTAAACACATTGAACACACTCTAAGTTTAACAGTTGGGGAAGTACAATAATTAACTTCCTATTATGCCTCGGTGTGTTCTACATCTATATCCTCATTAAGATGCCTTAAACTAGGCCTAAGGATGCCTAGGATGGGATGAGGAAGCAAAGATGTATACAGAAAACATTTTCAGAATTTTCAGAAAAAGGGAGCTACGCTCGAGCGTACACATCCACGCTCGAGCGTACAGGCAAACAAAGGTACCCGCTCGAGCTCAACATCCCCCGCTCGAGCGGACCAAAAAGTACTGGATAGGTGAAATCTCCGCTCGACGCCCGCTCGAGCGCATCACCCAGACCTCCGCTCGAGCGCCCAATTCTCTGCTCGAGCAGACTGATGCACAATGCAAGATGCTGGGAGCTCGACTTCTCCGCTCGAGCGCTACTTCCTCCGCTCGAGCGGACAACAGAAATCTGGAAATCCCAGATTTGAGTCCCAAGCTCAAAACCAAGTTCAAAAGCAATATTTTCGATCCTCTTGGGCTATTTTCTGGAAAACTCTTTTAAACACATAGAATAACATGTTTCAAAACTCAATTTAAGAAATCAAAGCCCAAGGGTGTTTAATCAAACTCATTTCCAAACCAATTTTCAAGAACAAGCTTGAACAACATTCAAACATGACATGCATGAGTTTCAAACCAATTCCAAGCTTCAAATCTTGCTCTCAAGAGCTCAATAGTTGGAAAACAAAGTGAAAACATGGACTTTAACTTAAACATGGACATGCATGTACAATTCTCCAAGAATTCAACTTCAAATTACCCTAAAATGGTGATGCATGCAACAACCAAGCTTCAATTCAACATGTATGAGCAAATTCATGGCCTAGCTCTCTAATTGGGCATGAACCATGCAAAATGAACTTCAAGACCACAAGAAGAAGATAAATTCACTTACCTAAGTCTTGTATTCAAGGTGTATGAGCTCAATCTAGCAACTACACTTCAATTTCTTCAAGCAATTCTTATGAACACAAGATGAAAACACTCACTCCCTAATCTCCCTCTCTCTCCAATCGGTGGTGAACTCAAATGTGCCAAAGAAATGTTGTAACAATGCAAGACCAAGTCTTGTGCAAGGTGTGGTGTAGTGGCCCACTAGATGGCAACATGGTAATTAAGTCCAACCCCTCAATTAATCAATATTTAATCTAGTTTAATCATTCCTAATCAATTTTCAGATAAATATACCATTAAATCCTAAATATTCTACTGATTCCAAAACATCAAACGGTTTCTAATTCGGCCGCCGATAAGGCCTTCAATTAATAGTTCAAACATATGAATTCAAACAGATATTCAATCAATCAAACAGATGCAATATGCAATTCAATATATAAACTCATTCAATTCCAGTTTCAGTTTCATTCAGTTTGTTCAGTAGTTCCTCCAATTCACTTATCAGTCATTATCAGTTCAGTTTAGCAGTATTCAGTACGTAATTCAGTAATCAGTACGAGGGTTGTTACAGTCTCCCCTCCTTATAAGGAGTTTAGTCCTCTAAACTCGAGTTACCTTCAGTTTGGAAGAAAACAGGGTTCAGTGGAAACAGTTCTGGGTATCTTTTAGCCATGTCATCTTCCCTTTCCCAAGTGGCATACACACCACCATGGTTCTGCCAGTCAACTTTCACTAGCGGGATCTCCTTGTTTCTCAGTTTCTTGATCCGTCGGTTTACAATCTGGATAGGCCGTTCCTCGTAAGTGTAGTCATCACTCAACACAATACGAGTAGGCTCAATCACATGGAATGGATCCCAGAGATAATCTCTCAACATAGATATGTGGAAGACGTTATGCATATGCTCCATCTCAGGAGGAAGTGCAACTTGATACGCCACCGGATTAATTTTCTCAACAATCTCATAAGGTCCAACGTATCTCGGCGCTAACTTGCCTTTGACTCCGAAACGAGTCTGGCCTTTCATTGGTGTCACTTTCACAAAAACGTGATCACCCACTGCATACTCTCGGTCTCGTCTTCTAACATCTGCATAACTCTTCTGTCTACTCTGTGCAGTTTTCAATCTTTGCTGTATCAGTTTTATCTTTTCAGTCGTTTCATAAACAATTTCGGGCCCAAGCAACGGCCCGTCTCCAACTTCTGCCCAGCAGATTGGAGATCTACACTTTCTGCCATACAATGCCTCGAAAGGCGCCATACCAATGCTCGAATGGTAGCTGTTGTTGTAGGCGAATTCAGCAAACGGCAAATGACTTTCCCAGTTTCCTTGGAAGTCAAGGACACACATTCTCAGTAGATCCTCTAGAGTCTGGATGGTCCTTTCTGACTGTCCATCTGTCTGAGGATGATAGGCACTACTCAGCCTCAATTCAGTACCCAATGCAGTCTGTAGGCTTTGCCAAAACCTCGATGTAAACTTCGAATCCCTGTCAGAAACAATAGACACAGGCACTCCGTGCAGTCTCACAATTTCATCAATATAGATAACAGCCAATTTGTCCGCATTATAAATTGTCTTGACAGGTAAGAAGTGAGCAGATTTAGTCAATCTATCAACAATAACCCAAATCGAGTCCATACCTTTTCTGGAGCGAGGTAACCCAACGATAAAATCCATCGTGATATGCTCCCATTTCCACTCTGGTATGGGTAAGGGTTGCAATAATCCAGCAGGTCGTTGATGTTCAACTTTGACTTGTTGGCAATGAAGGCATTTGGACACAAAGTCGGCAATTTCTTTCTTCATTCCCGGCCACCAGAAATTCAACTTCAAATCTTGATACATTTTCGTATTCCCTGGATGGATAGAAAATTTTGAATTGTGGCCCTCTTGCAGAATTCTCCTTTTCAGTTCAGTGTCATTCGGTACACACAGTCTTTCTTGAAATTTCAGCACATTGTTCTCAAACTTGAACCCCGGTTTTGGTTTTGAATCTCTTTCTTCAATAATCTTCTTTAAATAATCATCCAGTTGCTGTTTCTCTTTAATTTCTTCAATCAATGCTGGTTGAGCAGAAATAGCAGCTAAGGTTCCACCTTGTTCCTTCAAAACAATTTCAATTTCAGACTTTGCAAGGTCACAAAGCAACTCTTTCTGTCCAGTCAGCAAACAGGCTAAGTTCCCAATCGATTTTCGGCTCAAAGCATCGGCAACGGTGTTGGCTTTTCCCGGATGGTACAAAATCTGTAGGTCATAATCTTTTATCAGTTCAAGCCATCTCCGCTGTCTCATATTCAGTTCTTTCTGAGTGAAGAAATATTTCAAACTCTTGTGGTCGGTATACACTTCACATGTCGCTCCATACAAATAGTGACGCCAGATTTTCAATGCAAATACCACTGCAGCGAGTTCTAAGTCATGGGTCGGGTAGTTCTTTTCATGTGGTCTCAACTGTCGGGAAGCATAAGCAATAACTCTCCCGTTCTGCATTAAAACACACCCCAAACCCTTATGAGAAGCATCACTAAATACAGTATAACCATCCGTACCTGAAGGTAAAGTAAGAACTGGTGCAGTCACAAGTCGGGTTTTCAATTCTTGAAATGCTGATTCCCTTTGGTCAGTCCAGTCAAATGATATTCCTTTCTGTGTCAATTGGGTCAGAGGTAAGGCAATTTTGGAGAAGTCTTTGACAAATCTTCTGTAATATCCAGCCAATCCCAAAAAGCTTCGGATTTCAGTCACGTTGGTTGGTCTAGGCCAGTTTACTACAGCTTCAATTTTCTGCGGATCAACAGAAATTCCATCTTTGCTAACAACATGCCCCAAAAACATAACATGATCAAGCCAAAATTCACATTTAGACAGTTTACCATACAGTTTCTGTTCTCTTAAGGTTTGCAGGGCAAGTCTCAGATGGTGTTCATGTTCTTCTACAGTCTTAGAATAGATCAATATGTCATCAATGAATACCACAATAAAATCATCAAGGTATGGTTTAAAAATTCTGTTCATGAGGTCCATAAATGCAGCTGGGGCATTCGTGACTCCGAACGGCATAACTAAAAATTCATAATGGCCATACCTCGTTCTAAAAGCAGTTTTATCAATGTCTTCTGGTTTAACTTTCAGTTGATGGTATCCCGATCTGAGATCAATCTTGGAAAACACTTGTGCACCCTGTAACTGGTCAAATAAATCATCAATACGCGATAGTGGATATTTGTTCTTTACAGTTACCTTGTTCAATTCGCGGTAATCAATGCACAGTCTCAGTGAGCCATCTTTCTTCTTTACAAACAAAACAGGTGCACCCCACGGTGAAGTACTGGGTCTGATAAGCTTCTTGTCTAACAGTTCCTGCAATTGTACTTTCAATTCTTTCAGTTCAGTTGGAGCCATTCTGTAGGGAGCTTTAGACACTGGCTGTGTTCCCGGAATTACATCAACGGTGAATTCAACTTCCCTATCAATCAAATCCCCTGGCAAATCATCTGGAAATACATCTGGGAATTCTCTGACTATAGGAATACAATTCACATCAGTTTTAACACCATCATCAGTAGACACAGTCAATACAGAACACAGATATCCTTTACACCCCTTCCTAATCAGTTTAACAGCTTTCACAGAAGAAATCAAATACGGAGGAGGTACTACTCCACTCCCATTAAACACAAATTCAGGCAAACCAGGTGGACGGAAAACTACTTGTTTTGTTACACAATCTATAGTGGCATGATATTTTTGTAGCCAATCCATCCCCAATATCACATCAAAGTGATCTATGTTTAACGGCAGTAAGTCAATAAACAGATGCATATCCCCAACAATGATTTCACAAGCAGGATACATATATGCACATGTCATGGATCCTCCAACAGGTGATGATACAGCTAACAAGTAATTCATAGGTTCTAAGGGTCTATTCAATTTCCGTGAAAAAGCATGCGACACATAAGAATGTGTAGACCCCGAATCAATCAATACATATGCATTTTGAGCACAAATAGAGAGGATACCTGACACAACGGTCTCAGTATTCTGAACATCTCCCGGTACTAGGGCAAATACTCGGCCCTGCCTCACAGGCTCTTTCCCGGTAGCTTTGGGGTTAGGCTTTGGTGCTACATTTGATGCTGCTGCGCTTGGTGCAGCTTTACTACTGGCTGGTGGAGCAGAAGGGCAGTCTTTAATTCTGTGGCCCACCTTGCCACATCTGAAACAAGCTCCAGAAATCTGGTAGCAAACCCCTTTGTGCTTGTTGCCACATACGGAGCAGGGTGGAATAAATCCACTCCCTTGGCTGGGGCTAGTAGTTGACCCCGTATTCTGTTTCTTGTTCAACTGGTTGTGCTTGCCTTTCTTAAATTTAAAACCCTGTCTTTTACCATGCCATTCAGTTGTTGGTGTTTCAGACTGTTTCACTGCTGCAATATTTGATTCGGCCATCAATGCACGGTCGAGCACACCCACGTAAGTTGGCATTTTCAAAACATTTATTCGGTCCAGTATAGCAGCACTAAGGCCTCCTTCAAACCTTCTGGCCTTCTTATATTCGGTGTCCACCATCGGTGGTGCATATCTAGCAAGTTCAGTGAATTTCTTCTCATACTCGGCAACAGACATTGTGCCCTGTTTCAGTTGTTCAAACTCCGTTACTTTTCTGTCCCTGATGCATTGAGGAAAATACTTTTCAAAGAAGGACTCCTTGAACTGAGCCCAAGTCACAATAGTATTCGCATCACGGGTCAACATCCACCACCTTCTTGCTTCTTCCTGAAGGGTGAAGGTTGCTAACAGTACTTTGTTGGCTTCGGAGCACGGAAACATTTCAAACAATTTCTCAGTCTCAAGAACCCAAGCTTCAGCCTTTAACGGTTCTAAGCCTCCCTGAAAGGACGGCGGTTTCAGTTTGCTGAACTTATGAGTCAGTGCAATAATGTCCACCTCATTAGCATTCACATTCTGTACATTCTGTTCCGGTTGCACCGGAGGAGGAGGTGGGGGCTGTTGGTTCTGTTGTTGGTCCAGTCTTTCAAGTACCAATCCCATCATTTGTTCAAGTCTGGCCATTCTGGCCTCAGAGGATGATGATTCAGTTTCATTTGCAGTGTTTGCGTTATCCATTTCACTATAAGCAGTTATAACAGTTATCATTATAAGCAGTTGTATCGTTAAATAGTTTAACATTTAGCATATAATCAGTCAATCATAAGCACACACTTTTCAAGTTCATGAGATGCCCTAATCACTTTTCTAGGACACCCTATAGCTCATTTGGACACGTGTGTGCGGTATAACTCGTGGTTAAGTATCGCTCTGATACCACTCTGTCACGACCCAAACCCGGCCCTATGGGTTTAGCACCGTAACTGGCCAGTAATCCGAGATTACCGAAGGCCTGCTGAACAGTAATACAGTAAAACAGAATACAGGGCCTAGCGGAATCCAATACAGTAAATAAATAGTGTCTATTGAGCTGTGAAAATCTGTATGCCAAAAACATTTTTCATGCATTTATACAGTTCAAACAGTACAGTCTGTACAATCATTCACAACATTCAGGACGGGGACTTAATCCCTCGATAACAGTACGGTAAAACAGTAAACAGTTTATACAGTAATACAAAACAGTCGGGAGACAAGTGGGGAACACAAAAACACCCCAAGCCATAGCATGGCGTCTCGGAACCTCACAGTGAGGCACATAGGCTGGCTTGACAAAACTGGGGGGCTAACCCACGCTCCTAGCTCCGGTCTGGCTGCTGAGAACCTACATATATATATAAACAGTGAGCTAAAGCCCAGTGAATAACAATAAGTGTAAAGGGGTTATGAATGAATGTCCTTACAGTAATGAGATCAATTCATTATACAGTATTTCAATCTTTCGGTATTTTAGTCAATCAGTATTTCAATCAATCAATCAATCATATGTGGTACATCCATTAGCCTATAAACAGTAGGTCCAGAAGGACCGGGTCTTAACAGACCCAACAGTAGCGATGGCCATCAATCAATAAACAGTATGGTTCCACAAGGAAACCGACAGAGCTCTGTAACAGTCAATAACAGTGGGTGCTAAGGATGCCACAGTACAGTTCAGAAATAAAGGACATACATTCATTCAATAAACAATATCAGTTCATTAAACAGTTCAGTTCAGTATTCAAAAGATAACCATTTTGAACATATCTTTACACAATCTGTTACTCACAGAGATTGGGCTACAGTATGCTAGAGCGCGTCCCCGAGTGCCAACCCTAAACAGTAAACACATTGAACACACTCTAAGTTTAACAGTTGGGGAAGTACAATAATTAACTTCCTATTATGCCTCGGTGTGTTCTACATCTATATCCTCATTAAGATGCCTTAAACTAGGCCTAAGGATGCCTAGGATGGGATGAGGAAGCAAAGATGTATACAGAAAACATTTTCAGAATTTTCAGAAAAAGGGAGCCACGCTCGAGCGTACACATCCACGCTCGAGCGTACAGGCAAACAAAGGTACCCGCTCGAGCTCAACATCCCCCGCTCGAGCGGACCAAAAAGTACTGGATAGGTGAAATCTCCGCTCGACGCCCGCTCGAGCTCATCACCCATGTAACAACCCTCGTACTGATTACTGAATTATGTACTGATTACTACTAAACTGAATTGATAATGACTGATAATTGAATTAACTGAAGTACTGAATAGACCGATTGAAATCGAAACTGAAACTGAATAAGTTTGTCTATTGAATTGCATATTGTATCTGTTGACTTATGTGATTATCTGCTTGATTCATATGTTTGAACTATTAATTGAAGGCCTTATCGGCGGCCGAATTAGAAACCGTTTAATGTTTTGTAATCAGCGGAATATTTAGGATTTTATGGTATATTTATCTGAAAATTGATTAGGAATGATTAAATTGGATTAAATATCGATTAATTGAAGAGTTCGTCTTATTTACGGATTTGCCATTGAGTGGCATTTGTTTATTATATTGTTGCTTGAGCCTTATCACCTAATCAAACATTTGATCAGCCATTTTCCTTTGCTTCCACCGAAATTAGAAGGGAGTTAGAGAGAGGGAATTGATTTTTCTTCACATTTTGCTTGATTGTGCTTGAAACTTAAGAGGATTTGAAGTGTAATTGGCAAATTAAGCTTGCTAGACTTGAAATCAACACTCTAGGTAAGGAATCCATGGTCTTCTTGTCATCTTGGAGTTTCATTTTGCATGATTCTTGCTCAATTGTAGAATTAAACCATGTTTGAGTTCATATAGGTTGATTCATGCTAGAATTCATGCATGCATGTTGAATTTGTGGACTTTTGAAGTTGAATTCTTGAGAATGATACATGCATGTCCATGTTTTTATCATAATCCATGTTTTCAAGTTGTTTTCAAAGATTGGAACTCAATAGAGCAAGATTTGAACATTGATTTTGGTTTGAAGTTCATGCATTGCATGTTTGAAATTGTTCTTGGAAAATGGTTTGAATGTTGGATTTAATTGATCAACCTTTGGGGCTTGAATTCATAAATTGAGCTTTAAAACTTGTTGTACTATGAGTTTGAAATGTTTTCCCAGAATTTGGGCCCAAGAGGTTGAGTTTTGGATGGTTGAATGCTTGGTTCGAACTTGGGAGACAAATCTGGAAATTCCAGATTTTGCTTCCTCGCTCGAGCGAAGGATTCCTCGCTCGAGCGAGCACCTTTATTCAGGGCTCCGCTCGAGCGAGCATCGAGCGTGGTATCACGCGTAAAAATCCAGCAACCAGTACTTTTACTGTTCATGCAGGTCGCTCGAGCGAATGATTTCTCGCTCGAGCGAAGCCTTTGATTTTGGAAGCTCGCTCGAGCGAAGGAAGGCTCGCTCGAGCGAGGCTCCTATTTTCAGCAACTTTTGAAAAATGCCTTCCAAGTGTATTTTTGCATCCTCATCTCATCCTAGGCATTCTTAGGCCTAGTTTAAGGCATCTTAATGAGGATTTGGACATAGAATCACACCGAGGAAATTTAGGGATTTTATTATCACTCTTCCCAACTGTGAAACTTGGTGTGTGTTCTATTTATTGACTGTTTAGGGTTGGCTCTCGGGGACGCGCTCTAAGCTGCTATTAGCCCAATCTCTGTGAGTAACAGATTGTGTAAAGATATGTTCAAAATGGTTATCTTTTGAATACTGAACTGAATTGTTTATTGAACTGATATTGTTTATTGAATGAATGTATGTCCTTTATTTCTGAACTGTACTGTGGCATCCTTAGCACCTACTGTTATTGACTGTTACAGAGCTCTGTCGGTTCCCTTGTGGAACCATACTGTTTACTGACTGATGGCCATCACTACTGTTGGGTCTGTTAAGACCCGGTCCTTCTGGACCTACTGTTTATAGGCTAATGGATGTACCACATATGATTGATTGATTGAAATACTGATTGACTGAAATACTGAAAGATCGAAATACTGTATAATGAATTGATTTCATTACTGTAAGGACATTCATTCATAACCTCTTTACACTTATTGTTATTCACTGGGCTTTAGCTCACTGTTTATATATATATGTAGGTTCTCAGCAGCCAGACCGGAGCTAGGAGCGTGGGTTAGTCCCCCAGTTTTGTCAAGCCAGCCTATGTGCCTCACTGCGAGGTTCCGAGACGCCATGCTATGGCTTGGGGTGTTTTTGTGTCCCCCACCTGTCTCCTGACTGTTTTGTATAAATGTATAAACTGTTTACTGTTTTACTGCACTGTTATCGAGGGAATAGATTCCCGTACTGAATGTTGTATATGATTGTATATAGACTGTACTGTTTAAACTGAATGAATGCATGGAAAATGTTTTTGGCATACAGATTTCCACAGCTCAATGGACACTAGTTATTTACTGTAATGGCTTCCGCCAGGCCCTGTACTCTGTTTTACTGTTCTACAGGCCTTCGGTAATCTCGGATTACTGGCCAGTTACGGTGCTAAACCCATAGGGCCGGGTTTGGGTCGTGACAACCCAGACCTCCGCTCGAGCGCCCAATTCTCCGCTCGAGCGGACTGATGCACAATGCAAGATGCTGGGAGCTCGACTTCTCCGCTCGAGCGCTACTTCCTCCGCTCGAGCGGACAACAGAAATCTGGAAATCCCAGATTTGAGTCCCAAGCTCAAAACCAAGTTCAAAAGCAATATTTTCGATCCTCTTGGGCTATTTTCTGGAAAACTCTTTTAAACACATAGAATAACATGTTTCAAAACTCAATTTAAGAAATCAAAGCCCAAGGGTGTTTAATCAAACTCATTTCCAAACCAATTTTCAAGAACAAGCTTGAACAACATTCAAACATGACATGCATGAGTTTCAAACCAATTCCAAGCTTCAAATCTTGCTCTCAAGAGCTCAATAGTTGGAAAACAAAGTGAAAACATGGACTTTAACTTAAACATGGACATGCATGTACAATTCTCCAAGAATTCAACTTCAAATTACCCTAAAATGGTGATGCATGCAACAACCAAGCTTCAATTCAACATGTATGAGCAAATTCATGGCCTAGCTCTCTAATTGGGCATGAACCATGCAAAATGAACTTCAAGACCACAAGAAGAAGATAAATTCACTTACCTAAGTCTTGTATTCAAGGTGTATGAGCTCAATCTAGCAACTACACTTCAATTTCTTCAAGCAATTCTTATGAACACAAGATGAAAACACACACTCCCTAATCTCCCTCTCTCTCCAATCGGTGGTGAACTCAAATGTGCCAAAGAAATGTTGTAACAATGCAAGACCAAGTCTTGTGCAAGGTGTGGTGTAGTGGCCCACTAGATGGCAACATGGTAATTAAGTCCAACCCCTCAATTAATCAATATTTAATCTAGTTTAATCATTCCTAATCAATTTTTAGATAAATATACCATTAAATCCTAAATATTCTACTGATTCCAAAACATCAAACGGTTTCTAATTCGGTCCGCCGATAAGGCCTTCAATTAATAGTTCAAACATATGAATTCAAACAGATATTCAATCAATCAAACAGATGCAATATGCAATTCAATATATAAACTCATTCAATTCCAGTTTCAGTTTCATTCAGTTTGTTCAGTAGTTTCCTCCAATTCACTTATCAGTCATTATCAGTTCAGTTTAGCAGTATTCAGTACATAATTCAGTAATCAGTACGAGGGTTGTTACAGTAATATAGTTGACTAGTAGAGGGATAACTCAAGTACAACTTCTAAAAATCAAAAAACCCAACCCTATCTGGATCAAAGTATTGAAAGTAATTCACTTTCCCTCCCTTATACACTATATTTGGAGGCTTAGTAAAATAACATCCATAATGTAACTCAACACTAAAATATGTTGCCATCACCTCACCCTAAATAATACAAGACACAAAATGACAAAATAATACATAAACAAATCAATGCCTAAACATTACAACATACAAAAGAAAAAAAGAAAAAAGAATACATAAACAAATAAAAAACCGAACAATAATTTAGGCTTTAGGGTAATAAACAAACATAAATCATCATACCCATTTTACATATCAAACATAGTATATGCAATAAAGAAGATAAAAATGTAATTAAACCCAATAAATAGACATATTATCTCCCAATACACAACAAAACAGCTAGGGACCACTATCAACCCCAAATTTGTAGCCATTTTACATAAAAAATAAAAAAAATCCTCAATTTATTATTCCAGATATACCTATCTTCATGTAGTTAAGTAAAAAAAATTGATGAAGCACTTATACTCCACAACTTTATTGAAACACGCAATACAAACTCTACCAAAAAGCTAACAAAAAGGCAACAACCTTAACATAAAGCTAGCAAAAAGCCAAAAATATATTGTAAACAAAACCCCACCAATAAAGTTTTTTTTTTTTTTTTTTTTTTTTTTTTTTTTTTTTTTTTTTTTTTTTTTTTCGCAAACATCAAACATGAAAGAAGTAATTTTCCAAACATATTATATGATAAATTTAAAAAATCGTAATCAAATCTTCAAATACTCACGCGAAACATCAAACATTCAATAAATTTAGGGTTTTTTGATCATTACTTGGAGTAAAGCAGATTCTTTGTAGTCTCAATCGATTGTTACTGATTCGATTTGGAAATCCTATCAAACCCTAACCTATGTGTATCTCTCTCTCTCTCTTACTCTCAAAATTGTAATCAAGCAATTGAAGAGACTGTAGCATGTAAACACTATAAATATATAAATATCTAAGGGTATTCTAGTCTTTTCAATAATTTCGTCACATTCCGTAACTTTTGCACATCAGTCAAAACCAGAAGGGGATTATGAGTACATTTATAAACATCAGGGAAGTAATGTGTAAACGCGTAAAACCGCAGGGGATAAAATGTAATTATCCCTTGAAAATAACATTGTAACATGATTCATTGTGTTTCTAACAAACTAGTTTTATCAGAAGTTCATCGCCTACATCAACATTGAAAGTTTTTACACCAGAAAGAGATTAGTCCGATGTTTTTATTAAGACTAAATTATTGAGAAAGGATGGTTTATCTCACTAATTATTAGAGTGTAGAATAAATAATAATATGATGTTTGAAACTTTGTTGAATAATTTAGGGCACGAATTGTTTTTGTATTGTTAATTAATTAATTAAATTTTTTTTTTTTAATGATGTCTTGTAATTTGCAAAAGGTCATGTGACCCAGCAGAGGATATCTTTTGGTTTATTTTGTCTCTAAAGGTTTGTGTCACATGTCTTGACGCTAGGGTCCTGTCTTGTATCATTTTTGTTTTTTTGTTTTGTTTTTACCTTTTGAAATAGAGATAAAATGTTTGATAAATTATTTCGAGAAACTTCTTGTATTTAAAGTAACTCATTTTTAGAAAATATAAAAAAACAATGTTCTTGCAAAAGAGGAAAAAAAAGAAAAAAGAAAAAAGTGAATAATGAGTGTTTTAAATTTTTTTTTATTAATTTTATTTTATAAAAACATGAAAAACGAAAAAAAAATATTAATGAGAATGAGACCGAGAATGAGACCAAACATGCCCTCTCAATAATGATGCCAACTGCCCAACACTTTTCATGTCAAGTGTTGGTTAAATATTCAATTGGGTATAGAATATCACAAGGGAAAAATACTATTCCACATGTGACATTGTTTTATAATCATGGTATATTTGTTTCAACAATAAGTTTACGAATTTGAATTAAAAAAAAAAAAAAAAGTTTATGAATGCACAACATAAGAAGGGAGATTTAATGGAAAATTTCTTTGATGGATTTGTATTTTATTTGGTTCATAACATATTCTTCTGTCTTAATTGATTTTATATATTTAAACTTATATTTTAATAATTTTTCCCCCTTATATTAGAGGTATTATGTGAACTATTTTACCAATAGACTTTTATATATATATATATATAATACCATATATTGAAGGAACAATCTTCTGTGTAAAAAATAATTTGAAACCATATTAAACAAACAAAAATAAATTATTTACAGAATTTATTTACCGAAATATATTAGTACAAAATAGATCAAGTCGAGTGTGTGACACTACGTCTTTAAGATGGATTCGCCCACTACGGTGCTTATGGATATATGGCGCCTATCTCCCAAGATAAAATGATCTTTCACATATTGAATTAGCACTAAAAACAATCTATTTTAGTGAACTAGAGCCTGTGTTCTATACTCTCAAATATTTTTCTAAAAACTAGGATGAAGAATAATGCACATAAAGAGCAAAATCGGGAAGAGAAGAATTTTTCTAGATGTTAGAAATGCTGGAAATGGTCTGCTTTTATAGGCAGATTGGTGACCATTCAGATCTGTCCGAACATGTATGAAATTTAAATGAATAGATCTGTTTTTGAAATGAACAGGTGTAGAAACGATTTTGAACAGATAACTGCTGGTAGTTTGTATCTGTTTGAACAAATAATTGCTGGGAAGTTTAAATCTATTAAAACCAGTTTAATCTGTTGGGAATTTCCGACTGGAAGAGGTACAAAGTTGGACAGAAAATTTGAATTCAAATTTGGCACAAAATTTGAATTAATTTCATTTAGAAAAATTAATTTTTCCGCAAGAATTTTTTAGAAAAATTCAAATAAATTTTGTCTAAAAAATTAATATTAGAACCGACCCACAACCCACACCTACACCCGGCATGACTCGACTCGGTCGGTGGCGGCGGCGGCGACGCGTGCTTGTGTGGTGGTTTGAGCCAAGGTTCAATTTGTCCATAACTCTTTCATTCTACAAAGTTGGTGCACGACCCGGTCTCCGTACCCAAGGGTTAAGCATCGTGATGACCAGTAAATGAAGTTACCTCCGGCCAATTTTTTAACAAATTAATAAGTGTAAGCAAAAATAATATTTAAGTGAGGGTACCAAAATAATCATTGGAGTTTCTATTTTTATTACAAAATTTGTTGACCAAAATGGCTGATATTTACATATAAACAATATTATAAAAGTGCTGTGTGTGTCTATTCCGCAGCCCCGCATCTAAGACTTTCCAAAAGCTATTTCTGAATTGCATTGTTTTCTGAAAATTGGTAAACAGCTATAAGCATATGGCAGAGTGAGAAATATTATACCAAGAGTATAAGGGACACAAAATAACTATGGATAGTTATGTAGCCAAAATATTTACGATAACTTAGTCTGAACAAATAATTATTTAAGTAGCAAAACTGAGATTTTGTAAATATATAACCATAACCACGGTACTGAACAGAACAGAACAGAGATCACAGGTGTGACAGTCAGAACAGAGGTACGGATTCAAGAGGTGGCTTGAAAGGATTATAGAGGTGGCTCCCACAATAGTGTAGCACTTATCTCCACAGAGCACTTTGCTCCGCACAGAATAGAGGTCAATGGATCCATGACAAACAGAGGGTCACAAAGTGACCAAACAGAAGCCAATGGTTATTTAAGTCCCCCAAGGCGTGGGACTCTCGTGGTGGTACTTACAAAACATAATTGTTTATAAGGTTATAGTCAAATATTCTTTAAAATATAAACAAACATATCCATAGGTTTCATTTTAAGCAAATAGGGTTCAGAAAATAATCCACGTAATTAGAATATTAATATAATTTATAATAATTTATAAAATATAACTTGTATAAAATAAATAATACGTAAAATATATTATGGTAAATCAAGGTATAATATAACTCATCTTAGCATTAATACCTCACTCTTTCTTTCCACTATCAAGAACCCTCTCAGCTTCCATTATTTTTTCTTCCTTTCTTTCTTTCCCTTTTCTTTCCTTTCCTTTCATTTCCTTTCTTCTTTCTTTCTTTCCGCCCAGATCAGCTCCTCCTCATTTATAGGGAGGTGAGAGCATTACGTGGCCCATGCGAATCTTTTTCAGATTCGATAATAAATTTCATAGATTCATTCTTATCTTTAATAGATATTTAAGATAATTACGTTTTGGCCCAGTTTTTTTAATATAATTATATAAATAAATTAATTCATAATTAAATTATACTCTATCGTATACCAACAGAAAATTAATTATTTATTTTATTACCACACCCATTATTATTATTATTATTATTATTATTATTATTATTATTATTATTATTATTATTATCACATATAACTATAATACTAATATAAAATTTAAGGGACAACTTAAATTTTCGGGTTGTTACACTTGGGGTGCCCCTTGGGGCCCAATCTAAGTGTTGCCACCTAGAACTTATGTATATACATAAGTTCTCTTAAGTTTCCAATCCGGGATAACCATTTCAAGGAAATCCACATTTTACTTTTTTAATAGTCCATTCCACGAATCCGAAAACGTCGTCAACTTCCCATTCACTCATAAATGGTTTTGATGAACCGTTTTCACCGTGTGACTTGTTATGTGATAAGGAACATGTCACCTCTTTGGACCCACTCCAAAAGACGTGTGGACCCTACTCAAATTTAGGCTCAAAGTTGGCCCAAAATAAGTCTATAAAACCATATTTTCCCAACAATCCCCCACATGAATGGAATTTGACGGAAAGAAAATGCAACAACATAATCTAATTACAGAGAGTAAAGAAATTGGAAATATTCTGCAAATGATAGGTAGCTTTTGGCTTTGAACCTTCCCTTGTAAGACACTATCGGATTTACTAGCTAACCAGTGAATATGATGTCTTGAACTGTTCAGCCATTTGTATAAAACAAGACAATAGAACTCATACAGTATATTACCAGACACAGTTTAGTTCTCACTATTGTGTTTATTTTGGCTCTAAACAACCTGGTCTTTTATGAGTGCTCTAGAGAATTGTAGCCTTTCACAAATCTCATAGAATCGGCCCAGTTCACACTCATATAGGTGATTCTTATGAAGAGTATCCTGCCATACTCCATTAGGTATTCTTAGATATAAGAATCATTAAAAGTATTACTTAACCTATAACGCTGCAGACATCATTATTTCATCATAGAAATGGGTAGAAGTTTGACTCCCCAATGATCCTTATGAGTCATACACAACTCGATTGTCCCTTTGAACCTAGATCTTGAGATCTCCAGTCAACTAGGTTGGGTTGCCATTGTGGTAACTCTTATTTAATAGGCTTAAGCCCCATTCCCCTTGATGAATTTTCAACTAACTTTCTTGCTAACCCTTTGATTAGTGGATCCGCTATGTTGTCTATAGACTTCACATATTCAACGGAAATAATTCCATTATAGAGTAGTTGTCTCACGGTGTTATATCGACGACGAAGGTGTCGTGACTTACCGTTATACATATTATTCTGTGCTCTACTTATTGCTAATTAACTATCGCAATGTATGTACATAGCAGACACCGATTTTGGCCACATTGGAATATCTTCAAGGAAATGATGAAGCCATTCTGCTTCTTTCCTAGCTTTATCTAAAGCTATAAATTCTGATTCCATAATAGACCTAGCAATGCAAGTCTGTTTGGAAGATTTCCAAGATACAGCCGCCCTACCAAGTATAAAGACATACCCATTGGTGAATTTTGAGCCTCTAGTATTCGATATCCAGTTTGCATCATACTATCTTTCAAGTACTACTGGATATCTAGTATAATTTAGCCCAATGTTGTGAGTAAATCGGAGATATCTTAGAACCCTTATAATTGCTTTCCACTATTCTACTCCTGAATTACTCGTATATCTACTTAATTTACTTACTGCATAAACTATATTCGGGCGAGTGCAGTTCATTAAGTACATTAAGTTTCTAATAATTTGGGCATACTCTAATTGAGAAATACTTTCTTGTACATTCTTAGAAATGAACAGATTAACATCCACAGGTGTTCTAGCAAGATGATCATCATCTTTGCTGAATTTGTCAAGTATTTTCTTAATGTAATGAGATTGTGACAAAGCATAACTTTATAATGCTTTGGTAATTCTCATACCAAGAATTATATCAGCAATTCCCATGTCCATCAGGTCAAAATGTTTATTCAACATTTTCTTGGTAGTTTTAATCATGTCATTATTGCTACTTATGATGAGCATATTATCCACATAAAGACATACTATAACATAACCTTTGTCTGTATTTTTAATATAAACACATTTGTCACATTCATTAATTTTAAATTCATTTAACATCATTGCCTTGTCAAATTTTTCATGCCATTGTTTTGGCGCTTGTTTTAAACCATATAACGATTTAACCAATTTACACACTTTTTTTTCTTTCCTTGGAATAGAAAATCTTTCTGGTTGTTCTATGTAAATTTCTTCATTTAACTCATCATTTAAGAAAGCTGTTTTTACATCCATTTGATGAATTTCTAGATTGTACAAAGATGCAATGTCAATTAGCATTCTAATGGATGTTATTCTAGTAACTGGTGAGTATGTGTCAAAGTAGTCAATACCTTTTTTTGTCTATATCCTTTGACCACAAGTCTTGCTTTGTATTTGTCAATTAATCCATCTGCTTTCATTTTTCTTTTAAAAATTCACTTGTACCCAAGAGGTTTACAACCTGGTGGCAAATCTACCAATTCCCAAGTGTGATTTTGAAAGATGGATTCAACTTCACTATTTACAACTTCTTTTCATAAAAGAGCTTTAGGACTGGATATAACTTCTTTAAAAGTTAAAGGCTCATTTTCTAAAAAAAATGTTAGGAAATTTGGACCAAAAGATTTTGAGGTTCTAGCACGTTTATTACGCCTAGGCTCCTCATCCTCATTTTGATCTATCTCTTACTCTTGTTCTTGATCATGACTAGTAATAGCATCATAAGATCTTTTTAGTACTAGTCTCTTGTCCAGTTTTATTCGGAAATACATGTTCAAAGAATGATGCATTCCAAGATTCAATAATAGTATTTACATGCATTTCAAAATGTTCTGATTTATGAATCAAAAACTGATATGCACTATTATTCTTGGCATAGCCAATGAAAATGTAATCAACAGTTTTAAGACCTATCTTAGTTTTTTTAGGGTTAGAAATAGCCACTTTAGCTAAATACTCCCACACTTTTAAGTATTTGTAGGATGGTACTCTCCTATGCCATATTTCATAAGGTGTTTGACTAACTTTCTTTCAGGGTACTTTATTAAGAATATAATTAGCTGAGAGTATTGCTTCCCCCTACAAGTTTTGAAGTAATCCAAAACTAATTAACATGGCATTTATCATCTCTTTTAAAGTCCTATTTTTCCTTTAAGCAATTCCATCTTGTTAAGGTGTGTAATGAGCGGTAGTTTGATGAATTATTCCATATTCTTTACAAAATTTACCAAAAGATAATTCATATTCATCACCTCTATCATTTTTTAGTTTTTTAATTTTTTTACCAAGTTGATTTTTAACTTCATTTTTAAATTGAATGAAAGTTTCCAAAGTTTCATCATTGGTTCGAATTAACTAAATATAACTATATCTAGTATAGTCATCTATGAAAGTGATAAAATATTTTTTCCCACCTCTAGCTTGAATTGATTTAAAATCACAAATGTCACTATGAATTAATTCAAGTGACTCAGTACTTCGTTCAATTGAATGAAAAGGAGTTGTAGTCAATTTTGCCTTAACCCAAATTTCACATTTATGATTTAAATCAATGTCAAATTTAGGTAAACATTCCATATTAATTAATCTACACAAAGATCCATAATTAACATGTTCTAGTCTACCATGCCACAAATTTGAAGACTCAAGCAAGTAAGAAGAAGATGTATTATTATTAATAACAAAGGGTACAATAGTCATTACATTTAGTTTGAAAAGGCCATCAGATATGTAACCTTTTTCTACATACATCACATCCTTAGTAAGTACAAATTTATCACTATCAAACACTATCCAAAACCCATTTTTACTCAATAGAGATCCGGAGACTAGATTCTTGTGAATGTCCGATACATGCAGTACATTGTTGAGAGTGTGTTCTTTTCCAAATGTCATCTTCAGAATAATCTTTCCTTGTCCTTCAACTTTAGAAGTTGAGGAGTTACCCATAAAAAATTGTTCACCGTAGTCCGCCATAAAATAGGATGTGAACATCTTTTTGTTGGCACAGATATAGTGAGTAACACCAGTGTCCATCCATCGTTCTTTAGGATTTTCGACAAGATTTGCCTCGGAAACAGCTGCAGAAAGACTTATGTCATCTACTCCATTGGAAATTTTGTCCACTTTTGGTCATATTAGCTTGAGCAGGCTTCTTGCTTGATCTTCCTTTGCCTTTGCGCTTGCTACGGCAATCTTTGGCCCGATGTCTCTCTTTGTCATAGATGTAACACTTGCCATTAAACTTGTACTTTTTAGTTTCCCCTCCTTTAGAGCCTTAGGTAGAACATTATCCAGAAAACTTTCGTTTCTTTGCTTTTGGAGCATGTTTCAGTACATTTGCCTTAGACTCAATTAGATGCTTACCAGCCCGTTTCTCTGAATTGCGGTTGTCCACCTCAATCCTCAAACGCACAATCAATTCTTCCAAAGTCATTTCTTTGCGCTTGTATTTGAGGTGGTTCTTGAATTCTTTCCAACCTTGTAGTAATTTTTCAATTAAGGCAGCAACTTAGAAAGATTCACTGAGAGACATGCCTTCAGCATGAATGTCAAGCAGAATGAGTTAGAGATCTTGAACTTGGCTGATCACAGTCTCAGAATTAACAATCACAAAGTCCAAAAATTTGCCTACTACGAATTTCTTCGAGCCAACATCTTCTGTTTTGTATTTTTTCTCCAAAGACTCTCAAAGTTCCTTTGTTGTTTTGATAGGACTGTAGACGTTGTATAATGTGTTGTCAAGTCCATTCAAGATGTAGTTCCGGCAAAGGAAATCAGTATGTTTCCAGGCATTGACCGCAACAACCACTTGCCGGTCAGTTTCATCCTATTTTAGAGTAGAAACATCCTTATGGAGAAAACGTGCCAAGTTGAGAGTAGTAAGATAGAACAGCATTTTCTGCTGCCATCTTTTAAAATCAGTTCTTAAAAACTTCTCTAACTTTTCACCGTGATTGATTGGCACAGTCATAACATGAGGAGGGGTCGGAGCAATTGCAACCACCATACCAGTACTTGTTTGAGCATTAGTTTCAGTAGCCATGAATTCTAAATTATAAAATAAAATTATAATTAGAATTTTATACTACACAGAAAATTTAAACCATAAATATAGAATTTTAATTCTGTAAAAATAAAATAAACAAGAATTGTAACTTCTATTTCCAATTAATTTGAAAATAAAATTTTATTTAAACAAATTAAATCCACACAGAAAATTAAATTTCTGTAACACTTCAAAAATTAAAATACTGAAACAAAATTTTAATTAATGAAAACTCAGAAATTATTTCTGAAAATCAAAATTAATTTTTGACCAATTTCACAAATAAATATTTTGAATTGTTAATGATTACCAGTATATATTACTAGTTGTCAAAGAAAATAAACAATATATTACTACTATTTATCAAACTGTATATCACTACTATTTGTATTTTTCAACCAGAATATTATTTTGTAAAATCATAGAAAATAATTTTTCTAAGAAGAAGAAAGGAAGAAAAGGAAACAAACGAAAAATTCTATATGAACAAAATAATTCAAGTCTGTCTTAAGATTGTAGGAACAATCTTCTGTGTAAAAAATAATTTGAAACCAAATCAAACAAATAAAAATAGATTACTTACATAATTTATTTACCGAAATGTATTAGTGCAAAATAGATCAAGTCGAGTGTGTGACACACTATCCTTAAGACAGATTCGCCCCGTTATGATACTTACAAATATATGGCGACTATTTCTCAAGATACAATGATCTTTCACAGATTGTATTAGCACAAAAAACAACATGTTTCGGCGAACTAGAATATGTGTTCTATACTTTCAAATATTTCTCCAAAAATTAGAATGAAGAATAATGCACACAAAGAGCAAAACTGGGAAGAGAAGAATTTTTTTGGATGTTAGAAATGCTAGAAATGGTTTGCTTTTATATGTAGATTGGTGACCATTCATATTTGTTCGAACAGGTATGAAATTCAAATGAACAGATCTGTTTTTGAAATGAACAGGTGTAGAAACTGTTTTGAACAGATAATTGCTAGCAGTTTGTATCTGTTTGAATTGATAACTGTTGGGCAATTTAAATCTGTTAAAACCAGTTTAATCTGTTGGGAATTTTGGACTGGAAGAGGTACAAAGTTGGTTAGAAAATTTGAATTCGAATTTGGCACAAAATTTGAATTAATTTCATTCAGAAAAATTAATTTTCCAGCAAGAATTTTTTTGAAAAAATTCAAATAAATTTTGTCCAAAAAATTAAAATTAGAATCGACCCACAACCTACACCCATGCCTGGTCAGACAGATGGTGGCGTGCGTGTGATGGTTTGAGCCAAGGTTTAATTTGTCCATAACTCATCATTTCTACAAACTTGGGGTGCCCCTTGGGGCCCAACCCAACTAGAACTTATATACACATATAAGTTCTCTTAAGTTTCCAATGTGGGATAACCATTTCAAAGAAACCCACATTTTATTTCTTTAATAGTCTATTCCACGAACCCGAAAACGACTTCAACTTTCCATTTACTCATAAATGGTTTTGACAAACCATCATCACCGTGTGACTTGCTATGCGGCAAGGAAGACGTCATCTCTTTGTATCCATCCCAAAAGACGTGTGGAACCCACTCAAATTTGGACTCAAAGTTGGCCCAAAATAAGCCTATAAAATTATATTTTTCCAACATATATATATAGGAGAGATGATCAATTATTAGATATATTTCGTTTATGATATATATAAAATATGAAAGATTATTATTCTTAGTGTTGTCTTTGTCTCAATATGAGAGATTCACTTAATCAATAATTTTTCTTCACTATTATTTTGCAATAAGATTATGTCATGGAAGAGTATTTGGAAGAGGAGGCAAATTGTGGACCGATGGTGGAAATGATGGTGAACTCACAATAAAGATAATAGTAAACCGGCAATAAACAATTAATTTTTGCCACTATTACACACAAATTGTAGTCACTTCGTTAGTTTGTGTAATCACAGTATTATGTAATTTATTTACCGGTATTATGCCAGTGTTAATTATTACAATTTTTTCTAAAAATGTTTGAAAAAAAAACCATAAAAAAATGTACATAAAATTCATATGAGTGAAAGATTTTTAGAAATAAGTTTCACCAATAAATCTTATAATTTTTTTTTTTTTTAATGTAAATTTTGTCTATTTTTGTATTATGTTTCTATGTTCGGAATGAGAAAGGTCATGATTCACATGTTAAGAGTCTGACAATATAATATATGCACTCACATGTTAAGAGTATATCTGTACATAATATTTTTATGAAAAATGTTTTAGATCTCTAATTGAAGATCACTAATTGATCATTAATGACGTGATATCACGTGGACTCGACCATTAATATAATAGTTTAACCTTTGTTTTTATTTTATTTTATTTTTTTTTCTTGCACAATCAGTTCATTAGAGCTGATATTAGTATTACCAATTTAAAATATTGAATCAGTGCTGTATGATTTTCTCCATATATTAGCATGTCAATGGCGCTATGAATATCAAATTTTTCACAAAAAAATATGTCTTCAGTTTATAAAAATATTATGCACAGATATACTCTTAACATGTGAGTGCATCTATTAACTATTGTCAGACTCTTTTGGTCATGTACTTGAACCGAAATACACACAAAAAGAGAAAAAAAAATATATATATATATATAAATCCAATTCTATTGCTTAGTGGGCATGTCTTATATATCCATACAAGACAAGCATATAAATATACTGTTTCCATGAAGAAATAAATTAGGAGGCTTTGGGGGTGTTTGGTGGAGCTTTTCTGAGCCAACTTATGGCTTCTGGCTTTTAAAAAGTTATTTTGGACTGTTTGGTTAAACTTATTTCAAACAGCTTCTGATTCTAACAACTTATTTTAAGTCAAAAAAGCTGATTCTGAGAAGCTGCTCACCCCTTGCTTCTGATTATCAGCTTCTGCTGTGGGCATATTAATTCACGGTTATACTCTTAAATTTTTTTATTTTTTATTTTTTTTAAAAATAGAAAAAGACCCAAATGGATTATAAAATACTATTATTATTTTTTATGAGAAATGTAGACAAATAGTGAATAATAAAAAATAAAAATTAATTGAAAAAACTATTTCACAGCTTATTTAACAAACACTACTCAGCAACTTAAATCTATAATCCAACAGCTACACCAAACAGATTAATAGCTTCTGATTAAAGTCATAATCTATAATCTGTTAAGCTATAATCTATAATCTGTTTTAACAGCTACACCAAACAGCACCTTTGAGTCATAACTTCTCTCACTCAATTAATAAGAGACTGCCATCTCTCACCTGCTTTAGAACATTATTCACTGAATTCACTGAACTGTACTCTCTTCCTCTCAGCTATACATCTTTTCTTCAACAGCAATACTACATATCATGAAAAATCTTTCATAAAACTAATTATAAAAATTTTGTGATTCTTGAATTACACTTAGAATAAAACATCACATACTAATCAAGGTAATCCAAAGATCATAAATCTTTCATGATCATTTTTATGAAAAAAATTTCATGATCCCTTAACTTTTCTCTTTTTTCAATTTGTTCGGTTCTTCTGTTCCAAAATATATAGTCATTAAAATCACTTACTATCTTAAGATATGAAAATCTTTAAATATAATTTAATAATTGTAAACATTTTGAGATATGTGATTGAGAATCTTAACTCCTTTTTGCCAGCAATCATTTATATCTAAATCTTCCGATTTTTCTGTCTCAAAACATCTACAGTTATTGAATTATTGAGAACTGTGAAGTTCAAAAATCTCAAAACATGATCTTATAATGTAAATATTTTGATACAAGGTGAGTGTGCATTTATTAAACATATAGTTAGATTCTTAATTTATTACTACCGTCCATTTGGTCATCAATAATTGATGTATTTGAACCAAAGCAATAATAATAAAATTGAACAGAGCATACTAAGGCCAAGTTTGGCATCTACTAAATAATACAAAAAGTCAAAAAGTCACTATCCTATTTAAGTCACATCATCTTATTTAAATCACATCACCTCTCTAACACATCACATCAAACCCAATCTAAACTCAACCCATATAAGCCAATAAGTCAAAAAGTGCATTTTTTTAGAACATTCCAAACCAACCCTAAAATAAATCCATTAATATTGCTTTCTGGACATGCCTTTTCCATACAAGACACATAAATAAATTAGAAAGCTCGCTGACTGCCATATCTCCCATGCTTTACAACCCTAGTCACTGTGCTTTCTCCCTTCTGGTTAAAGATCTAACCTTTTTAACCCATCGATCTCAAAATATTCAACATCATTAAATCACTAAAATTATCGAAACACAAAAAACATTAAAACACGATTTAATTACCATAAATATTTTGAGACAAAAAGAGATTTGGAGATAAAAGATTTAGCCAAAAATCTTTTGCCTCCAAATCTCACCAACCCCTCAGTCCCAAAACATTTAGTGTGAGAATCTCGAACTGCAGAAATCTCAAAACACAATCCAATAACCGTGGATATTTGGTGAGAGAATAAAGATTTGGAGACAGAGAATCCCAGCCTATCCCCCCCTCTAGTGGCTGTCTCTCTCGCTCTCTCATGGAGGAGGAGGGCTAAGACTGGTCTCTTGAGTTTCAAACAATGTCCCACAAACAAGAGGACTCAAAGCAGGAATTCTAAGGCAACTCAACCCACCACCAGGGATCACAGAGCACTCTGGCTCAGGCCTCTGCATACCCCTCCCAGGGATACAATTCAAAGAGAAATCAAAACCCACATTCCTAAACACCAACTTATCACATTCTTGGCTGAACCCAGAAAAGAAATTGACAGCCAAACTCAAATTCCTCAGCCCTCTCAGTGATGAGCAAACCAAATCTGGCACCTCCCCATAAAACCTGTTGTGTGCCAAGTTGAGAATTTCAATGTCAGTCAAACAGGACAAAGAGTCTGGCAACTGACCCACCAGTGAATTGAAGCTCAAATCCAAAACCTGCAAGCCTTGCCACAACCCAATCCCCTCAGGAATACAACCACTCAACTGGTTGTTCAGAAACAGAATTTCCTTCAATTTAGGACTATCCATTAGGCCAAAACTGAATGGGATTGAACCAGTAAACTTGTTGTTTGCCAAATTGATCACAGAGGCTAGTGAATTCCCCAAATTTGAAGGCAATGGACCGTCAAAATTGTTGTTGTTGAGAAAGATTGCATCAAATCTTGCGTCGAAGAGGGATTCAGGAATGGGTCCTGAAAAATTGTTGAATCTGAGGTCTAGGTAGAGCAGGTTAGGGATGAACAGAGTTGGGGTTGGGAATGGGCCATAGAAGTGGTTGTTGCTTAGGTCTAACTCTTTGAGTGATGAGAGGTATTGGAAAGTGTTTGGGACTGTGCCTGTGAATCTATTACTGTTTAAGTGAAGAAGAGATAGATCAGTGAGGAAAGAGAGTTCTTTGACAAGTGTGCCTTGGAGATTTGCAGAGTTCAGATCTATCCCAACAATGGCTGTTCTTAGCTCATGAAACTCATTTTGAAGATCTGCACAGAAGACCCCTTTGTAAGAACACACATTTGATCCAACCCATGTCTCTAAAACCCCTTGTGGGTCATCTGTAATTGATGATTTCCATGTCTGTAGAGCAATGTAGGCATTCTTGAGATTTGAGGATGATGAGGTCCCAGATGGGGCTGTTGGGCTGTCGATTCCTCCACCAATCCATACACCTCCGCCGCCTCCGCCACCAATGCCGATGCTAACACCGAGGTCCACACTTGAAACTTTTGAGAGTGTTTGGAGGAGGAGAAAAATGAGAAACAAAGCGTTGTCCATTTTCAGGGGGAGAATGGAGATGGGTATTTGATGAGTTTGCTTGTCAGAATGACATTTGCACAATTGGAGCATTGAAGAGAGAGGAGATGGATGGATGGATGGATGTTGGTGGGGTTTGATTAGTTTTTCAACACAGAGTATATGGCCTGGAGGATTTCCTCTATATATTTCTTCTATCTCTTATGTGGGGGTGGGACAATGGATCTCATTATTTTGTGAAGGGTAAATTACACAAACATTTTTTGAAATTTGATTTAATTACATCTTAATTTTGATGTTTTAGAAATTATATTTTTATTCATGTAGTTAATAATCTCATTTCACAACCTCTTACTGATATATAAAAGGCAATAACTTCTAATAAAAAATGGAGAAAATTATATTGAAAAAAAAAATAAAATAAAATAAAGTAAGAAAAGAGAGAGTACATGCCTTTAATATTTTCATTTCGTCTAAATAATTACAATGATAGAGGGATTAGTGTAATTTTTTAAATGTTAAGGAATAATATGTATTAAACCCAAATATAAGAGGCTGTAAGCGTAATTTACCCTTTTGTGAAAGTAATGTTAAGAGTGGCTAGGGTTTGTGTGTAAAAATCTTAATAATAGTAGGTAATTATCCAATAATTTGGATTATATATGATATGTTAAGGGGAAATTGTATATCAGTGTAGTTTTTTAAAATAAATTTCAAATCAATGGAAAACGATATCAATATTGATAATTAAATTTATAATTTTTTTCATTAATATGTAAATATTTTTTAATATTCCCTATTGTTAATGTGGTGTTCTTAGATGGTGATGTAGTATTTTCCGATGTACCAAAAAAAAAAAAGAAAAGATGGTGATGTAGTGAAAAAAATTATTAGGAAAAATTATAGAAAAATCCTTATGGTTTGAGCATTTTAACAAACTAAACTTCAAAATTTTAATTTTATTATTTTAAATTCTAATTTTTTGATTTGTTTTTAATTTATATAATTTTTTTTTTTTATTTTCATTAAGTAAAACTAACCAAAAAAAAGAAGAAGATATTTTAATCATTAAACTAATAGAAAAGGTATTTTAGACAATTTTTGTACATTTTTATACATATACATTGAGTTTAATAACTAAAATATTATTTTTCTGTTACTTTTTTATTTAATGAAAATAGATAGATGACTTAGATTAAAAATAAATTAAAAAATTAGGATTTAAATTTATAAAATTGAAATTTAAAAATTTATTTTGTTATAAGGTTCAAATCCTGAATTTTTATTTTTTTATTTTATTTTATTTTTATAAATAATTTCTCCAAATTATCATAAAAAATTTGAGGATCCCATGATTTATGATATACATGATTTGTGGCTTGAGTTTGGATAATTGATTTAGTTCAAACTAAACTAAATCAAATCTTAAGTCCCATCAAATGAAATTGACTAATTGATTTAGTTCAATTCTTATTATATGAGGGTATGTATCATATGCATCTTATAACTAAAGAAGAAAATGATATAATTTTATATTTTTTGAGTTATAACTAAAAAAAAAATATCATAACTAAACACAACATGAGGCATAACTAAAAATTTCATAAAGTATGATTAAAAAAGAAAATTGATTATAATTAAAAAAAAAATGATACAATTAAGGATGTAAGAGTGCATATTAGAATTTCCCAATTGGTGAGATATAATTGTATTTTTTGAATTAGGATATTTGTCATTCTATAGTTGGAATACATCCCATGATTGGAATAGAAATTTATATTTCATTAAATCTATGGTCAATAATTATTATATAAATTTAAATTTCAAATTTTCAAACCATTATTTTTAAATTTGAAATAGAGATATATTATATATATCTTTCTCAGCCATCGATTATTTAATAGCTATCTTTACTTCAATCATAAAATTGAGAGGATCTTAATCCATATTTTTCACCTATAAATAGAGATATCTCATGTCTATGCAAGTAGGGGTGATTATGGATCCGTCTATCCCGCCTCATCCACTCAACCCGACTTATTTTAGGTTAATGCGGATGAGATATTTCAAAATTCACAGACATGGTTTGCATGGAGGATCAATCATTTCGCACCAACATGAACCCGATTCGCCTGTAGATGAACTAAAAAAAAAAAAAAAAGAAGGAAGAAGAAGAAGAAGAAGAAGGAAAAAAATTGCTAACAAGTAACAATATAGAGTAAAAATAATAATATATATATTTTTATAAAAATGAAAAACAATAACTTAAAAATATGCATGCATAGTGCCATGGCCTATTATAGACAAATAATATATATTTTTTCATATTAGTAGTTATTGGAGATTGTAAAAATAATGAACTATAATTCAAAAAAATATCTAAAATTTGTAAAGTCTAAATTGCCAAACTAATCGCATCCATCTGTCAACCCGCACGGCCTCTTGAATCCGTATCTGCCAAATCGGTAGATGGAAGTAGATTGATTTTTTTCAATTTGCCTAATTTTGGATGGATGGCGGATGAGATGCCATCTAATCCAACTCGATCCATAATCACCCATATATGCAAGTAATCAAATTAAATTAATACACGAGTAATATTATACGAACACATAATGATATGATTTAATGTGGACTTTTCATTTCAATACAAAATATCATTAAAGATGAATTTATAATAATAGTATCAAGAAATAAAATTTGTATCAAGAATTTTATATAAGAAATAAAATTGTCCTTAATTGGATATGTGGAGTGGGTATAGATATAATCTTTGAACTACACTAATTTGTTTGTGTTCTTATTTTCAGGGCTAAATTGCATTTTACCTTTCTTAACTATTGACTTGTTTTATTTTTCATTGTTTGATAACATTATTCAATACTTAAAATTGAATATATTAAGTGATAATCAATTAAGTTTGTTTGATAATCACAATTGATATCACTTATAAATTTAAATGCCTTTCAAAAATTAGGCTAAAATTTTTAAAAAAATTGAAGTCACATGAAACTTACTTAATTTTGACTGAATATATAAACTCACTACCAACACTACTACCACCATTGTCGTTGCTACTACCACTATTACCGCCACTACCATGCCACCACAACCGCAACCGCAACCGCAACCGCAACCTTCACTACTACCATCACTGTCACAGCTATCGCTACTACCACTGCCACTGCCACCACCACTGCCACCACTACCACTATGCCAGCACTATCACTACCACTAACGTCGCTACCACTACTATCACCACCACCATTATCACTATGCCACCGCCGCTACTACCATCACTACCATCATCGCCGTCACTACCACCATCATCACAACCACCACCATCATGCTACGCCACCACTACCAACGCTATTGCTATCACTACCACTACCACCACCACCATGCTTGCCACCACCACCACTACCATCACCATCATACCACCACCACCACAACCACCATACCACCATCATAATATAAAAATTAAAATATACAATTTGAAAATAATAATTTTCAAATTTAATTTTATGCATATCAAACAATTTATTTTTAGTTAAGCACTTAAATTTTTATCAAACAATTTTTCAGCTACAGTTCAAAAAATAAAATAAAATAAAATAATTTAGCTTAAAAAATTCAGCATGCAATTTTCAATACATAATTTTTAGTTTTTAGTTTTCAACTTTATCAAACAGTACCTAAAAATCGCAATACTGAACTCCTTTCATCTTTTAATTATTTTTTATTTGGGCCTGAAAATACCCTTTCATTAATACGATAAATTACATTTTATCCCCTTAAACTATCACCTAATAACATTTTAGCCCGTCAACTAAAAAATGACATATTTACCACTTTATACTATAAACATTTATATCAATGTAAATATTTTGTCATGACTGTCTCTTAAATAGTTGAAAAATTAACATGTGACTTACCCATGACATCACAAATAAAATACCTAAAATGATATTATTGGTATGTTTGGTTTAGTTTTTTTTTTTAATTAGTTTTTTTAGTATTATTTTTGTCTTTAGTGAATTTCTTTAATTTTTGAGTTAACTTTTTATTTTTTTAAATTTTTTTACTAACTTTTTAAGTACATCTAATATAAAAACACCTAAAAAGTAATATTTATGAAGAACATTAAAAAAATAAAAATTCACTAAAGACAATTTTTTTTTTTTTTTATATTTGTATTTTTCAACTTTAAAAATATTCACAAATATTTACTTTCTATATGCATCTAAAAAAAAAAAATATGACGAAAATATGAAAATAAAAATTCAAAAATTGTATTTTATCTTAAAAATCAAACAATTTTTTTAGTTAAGGGGTGTACAGTGATATTGAGTGATAGTTTAAGAAGGTAAAGTGTAATTTATTCTTATAGTTGATTAGGTATTTTCGTTATTAATGTCCAAATCAGAAAAAAATAATAACAATAGATGATGGTGATTAAGTGTTACAATTTTTAGTTTAAAGGGATAAAGTGAAATAAGATAATAATTGAGGGGATAAGATGCAATTTGCCAAAGCACTTTTATAACGATTCCGCTTTGAACTTGACCCATTTGTTGCTTTCAGATCCGAGAACCCATGTACCTAACTGTTGCTCATTGCATTTCCATCTTGTTGCTTGTTGAGTTTGGCTATTGGGAGTTTTGGTTGTGTTTGAAACAGGTTTAGAAGTAAGTTTTTCAAAGAGTTGTTGCCTAGAATTTTGCTTGTTCACTTGAGCAACCATTCCTGTGTTTGAGCGGTCTTTTACAATTTGTAAAACTACTAAGAGTGTGATATCTACGCTTGAGTGACACTTCTTGCACTCGAGCAATCTTTTGCAGTTTGCAAAACTACTAGGAAGGGGTCATTGTATGCTCGAGCGGTAGTTTTGGTCGCTCGAATGGTGTTACCTTTTTGTGTTTTTCGCTCGAGCGACCATTTTTGCGCTCGAGCGGTCTGTGCGTATATCAGTCCGAGAGGAAACCACTTTCAGTCACTTTTTTATCTCTCTCTCTAAACACTTCAAAACCCTAGATCTTCACACACTCTCTCTAGTTCTTAAACTCTAGCTCCAAATACTCTCAATTCGTGGGTTTCCTCACCCTAATTCTTTGGAGTAAAACATTGAGCACGTTGAGGGCTTCGTTCCATCAAGTTTTGCCCATTGTTTCTTCGTGTTTTCTACTTTGAGGTAGAGATTTCTTTAACTATTTTATATGATTTTTAACTTAGTTATTTTCTCTTGAAAAGGGTTATTGATTTGAGAATTTTTGGAAAAACCTAGGGTTTGGTTTTCGAATCAAAAGAGGGGTTTTCCAAATGTGTTCTTGAAAATGGTTGTATAGATGTGTTCATGGTTAAAATATGTTAAATTGATGGATACTTTTTTTTTTTTTAAATTGAATTTGTGAGAAAAAGAGATTTTGCCTAAGTTTGGATGTTTGGAATTGTGAAGGGAAAATGGAAAATGATTTTGGGTATTGTGAAATTGAAACAATATTTATGTTGATGGTGATGGTGGGTTGGATATGTAGTATCACTCCCATTGTAATTGATAAAATTGTATCTTTTGATTGGAAATTATCTATTGAATAGAAATATCTGTTTTGGGCTATCGGTGGAGGACAGTCATGATTGTTGTAGACGTTGCATAAGGATTAGGTTAAATTGAAACTAATTTCTCATATATTATGCATTGATGCATCATTTCATATTAAATATTGTAAATGTATTGGTTTTGAGAAAAAATAAGCGAATACCTTGGTGAATCTGGTTAGGGGGTGTGGTTGTAGTTATGATGTTAGTCTATGTGTCCTTGGTGAAAGTCTAGAAACCCCTGTGGTTAGGTGTCGATCCTTCCAATTAGTACCGGTAAAATGGCTTTGGTAGTGCTTGTATAGCCTATTGGTAGATATATACCTAGAGATTCCCAGTGTTTTGTATCCACTGCCCTATTTTTTATATAAAAAGATTATTTTCATGAATTGATATACAATGCATTATTTTGAGATGGAAAATGAGGAATGTTTGACAAATGGCATGCATGTGCATTCACCTTATAATTTTGTTAAGATTCATATGTTGTGTTAAAGTATCTCTACTAGGTTATGGCTCACCCTATCTGGAAAATAACTTTTCAGGTGCTGATGATATGCCTCCATCCTTACGTAGCTTGGGAGGACTTGGAGCTTAAGGCTTCATTTTTTATTCTTGGTATAATTAACCTTTTCTAAGCCTATGACTTTACTTGTATTGAGTTTAAACTCATTTTGTTTTAACCAAGTGAGAGGGAGTTTTTATGAGCATTAGGGCCGAGCTAGGCCCAGGCGTAGTAATAGGCCGTTCTATGGGTCGTGGTAAAAAGTGCTTAGTGAAGTGGACCTTAGTATTAGCTCGGTCTAAGTGGTTACAGTTGCCACAGTCATAATGGTGATAATTAGCTCGGTCATAGTATTCGGAGCCGAGATATTTAGGCTTCTTGTGGTGGACCTTGCTCTTGTTAGCTCGGTCAAAACTTGCTGTAGTTAGCTCGGTCTCAACAGCCAAAATCGAGGTACAAGTGAACAATAGCCGAGCTATGTGGCACATGTGAAGGCACTGGATTGAGTATGACAAAGGGCTAGTGTTAGCTCAGTCATACTGTTATCCAACCAGGGTAAAACCATCTCACTTGGTTTCAGCAGTGAGGGGGGTATTGAAGGATAAGCATTATCTTTCAGGAGTGTGATTCCTAGGAGGACTCTACATGGAGAAATAAGAGTTCTACTAGGATTGTGCCAGGAAAAAGTTATAAAAGCTCACAACAGAACCTATGTAGAGGTAACACCACTTTGATTCTCGAATACACAGAGCTTTTTGTCTATTTTGCTGACTTAGGGATCAGAGAGGTATCCGGCACACACCTGCCGCCTAGCTCACGTTTGTGTTTTCAGGGAGTAAAGCGACGACGTTTGGAGGAGCGCAGACTTGATCAACATGATTATACAAGAACATTATTTCGTGCTCGTACAATTGGCGCCGTCTGTGGGAATTCCACAAAGAACAAAACCTCTTGATCAAGCTTTCCTCTCTAGTTGGAAGCAATGACGCACAATGAAGACTTGCCACAATCAGCTATTGATGGGCAAACCCCGGAAGGGGGTGGGAGGCGCGAAGGTTTGCCTTCTATCCCTCCCAAGGCGGATTTAGAACCCCAACGACAGAACCCTCGGAGGGATGCAAGAGGGAGACGGGGCGGCAGTCCCCGTCGCTCTCAAAGTCCTAAAAGACAGAGGCAGATGATGGACCCTCAAGTTCTGGAGGATCGCGTGAAAGAGCAGGACGAGTTAATAAGGAGGATGGCGGCAGACATGGAGTCAATGAAGTGCCAGATAAAAGGAAAAGGGGTGGCGACAGGAGAAGGGCGCAAAGGCAACACGCCCTCTCGCCACTCAGAAGATCGTGGTAGACATACCACACCATCGCAAGAAGAAAGTAGGAGTCTTAGAACAGGCGACACTCAATCGCGGACTTCTAGGACTCGTTATTCCAAGTTTGAGAGAACGAGAACTGAGAGGTCGTGTACTAAGGGAAGCACCTATCGGCCCTCGCACACGCACCAGACGTCATCTAGGCACACGGAGTTGCCTAGATCATCTGACTTACGAACTGTGCTTAAAGAAAGGGCCCGGTGGAAGGAGGACATCAGGGCGCGCGACCCACGTAGAGTTTTAGCCCTTCAGCGGTTGGCCCCTCGGACGCATGGGAGCGTTGAGGTAGGAATGCCAATGCCGCGCCTTGCTTACGAACCTGCATACAAAGTATTAGCAAGGTTACAGAGCTCGCCGTTCGTTCCGGCAATTGAGAACGCACCATTACCCTCAGGCTTCCACCAGCCCAAATTCACCACTTATGAGGGGAAGTCCGACCCCTACATGCACCTGAGCCACTTCCGCCAGGTTATGGTAGTATACCGACGAAACGAGGATTTAATGTGCATCCTATTTCCATCCAGCCTTGGCGACCTAGGTTTAACCTGGTTCGAAAGGCTACCAGAGGGTAGCATTGCCTCATGGGCACAGCTGGCAGAAGCGTTCGTGACTAGATTCAGGACGAACACCGAGACACCAATGGAGATCGACCAGCTACTCTTCATTGACATGGGCGAAAAAGAGACATTGAGATCCTACAACAGTCGCTACTGGGAAACCTTCAACCAGATTGGGGTTTGCCTTACGAACCTCACCATTGCGCAATACAAACGGGGCCTGCCAGTCGGTAACAAATTGAGGGACTCAATTACTATGACGCCCTCCTTCACGATGGAGGCCTTAATGGAGAGAGTGCACTAACATATTCACGTGGAGGAAGATAACGCCCGTGCTAAGGCAAAATTCGGCACAACAGCAATGTCAGATAAAAAGACTACAGCAAAAGTCAACACGGTAGAGCAACCCAACAGGAATGGGCGAGGCAGGCGGGCCAACAGAGAGGACCCAGACAAAAGGAGGTTAAGAGTCCGCACTGCCATTACTACAGTGTTCAAAAAACCAATCTACCGAATTCTCAGTGAGATACACAATGAACCTTTCGTCTGATGGCCATCAAAGTTAGGAGAAGCACAAAAAGACTATGACGAGAGGTCCCGGTGCATCTTTCATGATGAAAAAGGGCATCGCATTGAAAATTGCACGCCGTTGAGGCAGCATTTGGAGGAGTTAGTGGCAGTTGGGCACCTGGACTAGTACATAGAAGGAGGAACACAGCCAGCCCCCCAGAACCACAACAACCCAAACGGGATGCCGGTCGACGCTCCACCTCAAGGCGTGATTAACGTAATACATGGGATATGCAAACCTGAGTGGGTATGTGAGCTCAGGGGGATGATCAAAAAGGTTGAGCACTTGAGGGAGGTGTTAAGTACACAACCTGCCGTAAAAAAGGAGAGAACAAAGGCCACAACTGTCATATCTTTTTCAGACAAAGATTTAGCAAGAATATATTGCCCTCACAATGATGCACTGGTTGTCACTCTACGCATCAAGAATTTCGACATCAAATGGATTTTGATCGACCAAGGAAGCTCATGTGAGATAATGTATTACGAAACCTTCAAACAACTAAAACTGGAGGACAAAGACTTGGCACCTGCAACATCTCCCCTAATCGGATTCAACTCAATGCCAGAGTGGCCAGTAGACAAGATAATCCTCCCAGTCAAGGCAGGAACCATAACGAAACAGGTGGAATTCTGGGTATTAAAAGTCCTTTCCACTTACAACATAATCTTGGGAAGGACATGGTTGCACGCCATGCGTTCGGTAGCGTCAACCTACCATCAAGTATTGCGGTTCCCCAACGAAGTCGGAGTAATTGAAAAGGTCTTTAGAGACCAAATTATGTCCAAACAGTGCTTCGTCACAGTAAATGGCAGCCGCGCTGCCAAATGGTATGTACAGATGGTGGAAGAGCCTGAGAGCAACGAACTATTTGCGGATGTTGGCAAGGCAGCTGAACAGAAGGTAGTGGAAGACTTGGTACAGGTAAGGATAGATGAAAAAGACCCAAAAAAGTTCTTTTTGCTCGGCTCGTCTTTGTCCAGCACTGAAAGAATAGAGGTCATGGAATTCTTAACCTCTAACATCGAAGTGTTTGCCTGGACACCGTATGACATGCCTGGCATTGACCCAAACTTCATCTGTCACCAATTGAACGTCCACCCAACTGCCAGACCAGTTATACAGCGCATTCGCAGATCAACACTCCACCATGCTGAGATAGTGGTAGAAGAAGTGGGAAACTTGCTGGAGGCAGGAGCTATCAGAGAAGTGCACTATCCCAGGTGGATCTCCAATACCGTAGTAGTGCCAACGAAGAACGAAAAATGGTGTGTCTGTGTGGACTACAAAGCAGTCAATAAAGCATGCCCAAAGGACAGTTTTCCTCTACCACGGATAGACCAACTGGTAGACTTGACGGTAGGGCACATTCGACTTAGCTTCCTTGATGCGTACAAAGGTTACCATCAGATCGCTATGTATGAACCAGACCAGGAAGTCACATCCTTTACAACGCCTAGAGGATTGTATTGTTACAAGGTCATGCCCTTTGGCCTAAAAAACGCAGGGGCAACATTCCAACGAATGGTCACTAAGATGTTTGAACCATTGTTAGGCAGAACAATGGAGGCTTACATAGATGACATGGTGGTCAAAAGCAAGGATGATAAGGACCATCTCAGGGACCTAGATGAGATGTTCCAAATTCTAAAGAGGAATAAGTTGTGCCTAAATGCATCAAAATGCGCATTCGGCGTAGGATCAGGCAAATTCCTAGGCTTTCTGGTGACCAACCGAGGTATAGAAGTAGACCCTTCCTAGATCAAAGCAATCTAGGATCTAGAGAGGCCCAACACAGTAAAAGAGGTGTAGCATCTAACTGGCCTAGCTGCCGTACTCAACCGGTTCATAAGTCGGTCATTAGACAGATGTCGACCATTCTTCCAAGCATTGAAGGCCAAATTTGAGTGAGATGAGGAATGCGATCGCGCCCTAGAAAGCCTGAAAGAGTACATGTCTTCTCTACCATTTCTAGTAACCCCAGTACCTGGAGAAGAGCTCTTTTTGTACCTAGCAGTTTCACAGCACGCAGTGAGCGCAGTGTTGGTCAGAGCGGAAGGAATCCAATATCTGCCCATCTTTTATGTTAGCAAAACCTTGCTGGGCGCAGAAACCAGGTACCTACCATTGGAAAAACTTGCCTTAGCCTTGATGATGGCCTCAAGGAAGCTGTCGTATTACTTCCATGCCTATACCATAATCGTCCTAATAGCTTTTCCATTAAAATCTTTGCTTGAGAGGGCAAACTTTTCTGGGCGAATCCTGAAGTGGGCGGTAGAATTGGGACAATTTGATATCAAGTTTTAACCCAGAACCACAATAAAAGCCCAAGCTTTGGTAGATTTTGTGGCAGAATTCACACCAGGAAGTCATCACATCTTCCCAGTTGACTTGACTGGCATAACAGAAAAGGAGATGGAAAGTGCCGCAGGAACTGCGCAACCCCCAAAACAAGATGCCTAGCCACATCCCAAGGCATACCGAATTGAAGAAAGGAAAGAAGAGGCAAACCAAGCCATTCCCAGTGAGGACTCACCAAAAAATAGAGATTTGAGGCAGTCGGACAGTGAAGATACAACACCTACAGTCGGCATGGACTTGGAGGAAAACACCGGTAACATTTAAGATCCCAAAACATCATCCGATCCATCTACTTGCTGGAAGCTATTCGTTGGAGAGATGTGGAAACTTTTCATGGATGGAGCATCCAACAGGCACGGTGCAGGACTTGGCATAGTCCTCATCTCACCAGATGGCCTGATAGTGGAACAAGCAATTAACCTTGGCTTCCCAGCATCAAACAATGAAGCAGAGTATGAAGCACTTTTAGCAGGCCTAAAATCAGCACTCTTCATGAAGGCCATCGAGCTAATGGTATACAGTGATTCCCAGCTGGTAGTAAACCAGATTTCAGGTGACTACAAGGCAAAAGATGAGGGATGGCTGTAGACACCCTATTTTTGACTGACCTTAAGACTCAGACGTCATCGATTGAGCGCTCGGTGATGGTGCATGTTGTGCTTGTTCTGAGGTTTCAGAGTTTTGGCTGAGAGCCTTGCCTCCGGGCCTCGGAACTCTTTGTGCTTTGGCTCGGTTCACGGACCAAGTCTTGTTTTCCCTTCCCGAAGGAAGGGAGTGGTCTTGTAGACCATCTCTCTGTGGTCGTAGGCTACTTTTTGTGGTCGTAGGCCACTTTTCCCGTTTGGAGACTAGTTTTCAGTTTTTGGAGCCTTTGGCCGCGCGCCTTGTCTCGGGACCGCTTAACATTCTCCATTTGGCGTGGTTTTTGAACCACACCTTGTTGCCTCTACCTAGAGGAACATTGTGGTCCAGGAGACCACTTTTGTGGTTGCATACCATTTTTGATGCTCATTAGCTAGTTTTCGGGGCTTTTGGCCATGTGTTTCGCCTCCCGATTTCACGTCTTGCATCCGCTTTGGTTTGTTTTTGGTACAAACCTTGTTTTCCTTGTTTGGAAGGTGGTACAAGGGTGGGAGACCGGTATTTCTCCTTGGAGACCACTTTTCCTTTTTCCAGCTAGTTTTCTTGTCAGATAACTGGCTTTCTTGGTCTTTGGACCATCTTTTCTGGTCGACCACCACACCACCACCTTGCATTTAGTGTGTTGACCTCTCCCACCTCTGGCCAACCAGTTTCTATTCTGGTTGACCACCTAAAGTGGTCGGCGTGTGTCGGCCGACCACTTTTACTAGCAGGCCGACCACTTCAAGCGGTCGGTTGCTTTTTGACACATTTTTGGAGATATTTTGGGACAGCTGGCACAGTTGGAGAGCATTTGAGCCATCCTCCATGTATGAAGGGATTGGCTTGATGCTTAGCTTCTCCAAAAAGCTTTGGCTTTCCTCTTCTATAAGAGGGAAGCTCCCCCTCCCTCTTCTAGGTTCAGAAATTTGCCCTAAGAGAGTTACATGTAGCTTTGTCTCTATATCACTCTTATTCTTCATTTTTATGCCTTCAAGTGTAGATTTGTCTTACTTTAACACACAAACACACACTCAAACACCATCCTTTTGCTACTGAGGTGCTTAGGGGCTGATTTTGGTGTTCTTGGGTTTCTTTGAGCTTGAAAAACTTGCTGGAGTTGCAGCTTTAAAGAAGGTCTTCAAGGGTGAGTTTCTAAGCCTTAAAACCCCCTTCCTTGCTTAAGCTTTTAGCCTATCTTGCATGCTGTTTTAAGCTTAACTTATAACTGATAAAAGTTCTGTTTTTGCATGCCTTTGATCTTTGTTTAAGATCATTTTTGTGTTTGGGGTTGTTTACTCCCTCTTAGGCCTTGTTTGGCCTTATTTTTGAGCCTTTTTTGTGAGCTTCGGGACCACCTTGTATTGGCCTTCTCACCACTGAAATCCAGAGGGATTTTAGTGGTGGGGATGGTGTTTTAAGGTCCTAGAAAGGGGAGGGCCATCCCCATCCCTTGCATCTTCAATACATGCCTTAATAAGCCTCATGTTTGAGCATCTTTACTAAGTATTTGTTGGCTACATCTTAGCTTGTATTTGTGGTTATTTTTCTGTGGCATACCACTGTTTTTGCTTAGTTTGGTCACTCCATGCATGGTTAATACACTTGTAGTGTAAATCACACAATCTAGTCTTGTATGCCTCATGTTTGAGCATGTGTTTCTAGCTTGTTTTGGGGCCATCTCAGTAGGTTTTTGGTGTTATTTTAACATGCCTTAGATTTGTTTTGGGTTGGTTTGGTTAGCTCTTGCATGCCTTATACACTTGTAGTGTAAATCACACACACTAGCTTTGTATGCTTCATGAAGTAGCATCTCATTCTAGCCTATGTTGTGTCCATTTCAACATGTTTTTGGGCTTTTTTTTTTTATCATGTCATACCTCTATTTAGGTTTGGTTTGGTTAGCCTTTGCATGCTCCTTACACTTGTAGTGCAATCCCATGAAATAGCCTAACATGCATCATGTTGTAACATGTCATTTTAGCATGCTTTTGGCTTAGCTTAAAGAAGACTTTGTTCATGTTTTAGCATGTTTAAGGTCTGATTTGTGTTGTATTGGTCATGCATGACTTGCTTTGTATAGCCTTGGTTCAGTCTAGCTTGTTAGCGTTGTGTATTGAATCCTCTAGCATGCATTACTTGGCTTATTTCAATGATTTGGCATCACTTGTTATGTGATTTTAGTCCATGTTTCAGGGCCATGCATTCACATTTGTTACTCATTCAATGCGTTGGATGGTTTGCCCCTTTATGCCTTAACATGAACCGTTACGTATGCCTTCATGCCATAGCTTGCGAGCCATCATTTCAATGTGTTTTTGGGGTTATTATGCCATGATATAACTCTGATTTTTATTGCTTAAGTCATCCCATGCTTGGTCCTAATAGGTGTAGTGTAATCCACCTTATTCGCCTTGTATGTATTATGTCTCATGCCCCTCATGCTAGCATGTTTTGGCCTCCTTCCATGCATGTTTTAGACTCATTTTAACATATTCTAGGACTGTTTTGGGTTGCCTTGATCACATGCTTCATGTCTTGTATACTTGTAGTACAAGTGCTCTTGCTTGCTTCAAGCTTTAAGCACCTTTGCATGCTTCATTTGTGTTGTGTACATGGTTTAGCATCATCTAACATGACATTTCAGAGCTTATAGCATGCCTTTTGTTCCTACTTCATTCATGTTTTGAATGCCTCTAAGTATTGTCCATGTTTGACTAGCTTATGCCTTAGCTCGTATGCTTGCATGCCTAGGCCTTTGGGCCCTTATCTCAGTATGTTTTGGTCCTTGTTTTGACCTACTTGAGCTCTATCCATGCTTAGTTCATGTATTTGTGCCATGTATTGCATGCCTCCTTTGGGTTGCTCTTTGCTAGCTTTCATGCCTTAGGACCCTAGCATGCTTTACTTATGTTGTTCGAATGATTTGGCATCATTTCTTGCTTCATTTCAGTGCACTTAGTGTTGCTACACTTCCACTTTTGTCACTCATTGAGCACTCTTGAGAGTTGTGCTCTTTGGCCTCTTTGATGACCAATGCATTGTGCATGCATGCCTTGCTTTATGTGCCTTCATTTCATCACCAATGGCCACTAATTTGGGCATGATTGAGGTCTACCCTTTTGGTTTAAGTCCATTGAGCATACCATGTATATTACATTGAGCATGCCGTGCTTGGTATATTACATAAGTTGCCCTTGTTGCATTGCATTGTGCATACATGTATTACATTATGCTTAGAACCTTATAAATGCCTTGCATTGAGTATGCCATCTAGTTTTTAGCATTTAGCATTGTGTATGCTAGTTGTTACATGCTTTAGCATTGTGCATGCCATTAGCCTTGTTAGGTTGTTCATATTGCATTGCATGTTTGCATGCTTAAGTCATATTGCATACTTGTATGCTCGAGTCGCATTGTGTATGCCATGCTTGCTTGCATTGTGTTTGGAATAGGTGTTAGTCCAAACACGGGAAACGAGGGACGTTTCATACTTAAAGTGATGAAACGTGCCTTAATTCCTGGTCGCCGACGCTCTTGATCATCCATGATAGAGTTTTAGGCTTTATGTGTTTACTTATGCATTCATTTCCATATTGAATTGTGCAACTTCTTCTCTCGGCCATCATGCATGGAAATGCATGATTGGTGGCCCGAGGGTCGAGAACCTACACTCCCTTAAGTTCATGACATGATAGGGAGAGTGGTTGTGCACACATATCTTGCAAATATATTGCCATGCCCTTTCTTGCTCTCTGTTGCAGAAAACTGGGATTCAGCAGCAACAACTGGCTGGCCAGCCAGAAAAAGTAGCTGGCCGACCTCTTTTCTGATTTTTCAACAACCAAAAGTGGTCGGTAGATGTTTCTAGAGACCAAAAGTGGTCGGCCACCCTCCCACAAGATTCCTAAGGTGAAGTTTCATCTTTCTGGAGCTTGGTGCAAGGTTCTGAGAACAAATGAAAACAGAGGCAAATCAGGGCATCGCATTGGATTTCCGAACGAGGCGACCGAACATGCATGCATTCCTCTACCTCTGAGGCTCCTGATTTATTGCTTTCCTTAGCTGCCATGCTTAGGTAGCAGGTTTTGCTTTGGTCAGTACCTTTAATAGTTAATGCGTTAGCTATTCAATTCGTTTTTGTAATAATTAGTTAACTAGGATTAGTTAATTAATTTGTTGTGTAATAATTAGTTTAATTAGCTTAGATTAGCTAGTTAGCTCTTTATTCGGTCCCTCCCTTGAGAGGTCGCATTGTTGTAATAAGTGTGCGTGTGTGTGATGCATGTCTTCCAACCCCCATTTCTTTCTCCCTTTTACTTAACCGCTTACGATGGTTAGTTTTAGGGCATATTTCATTTAGCATCCTTATGCTATGCATGTGCGCATCCATTCATCTGTATTGCATGCACCGGGCTCGACGCATCATACTAACTGCATTGTATTTCAATCCCTATTTGAATACATGTACCAAGTTGTATCTCACATGACATTCTTAGGATAACCGAGCCTATCTTAGTTGCATTTTCGCATGTATTGCATTAGCCATTTTAACATGAACTAGGATCATGCATAATTTCTAACTAGTTCTTTGTTTTGGCTTGGAGTACACTGTGAGTGTTTACGCTTTAGCATACTGCATGTGTGTTATTGACTGTCATGAAAGCATGCTTGCCATGAGGCTAATTGCTTATTTGCTTTAACTGCCTGAATGCCTGTGGGTGAAGGTTGGATTACTTGAATTGGAACAATTCATCGAAATCCGCATTTTAGCCTACTTGCGAGTAGCAAACTTCAAACTATTTTCCTAACAAACGAATATGCAATACTTTGTTCCAAATTAAGCGATCTAGTCTATACTTGTGTGTTGTGCGCATCACATAGTAATTCTAGCTAATTAATCGGAATAAGAGCACATGTGTTTTCAAAAATTCGATATTATGTTTAGTACAGGCCGATCTTTGATCGGGTGAGCGGGGGTGCTCATAGATGACCTTCCCGAATCGTACCCAAGTTCTCGAGCCGAGGCAACTTTGGTGATGACGGACACGTGGCCTTAGGCACGAGTTAGGGTTTCCTAAATTCCCCCAAAATAAAATATTTAGGTGGCGACTCTGTATCTGGCAAAGCAGTCCATGTTTGACACTTCTTTACAAAAATTAGTTTTCCAAAACGATTTGCCAAATTTGGACTCTTTGGTGATTCATCAATTTTACATTGTACATTGTGAGATCAGATTAAGAACCATGACATTTGAGTCCGAATTGTAGTAAGCAAAGCCCGAAGGGGCGCGTCTACAGTTTCTGGCGACTCTGCTGGGGAGTTTAGAGAACTTGACTCAAACTCATGATATTTTGTTTTGCTTACACTTATGTGTCTCTTTGCATTGCATTTGCATTGGTACGCCTAGGACACCATGTTTGCCGTATGCTATTTCTGAACGGTTTGCCGGAGGCTCGCTTTGAGAAGCGTGCCATAAGGTTGACCAGTTGCGGGATCTGCCACGACGGGAACACAAATCCCGGTTTTTACCGGGGCACCCCTTTTGACCATTCGACCTAGTGCATATCGGAATCCATAATGACTATTCCAAACTAGGATAGGTTGCTTACCCGATTTTAGGTTGTTTGAAACCACTGTGTGCGTAGTGAAACCCTAGCTCTTGACAAAATAGGACAGGGAAACCCTACCCCAACATAGGGATGTTTTGGCTCTCATTTGCTTGCTATGTGCTTTTAGAGTGTGCCTGTACAGGGAATGCATGTATCAGTTTACAAATTTGGGTATCAGGCCTGAGGGCATCAGTATTGGAATAATCAGTTTTATCTGAGGGTATCAGTTTATAGGTAGAATTTGGGGCAGAATTCAGTAAAGAGTACAGTCATTATGCTATACTCAAATCTGTTCTGGTAAAAATGGGCTGAGATGCTGCCTGTTTTCTCTTTTGCTAGGGTAGTCTTGGAACCATAACTTCAGAGGGCTCCGATATCCCCCGAGGTTCTTTAGATTTGTGCTGATAGACTTTGTCGGGTTAAAGATTTAGTTCAGAACAGCCAGTGTTTTCCTTCGCTGAGGCAAGGTAAAGAAAGGCCAGTCAGGGCTCATCGGTTCATCTGATCCGTCAGTCACCAGTTACATCACCTTTGCTCAAACTCAGCAGACTGTGATGGCACAGAGTTCAGAAGAAGTTATGGCAATGGTACCAATGTTAAACTAGGGAATCGCTATGCAAGGTGAGACCGATGAAAATGCAATGCCCATCTGGGGCACCTACTACACATCTGGTCTCGGGACCCCCGCTGAACTTTGACCCACTTCCGCCAGCTGAAGACTTGCATGGTCCGAATCCCCAAGAAGGGTTGGCTCAAGCTCGAGTTTCCACACCCCTGGTGCAGCCTACTAAGAGGCTTCATCTTTTTAATGTTAATGAGTTCAATCCAACTGCAGTGAAAATTGCAAACCTTGAGAAGCAATTCAAAAAGGCACAGGGCCTTAACTCTATTCCTGACATTGAGGATGGTACACCGAGAAATGCCAAAAGTTCACACACCAAATACATCAACCGGCCAGAGAGCTTCTACCATTAACTAGCCCATGACCCTTCGTAATGTGGGGCTTGGACATAGTAGGACCACTTCCAACGGCACAAGTCAACAGAAAGTTCTTTCTTGCAGCAACAGACTACTTTACAAAATGGGTGGAAGCAGAAGCACTCGCCTCAATAAAAGAGAAAGATGTGAAGAAGTTCGTCTGGCAAAATATCATCACTCGGTTCGGCATACCCAAGGCTCTAATATCTGACAACGGCACTCAGTTCGATGAAAATTTTTTTAGAGGCTTTTGTGAGGAGTACAAGATAGAATTCTACAATTCTACACCAGCATACCCCCAAGTAAACGGCCAGGCGGAAGCATCAAACAAAGTTGTCTTAGATGGATTGAAGAAAAGGCTGGAGAAAGCAAAAGGCAAGTGGGCTGAGGAGCTTCCTTATGTTTTATGGGCTTACCGTACCACACTGTAGACGTGCCCGAACGTCCCGGCTCTGCGTGCGAAGGCGCGAAATCCGTTTTGTTCATTAGCTACTACAGTTCGGACTCAATGTCACGGTTCTGAATCTAATATTACAAAGTGCAATGCAAGACCGATAAATCACCAAAGAGTCCAAATCCGGCAAATCGTTTTGGAAAACTGATTTTATAAAGAAGTACCAAACATGGACTGCTTTGCCAGGTACAGAGTCGCCACCTAAATATTTTATTTTGGGGGGAAATTTAGGAAACCCTGACCCATGCCTAAGGCCACGTATCCGTCATCACCAAAGTTGCCTTGGCTCGGGAACTTGGGTACGAGAGGGGAAGGTCATGCAATGAGCACCCCCGCTCGCCCGATCAAAAGATCGGCCTTTAATAAGCATGATATTTTGTTTTTGAAAACACATGTGCTCTTATTCCGATTTATTAGCTAATCTTACTACGTGATGCGCACAGCATACAAGTATAGACTATATCGCCTAAGTTGGAACAAAATATCTCATGTTTGTTTATTTGAAAATAGTTTGAAGATGCTACTCGCAAGTAGGCTAAGACGTGGATTTTGCCACCCTCAAGTGGGCTTAGAAAACATGATTTTGCCACTCTCAAGTGGGCTTAAAAACTCGCATTTCGATGAATTATTCCAATTCAAGTAATTCAACCTTCACCCATAGGCATGCAGGCAGTTATATCACTTAAGTAGTTAGCCTCATGGCAAGCATGCTATCATGGCAACACTTACACACATGCAAGATGCTAAAGCGTAAAAGTTTACCTAGTACTCCGAGCCAAAACAACAACTAGTTAGTAATCATGCATGATCCTAGTTTATGTTAAGATGGCTAATGCAACACATGCGGAATGCAACTAGAAATAGGCTCGGCTATCCTAAGGTGGCATGTGAGATGCAACTTGATAATCATGTATTCAAGTAGGAATTGAAATACAATGCGGTTAGTATGATGCGCCGAGCCCGGTGCATGCAATACAGATGAATGGATGCAAACATGCGAGCATAGGAATGCTAATTGAAACATGACCTAGAACTAACCATCGTAAGCGGTTAAGTAAAAGGGAGAAAGACGTGGGGTTGGAAGACATTCACACACTCACGCACACTTATTACAAAATTCGCCCTCTCAACGGAGGGTCCGAATAAATAAGCTAAGCTAGCTACGCTACACTATGCAACTAATCTAATAATCTACTTAGACTAGTTATTACAACACCAATACTAATTAACTAACAAGCTAATTAATTATTACAATCCAAATTGAAACAAATAGCCACACTAAGCTAAATGAATATTACAAAACCAATTAAATGATTAAATTACACAAACTAATCATGAATACTGAAATGGCCTCGCAGGCGATGAAGAGATGCATGTCTGGTCGCGTCTTCCCGGAAATCCATTGCCATGCCTCATGTTGCCTCTGTTTGCACTGTTTTTGACTTCTAAAAACTGTGAAAATCTCTGTGATGCTTCTGAACCACCTCATGGACACTCTGAGAGGCCATCGGCCAAATGGTAAGGCCATCGGCCAAAGGATAAGGGTCATCGACCACTTATGAGGCTATCGGCCAAACATTGTTAGCCGATCGACACACCAGATAGCCGATCGGCCATCTCTTCCTGCAGACTGCTCCTTTTACTGCAGCAGAGTACAAACAGAGGCATGGCAATACATTTGTAAGAAAATGTTGTGCAACTACACCCCTTATCATGTTTGAGACTCAAAGGAGTGTAGTGCTCGACTCTCGAGCAATCAATCATGCATTTCGATGCATGATGGCCAAAGAGGCCGAGTCGCACAATTCAATGTGAATGAAATGCACAAAAACACATAATGCCTTGACCTCTATCATGCATGATCAAGAGGGTCGGCGACTAATAATTGAGGTACATTTCATCACTTCAAGTATGAAACGTGCCTCGTTCCTCGCGTTTGGCTTAACACCCAAACCAAACACAATGCAATGCATGCAACATGGAGATGCTATACAATGCAACATAAGCATGCAAAATGCCATGCAACCTAAACATGCAAACATGCAATGTAACTCAAGCATGCACACACAATGCAATGCAACCTAAGCATGCAAGCAAAGCTAATGCAACATGAGTATGCCAACAACAATGCAATGCAACTAGCATATAACAACATGCAAAGATAAGTATATTAAACCAATGTAATGCATGCATGATTAACTTAACAAAGCAACACAAGCATGCGAATATGAGGCCATATAACAAGCATGCAACAACATGCAATGAAATAGGCATGCGACAACATGCAAACCACATACTCAATGGACTTAAACTAAAAATGGACAGACTTCAGCCATGCCCAAATTAGTGGCCAAAATGCTATGGAAATGAAGCATGAAAGCATATACAAACATGCATACACTTTGGTTCATAAACAAGGCATGAAGATAATAACTCTCAAGCATGAGCAAAGAGTGAGAAGCATGGATGTGTGACAACACTATAGGCCTTGAAATCATGTATGGAATGGTGCCAAACCACTCAAACAAGACAAGCATAGCATGCAAGAAAGCTCAAAGCTTGAAACTAGCAAAGGGACTTACACCATGGCCATGCAAGGCAAGCCCCAAAGGGCCAAGGGCAACCAAAACAGTCCCAAGGTAGGTCAATACAAGACCAAAAGCATGCTCAAACCTAGCCAACACAAGCTAGAACAAAAGTCCAAAAGGCATGAGGCATGCAAGGCTAACAAGAGGTATTACACTACACCTATTACAATCAAACATGGCATGACTTAACCAATAAAAATCAGAGTTATGGCATGTCAAAATAAGCCTAAAAACCCACTGAGATGGCACCCTAAACACCTAAGCATGAGGCATGCACAATGATCCACTCTTAAGGCATAAAACACCAACTCTCCTAAGCATTAAAAGAGTGACAAGCACAAGTGTATGACCATGAAATATGCACTGAAATATCATTCCAAATGATGCCAAATCATGAGAATAGTTTAAACAATGCATGCTAGTGAACTTGATACACAAAGCTAACAAGCTAGATTAAACCATGGCTATACAAAGCAACGCATGCATGACCAAGACAATACAAATCAGAGCTAGAACATGGTAAAACAAGGCCAAAAGCTTCATTGAGTTGAGTCAAAACATGCAAGAATGATGGTCCAAACACATGGTGCATGTTAAGGCAATAGAGAGGATTGTAAGACAAGTGCATGGTGCATGCAAGAGGCTATTAAACTAACCTTAGACAGAGGTATAACATGGCAAAATAACACCAAATACTTGCTGAAATAGGGCCAAAACATGCTAAGCAAACATGCTACTATTATGAGCCACTTATACTAGCATACAAGACATAAGGAGAGGGGGGTGTCCCTCTCCTATTTAAAACTCCAAAACTACCTTTCCACCACTGAAAATCCTCTGGATTTCAGTGGTAGAAAGGTCATGCAAAGGCTAGAACAAGAGCCAAAAGGGATGGCGCAAAACAAGGCCTAAGAGGGGGTAGACTACCCCCAACACAAAAGTGACCTTAAACAAACATCACAAGCATGAAAAATAAAAACTTTTTGTAGTTTAGAGTTAAGCTTAAAACAATATGCAAGTAGGTCTAAAAGCTTAAGCCAAAATAGGGGATTAAAAGCTAGAATCTCACCCTTGAAGAACACCTTCAAGAACACAACTCCAGCACTCTTTTCTAACCAAAACCAATCCAAGAACACTAAAACCAACTCCTAAGGACCTCAACAACCAAAGGATGGTGTTCTAGTAGGTGTTTGTGTGCAATAGTGTGAAGGATTTACACTTTTGGGCACAAACAAGAGCAAAATGGGGGAGAGAGAGGTAAAATATAGAGAGATATATATGTTTTGTATATCAAAATTTCAGAACCTCTGGAAAGGGAGAGGGGCCTCTCTTCTTATAGAATTTCAATTCTCAAGCTTGTTGAACAAGCTTGAGTCTTGATGCAATCCCTCTATACACGTGTATGAAGGATGAGAATTGTGCTCACCAGCTATCACAGTTGGCACAAAATATCTGCAAAAAGCAGATGAAAAGGTCTCGGCCAGAAAATATGGCCGATCAACCAAAAAGAGTGCTGATCGGCCAACACTTATGGCCGATGGCAAGGAAACAAGGCCGATGGCACAATGCCTTAGCCGATGGGTTGCAAGGATGGCCAACAAGCCACCCTCTTCCCTCAGAAGCAAAACCACAAGTCTTTGGTCCACAACCAAGCACAAAACAAACAAGTTGAGAGATCCTAAGGCAAGGCGCGTAGCTGAGACCTTCGGGAACTCAAAACGAACACGAGCATAGATGATCATCGAGTGTTCAAACGATGACGTCCAAGTCTTGAGGACGGTCAAAAATGGGGTGTCTACACACACCTCAGCGATCAATTGGAGAAACACCTTTTTCCTTAGCCTATGGTATGGAAGCAGTAATCCCACTAGAAGTTGGCTTTCCCACTATTAGAAGTGAAAATTTTGACCTAGATTTAAATGGAGAAGCCATAGCCTTGGAACTCAACCTTGCAGAAGAGAGAAGAGAAAGAGCACTGGTTCACATCGCCTCATACCAGCAAGAGTTATCCAGAAAATATAACAAGACAGTATATCCAAGGCAATTCAAGATTGGAGATTGGGTGTTGCGCAAAGTAATGGGAAACACTCTGGTCCCTGGAGATGGTTAGGGCCTAATTGGGAAGGACCATACAAAGTGGTTGGATTAGCAGGAAAATGGGCATATCACTTGGCAAATGAGGATAACAAGGCAACTCCCAGGCCATGGAACACTGTCAATCTCAAACTATTTTATTTTTAGCTCTTCTTTAAAAGTACTTGTTATTTTTCTTTTTTCAATAAAACAAGTAGTTTTCTTTTCAGCATAATTCTTTCTTCTGTAAAAGTTATTTTAGTGAAACTAGAGGCAATGAAAACAGAGTTGGCCGAAATAACCAACACTTGGCTCTAGGTTGGCAGGAATAACCAACTTTGGGGCTCTCTTCAGCCGAGATCAGGATCTAGGCTGAAGAAGTTTGGCAGGAATAACCAAACACTTGGCTCTAGGTTGGTAGGAATAACCAACATTGAGCTCTCTTCAGCCATAGCCAAGATCAGGATCTAGGCTGAAGAGGTTGGCAAGAATAACCAACACTTGGCTCTAGGTTGGCAGGAATAACCAACTTTGAGCTCTCTTCAGCCGAGATCAGGATCTAGGCTGAAGAAGGTTGGTAGGAATAACCAAAACTTGGCTTTAGGTTGGCAGGAATAACCAACTTTGAGCTCTCTTCAGCCGAGATCAGGATCTAGGCTGAAGAAGTTTGGCAGGAATAACCAAATACTTGGCTCTAGGTTGACAGGAATAACCAACATCGAGCTCTCTTCAGCCGAGATCAAGATCTAGACTGAAGAAGTTTGGCAGGAATAACCAAACACTTGGCTCTAGGTTGACAGAAATAACCAACATCGAGCTCTCTTCAGCCGAGATCAGGATCTAGGTTGAAGAGGTTGGCAGGAATAACCAACATTTGTTTCTCTTCAGCCGAGATAAGCATCTAGGCTGAAGAGGTTGGCTGGAATAACCAACATTTGTTTCTCTTCAGCCGAGATAAGGATCTAGGCTGAAGAGGTTGGCTGGAATAACCAACTTTGAGTACTCTTCAGCCGAGATAAGGATCTAGGCTGAAGAGGGGTTGGCAGGTATGACCAAACAGATTACAAGGTCGAAACTGGGATAAGTATCTCGGTCAGAAAATGTTAAAACTTTGCATGAACCAGAGTAGAGCCCTTATGCAAATGAAGTTGAAAAATAATGCAAGCATGGAGTAAACCGAACAAACAGTTGAGGAAAACAAAAGCATATTTCATTTCATTCTTCAAACCGTTCATTACAAAGGAGGGGCCTGAGCCCGGTTACAAGTTCTTGGCAGAAAAAGAAAAGAAAACGAAATCAAGCAAAAAGATCATCAAGGTCTGCGTCAAGGTCAACTCGAGCTTCATTACCCCGTAGCCCGGTCTCAACAGGAAGGTCGGTCGCATCTCCAACTATACTGGGCACCGGGGGCTCCACCCGAGCTGACTGAACAACCTGAACACCAGGGTCATTAGCAACGGCCGGGGGTGTTGTTGGGGTTTGGGGATGCCTCTTCTTCTTCCTCAATTTGAAGAAATTTTTGCTGAATAGCGTTGGCATACTCCACCATGTAGCTCGGGATAAAATGGGGAGGAGGGTTCTGAAGAACCTCGGTCTCCTGACCATGACCGAGCTTCGCCACGGCTGCCTTCCGCCCACATTTGAAAAATATATCCTTGGCAGCTTCGCACTGCAGAATGTAGGTGACTTCTGTAGACGTCCCTGAACGCCCCGGGAGGGTGACTCCCGTTCTGTTTGTTTGTGGGTCTACTACAGTTCGGACTCAAATTGTCACGGTTCTAAATCTGAACCAAAGAGTCCAACTCTGGCAAATCGTTTTGAAAAAAAACAGATTTTGAAAAGAAGTGCCAAACATGGACTGCTTTGCCAGATACAGAGTCGCCACTTAAATATTTTTTAATGGGGAAATTTAGAAAACCCTGACTCGGTGCCAAAGGCCACGTGTCCGTCATCACCAAAGTTGCCTCGGCTCGGGAACTTGGGTACGATCGGGGAAGGTCAGTTATGAGCACCCCCTTTCGCCCGGTCCGAAGACCGGCCTCTACTAACCATGATATCCGATTTTGAAAACGTTATGTGTTCTTATTCCGGTTATTGGCCTAGAATTACTATATTATGCGCACAGCAAACAAGTATAGACTAGATTGCCTAATTTGGAAACAAGCATTGCATATCCGTTTGTTTTGAAAAGCGCTTTGGAATTTGCTACTCGCAAGTAGGCTAAAACACGGATTTCAACGAGTTTTTCCAACTCAAACAATCCAACCTTCACCCACAGGCATTCAGGCAGTTTATCACATAAGCATCTAGCCACATGGTAAGCATGCTGTCATGATAGCATTCACACACATGCGATATGCTAAAGCACAAAAATACTTACATCGTACTCCGTGTCAAAACAATAAACTAGTTAGAAAATATACATGTTCCTAGTTCATGTTAAGTGGCTAATGCAACACATGCAAGGATGCAGTTAGAGTAGGCTCGGCTAACCCTAAAATGGCATGCAAAATGCTACAATTATCACATATTCAATTTGGAATTGAAAATACAATGCAGTTTGTATGATGTACCGAGCCCTGGTGCATGTAAACGAATGTATGGATGCACGCATGCATTGCATGAGATATGCTAATTTAAACGTGCCCTAATACTACCCATCATAAGCAGGTAAATAAAAGGGAAGAAAGAAGTGGGGATTGGAAGACATACACCACTCACACACGCGGAGGGATCAAAAGAATATACAAATTAATTAACTACGCAAGCTAATTAAATATTACAGATCAATTAAATTAACTAAACGAATTAATCAATTTAATTAAAACAGTAAAGCCCTCGGGAAGCGGGTCAGATGCAGCGCATGCTCGGGACTTGCTCGGAATCTCACTGCCATGCATAGTCTGCCTCTGTTTTCCCTGCTTTGCTCTTCTGAAAACTGCCAAAGTCTCAGGAATGCCTCTTAGGATATTGGGGGATCCCACCGGCTAAGTAGAATTACCACCGGCAATAGGATGTGGCCATCGGCACAAAATGAATCCACCGGCTGATGATTTACTGCCGGCCGGCACAAAGTGTTGCCGGTCGGCAGACAATACCTGCAGAACCTGCAACTCACAGCAGCAGAGGACAAAACTTGCATGGCAATACAACTCAAGTAATGTATGCACCAATCATGCCCCCTATCATGTTTGTGACTCAAAGGAGCATGTGTCTCGATTCTCAGACCACCAATCACGCATTTCCATGTATGATGGCCCAAAGAACCGAGTGTGCACTTTCATGTCAAATGAAATGCAAACCAATCAAACAAAACAAGGCCCAATTCCTATCACCAAATCAAGGAACAAGGCATGCATGCAAGATGCAATGCAACCTAGGCATGTAAGCTAAGGATGCAACATGGCATGACAAGGCACTTGTGCAAGCATACTAGCAAACATGAGGCAAGCATGCAACCGAGCAAATGATGGTCTTAAACATGATCTAGGTAACTCTGATGGTCTAAAATCAGTGGCCAAAACCAAGGAAATGAAGGCCAAAATGCACACACACATGCATGCAATCATGGTCCAACACCTTAAGCATAAACAAGGCAACTCTTAAGCACACTTAAAGAGACCAAACAATAGGCAATTAGCATGCAACACAAGCTCTGAAATTGCACAAAATAGAGGTGCCAAACCAACTAATTCAAGCAAGTAAAGCATGCAAATGGCCCAAGTACTTGAGGCAAGCCAAGGGGCTTAAACCAAGGTCAAACCCACCAAGCCTCACAAGGCTAAGGGGACTCAAAATAGGTCAAAAGCAGACCTAAACAACACCCGAGGGACACCTAGATGGCATCTAAATGGCTTGAATTCAAAAGCATGCACACATGCACTTTCAAGGAATATACAATACAAGCTCATAAGGCGTTAAAGAGGCATGCAAGGCAAGCATACAAACATGTTAAAGGGACTGAAATAACATGAAAAATGACTCCAATCCACTAAATCAAAGCAAACAAAGCATGCTATACACTTACATACTTAAGGCCAACAAGCCCAAAAATGCAAAGAGGCTATATAATGCATGCTAGGGTCGACTCAAACAACCTAAGACAGACCTAAAGCATGGCAAAATAAGCACAAAAGCTTCACAAACCTAAGCCTAAAACATGCTAAAACAAAGGCACACAACCTAAGGCATATTAAGGCGATCACAAGGCATTACAAGGTAGGTATGCAAGGCACGCATGGTACACCAAAACCAACTTAAAACCATGTTATATTATGGCAATATAAGCATGAAAAACAGTCATGGCATGCTCAACACACACTCAAACATAAGCTCCCTTAAGAGACCAAAAATGGTCCCCTTCAAGGACAACAAGGAGAGGGGGTGGCCCTCCCCTTTTGGAGACTTCAAGGCACCATCTCCACCACTGAAATTCCTCAAGATTTCAGTGGTGAAGAGGCCCAAACACCAAAGTCTCGAAACTTGCACAAAATAGCACAAAAATGGGGCCTTTCAAGGCCTAAGGGTGGTCAAACACACCCAAACCACAAAACACTCTTAACAAACAATCAAGAGGGTCTAAAAACAGAACTTTTTTATGTTATACACTAAACACAAAAACAGCTCTAAGATAGGTAGAAATATGATGCAAAAATGGGGTAAAAAGGACTAGTTTCTTACCCTTGAAGCCTTTCTTCAACAATGGTGGTCCTGTTGCCTCCTTAAGCTTCAATCCAGTCAAAAATAGCAAGAACAAGCCCTTAGAACCTCAGTAGCCCAAGGAAGGTGAAGCACTAGGTGCTTGTGTGCAATAGTATGGACTAAAACACACATAAGAGTAATATAGAGATAGGATGTCTATTGAACCCTAACCCTAAAACCAGAGCTTCCTCTGTATTTTCTAAGCAAAAAGCTCTAATTTCTCTAACCCTTGAGCAAGGGAGAGGAGGGCTCCTCTTATAGAGGAGCCAATCTTGTAAACTTACAAAGTAAGCTAACAAGATTGGCATCCCTCCATACACGTGTATGGAGGGGAAGCAAATGCCAGCCAGCTGTTTCAAAATATCTTCAAAAGCAGCTGAACAGTAGTCGGCCGGCCAAAAATGTCATTTTGACAAAATTGACTGCCGACCGGCAACAAAGAGTGCCGACCGGCAACATACATTGCCGGTGGCAACAAAAACCAGCCGGTGGCCTCTATCCACTGCCGGTGGTGTGTGGGGATGCCTCACAAGGCATTCCCTGCCCCTCCAAGGCAAAACACAAGTGTTTGGTGCAAAACCAGACACAAAACGGTCGAGTTCGGAGATCCTGAGACAAGGCGCGTAGCCGAGAACTCCGGGAACTCCAAACGAACACAAACATGGATAATCACCGAGTGTTCAAACGGTGACGTCCAAGTCTTGAGGACGGTCAAAAATGGGGTGTCTACAACTTCCCCCTCCTTGTACCCGCGGTCTTCCGCATCTTCCGCGCTCTTCTTAAGCCCGGCGATCTTTGCATCCTTCTTCTTATCGAGCTTGGCCAGCTCGCACATATATTTATCCTTCAACTTGGCCAAAGCCTTCTGTTTATCTGCTTCAGCCGAACTGACTAGTCCGGTGAGTCGGGCTATTTCGGTGTGTAGCTTGGCCATTTTTTGGTTGGACTCTTCTAGCTCGGCCGTCTTCGCGTTGGCCTCTGCCACGACCTGCCGTGTGGTCTTTTGAAGCTCCAACACACGCTTGTGAGCGACGTGGTTCTTCTGTAGGGCCTGTAAAAGAAGAGATAAACAATTTTGAGTAAAACCGAGCAAACAGATGCACAAAATTGGAAAGCAAAAAGAAAAGTACTCACCAGAACCATTGATTTGGTGGCCGAGCGGATGGCTTTGAGCTCGGTAAAATGGTCATGATGTTTCATACTGGGTGGCAGACACATATTTTTTGCAAGGTTAAAGGCAAGTGAGTGGTCTTTATCTGCCACCACTGAGTCAGTGTTTGCTATGGCTTGGTTCTTGTACGTTAGTTTTGGTGCCCACTCTGAAGAGCTAGCCCGATCAGATCATGTGGGCTTTGGGCTCGGTGGCGTAGTTTGGGGAAGTATGGGGTCTTCTTCATCAACAAGGCATGGCTCGGTTGAGGAAGTGCGAGCACGCTTACTTGACTGAGATGATGAGGGCTGGGCTGTTGGAAGGGCTACCACGGTCTCATGTGTTTGGCCAGCTTGTGGTACCTCGACTTGATTCGTCTCGATAATCAATGCTCAGACAGCTCAGCGTTTGGCCATATCTTGTTCTTCGATTAGTGGGATGAGATTGATTTGGGGTAATGATGGATCAGGTTCTGGGGAAGGTTCCAGGAGGAAATCTGTTACCCTGGTCTTCCTCCTACTGCTATATCTGTATGTCGGTTCAAAATTGAGTAGCTCGGACCAACCTCGATTACGGTACTGCAGCATGGCGCGGAGTGCGTCTACATTGAGGTAACTGTACTGCGACTTTAGTTGGTTCAAATCTCCATAAAGAAAAAGGCAACGGTTAGCACGGTGCAAAATTTATCAACAGAGTAAAGAACGGACAAAACTGAGCTGAGATATATATATCGGCTACTCCTTTATTCTAGTTAATCCGGTCTCCTGGTATTTGGGCTTCTTGGCCCTCGAAGTTATCAGAAACCCAGAAAAAGTCATCGTCGTTTACGTCTTTATCTGGAGTGTTTTTTATTATTTTCTCTCGGCGGCGTCTTATTCTTAAATAGTATACCTAGCCGTCTTCGTTCTGGCCTAGAGAGTATTGGTGAAATAGCTTGGCTAGACCAAGGTTGAGGCCAAGCCGGCGATTTAGCTCGGCGATGCCATTTATTATTCTGTAAGAATTGGTGCTGAGTTGGGTTGGGCATATTCTAGTCTACCTAAGGAATTCACAAAGGAGTGGTTGGACAGGGAATCGGAGTCCGGCTTCTATAATGGAAATGACAGTGAAGGGAATGAAGCCCTGTTTTCTCCATGGAGTTGTGTCTAGTTCAGCGAGTGAAAGGTGGACGTCATCAGGGATGTTGTAGTCCTTGCGGAATTCTGCAATAGCCCCTGGTGAGTTTACTAGGAATCGATATTTGCCCATGTGGACTTAAATGATGTATAAATTAGCTCGGAGTGCTAGCTCGATGTTGAGATGACGTTGAGTATCTCGGTTGAGGATGTAGAGGAGTGCCTGGCCAACCTAGTCAGAGTCTGCAAAGTGGAAATGAAAAGTGTTAAGTCCAGATCGTTTGACCGTGCTAAGTACGAAGGCAAAATAAGTATAGGCCTAGCTCGGCTACGTGGGATACTATCCGTTCTTAGTTCGGTTGGGGCGAAGAACTTTAGCTCAGAAATATGAAATGGAAGGCTCTTAGACTAATTGAAACTAAAGGTGTGGCATGAAGTTTTAGTTCAGCTTATTGGGGGAGTTATCTAGTTTGGCTGGGTGCACACCTAAAATACAAACAAGTTCCCTAGTTCGGTTGTACCGAAGCCTAGAGTTGCCTAAACAGGTTTTTAGCTCGGTTACACTAGGATTCTAGATTCAAACTTCATGTTTTCTGAATCCAGAGGGTGTGTTCTTAAGCACAAGCCTATGGTTTGGGAGTCCGGTTTTTGGTACTATCTATTCTTACCCATTTCATCAAAACTTCAGAATGTGTTTTGTAAAATATATGAGTATATATATCTATACTATATATATTTACAAAATAAATGGAAAAGATGAGGATTTGAGTCACTTACAGTCTTGGAAGAAGTGGATGAAGATGCCAGACAGGAGCACAAGCTTTGTAGATACAGTGTTGAGGAAAATGGAGGCTTAGAGGGTAGAGAGAGAGAAGATGAATAGTGGTATGTTTTGTTCAAAGAGTGGGATTTTTTGTGTAAAGCGTGAATTTGGGCAGGACTGTTCAAATTTCATGAGGTATGAAGGCGGCGATGGTAGCTGCATTTGACCAATAAGAGCTTGCCACGTGTCCAAGAGAATCGTAAGCAATTCAGTTATGCAGCGCTTGAAAAGACGTTTTTTTGACCGGGCAAATTAGTAGCCTGGTATCAATTTAGCTCGGTTGAAGGTCTGAAGTTTTAGCTCGGCTGGTAACAAATAATCCCAATCATGCTACACAGATGGAATTAAGGGGCAATTGAGAGGGAGTTTTTATGAGCATTAGGGCCGAGCTAGGCCCAGGCGTAGTAATAGGCCATTCTATGGGCCGTGGTAAAAAGTGCTTAGTGAAGTGGACCTTAGTGTTAGCTCGGTCCAACTGGTTACAGTCACCACGATCGGAATGGTGATAATTAGCTCGGTCATAGTATTCGAAGCCGAGATATTTGGGCTTCTTGTGGTGGACCTTGCTCTTGTTAGCTTGGTCAAAACTTGCTGTAGTTAGCTCGGTCTCAACAGCCAAAACCGAGGCACAAGTGAACAATAGCAGAGCTATGTGGCACATGTGAAGGCACTGGATTGAGTATGACAAAGGGCTAATGTTAGCTCGGTCATACTGTTATCCAGCCAAGGTAAAACCACCTCACTTGGTTTAAGTAGTGAGGGGGGTGTTGAAGGACAAGCATTATCTTTCAGTTATGTGATTCCTAGGAGGACTCTACATGGAGGAATAAGAGTCCTACTAGGATTGTGCCAGGAAAAAGTTACAAAAGCTCACAACAGAACCTATGTAGAGGTAACACAACTTTGATTCTCGAATACACAGAGCTTTTTGTCTATTTTGCTGACTTAGGCATCGGAGAGGTATTCGACACACACCCGCCGGCTAGTCACGTTTGTGTTTTCAGGGAGTAAAGCGATGACGTTTGGAGGAGCGGAGACTTGATCAACAGGATTATACGAGAACATTATTTCATGCTCGTCCACCAAGTATCATCTTGGAAAGTTGTAGCCATTAAGGCATTTCATTACTTGGTTTTATTTCTCTTTTTACTTTTGTATCTATGCCATATGTTATAAATTCAAAATATAGGATTTGTGAATATATATTGCATATGTTCTCTTTTATAATGATCAAAGATATAATTAATAGAAATGATAAGATTGTTGATCAATTGTAGCATCAATATGAGTTGGGTTAATGTTAATTATTTCCGGACGTTACAATTTTTGTTAAATAGTTGAGGGATACAAAATTATTAACCTAATGTGTTTTGCAATTCCTAATGGCCTTTTGTAACTCTAACATTGCTCATTCAAAAAATATTATTTTTTTTAGATCGAGAAGAAAATTTTCATTCCAAAACTGATAAAAGATTGGATCAATCTGGCATAACGATATCACAAAGATCTTAAAAAGAGATAAACAATCTCCATAGACAATGAAGAATTAAACCACCATAGAATAGGAGAAAAGGCCCCCATAAGAGAACAAACAAACCTTTACATGGGAATAATTATCACATCACTAAACCAAAAATTAAGAAAACCAAACAAGAAAAAAGCACCAGATCCAAGTTGCTACCAAACTTATTTAAAACTCCACTTCTTCGCAACCTTCAACCTGAAATCTAAAGACCCCATCTCTGTTGGTCAAAATAGAACATTGAAGTTGAGGTAGTCACTTCGTATGAAACAAACATGTTATTTAGCATTGGCATTCGAATTATGAGAAGATCTGAAATCAGATCTTAAAATTTTGGGCTCGAGAGTGAAGAAAGTAAATCGGACTAGCGTGACAAACATCATATTTGAGTTAAGGACTAGATTTGAAGGAGGAATTGAGGAAGAGAGAGGAAGATCAGAGAGGTGGGGAACAACTTCGTCTCTGTCTCCCCTAATAGGAAATTCTAGAAAGAAAAACAAGAGGAATTTTTCAAAAAATATCATATTTAAAGTATCATCAATTGTGGTTTTTATACAATAGTAACCAAAATTGTTTGACAGATCTTACGTTTTATTTCAAAAGGACAAACATTAACATTAAGATTCACATTGTATAGGATTCATCATATGATATAGTTAGTGTCATATAAAATATCATATGAAATAATACTCGCATAAAATCTCCATAATATTACTCTTCATGATTATGGTTGGTATTAAAATTATAGATCCCATATCACGAATCTATTTGTATAAGAACAATTTGAATATTGTGCTATTTTGAATGCCAAAAATTAAATTGGGCAATTTCTCTTTCAAATTCATCATTAAGAGTGTGTTATCTTTTATCCCAAATTAAAGCAAGTCAAATTTTGTATTAAATTTGGCAAGAGCTATACTTTTTATCTTTTTCATGATGAGGTACACAAATAATATTTATATTTAACTTTTGTGATGGAAAAAAAAAAAAAAAAAAAACAACAACAACAACATTTGTATTAGGAAAATTCTATTCATATATAAAATTTATACAAAAAAATTTCACAAAAATGATGTGGTAATACCATTTTTGTAAATGAATTCATTTTCAATGGTATGTTGTTTTCAAGTGAAGGTCCGCAATGAGTAACATCATTATGTATAAATTTCTTATTTGTAGCATTACTCTTCACACCATTGGTATGACATTATCCAATTATGACATTTTGATATTGTAACATATCAAAATTTAGTTATTAAAAGCAATCATTGAGCACATTAGTAGCACATGATATAGTTTTTAAAATTTGAAATCCAAATTTAAATTTAGTCACCATTCATTATTATTATTGTAAGAATCTTGCTATTCATAGCCATAAGGATTGTCAATACAAAATGACAAAAGATTTATAATTTTAATACACTTTTTACATATCCTAAAATATTTTTACATATTTCAATGTAGATTTATATATTTTTTCAATACTAACAACATTCTTAGAGAAGACCCTAGGTTTGGCCCAAGTGGTCTTTATAGCCACACCTTAGGGTGTAGTAAGGGGAAGGTTAGGGGTTCAAGCTGATGGAGCAGTGGCGACCCTTTAGTTGTAATCTAACTTTACTAACAAACTAATATTCTACAATCTTGGCCCCAAAAAAAAAAAATTCTTAGAGGTTATTTTTAATATTTCCCTTATTGTAATAATAATAAGAGCAATACTAAAAACCCCAAATGAATTACCAAATATTCTATACAATACTATGAATTACCAAATATTCTACATAATATGGTGTTTGTCTTGAAAAGAAAACAATTACACTAAGATGGCGTGTAAAATAAGATGTAAATGCGGGCGTGTTAAGATCTGATTGTAAATGAAAGAGAACACCACTGAGGCTTTTTCTTTTCCTTAATGAAGAGGACTTCACAATTTCTTATGTTTGGAAGAGTATAGAGCTCGTATGAATAGAAGATAAAATCTACTATTCCATTGATGAACGAAAGTAATTACAGAATTGGATTAGCTAAGTTAAGAAGCTAAAAATTTTAAGTTACTAGAACTAGGAAATGTAAATGACAAAAGCACTGGGCCAAATTAAAAGATCAAGGTGATGGGCCGATTTGAATATTGAATTTTGTTTGATTGGTGCTGAACCCTTTGCTATGCCCTTCCCCATTCATTTTTGGGTATTTATAGATATTGCTACTGGCAATCATTCGGTCCTAATTTCTCTGCTAGCGGTCTATAACATCCTTTTACATGTCTTATGATATTTCTTTTAATGTTGCCCATTATTTTTCTCCGTTGATAATTGGTGCAATAATCTCATCCCATCTTTGCACTTCTTTCTCTACCTTGCCATGCTTCCACAGTTCCAGTTATTTCGTCCTTGACTAGTCTGTGATGTCCTTATGGCAGCCTTCCACGTGTATCTCCTTCATGCTTTTTAAGGGACTACCCCACTAACATGTTAATTGAGATAATGAGTTTGAACATCAGGAAGTCTTGGAAGATATATAAGTGGTACATATCATATCATCGCACTTCTTTCTCCACCTTGCCATGTTTCCACAATTCTAGTTATTGCATCCTTGACTAGTCTATGATGTCCTTATGGCAGTCTACCATGTGTTTCGCCTTCATGCTTTTAGCGACTACCCTACTAACACGTTAATTGAGATAATGGGGTTGAACATCATGAAACCCTGGAAGATGGATAAGTAGTATGTATCATGTGTAAATCTTTTTTGCATATTTATAGATGCCTCACAGTTATGGTTGAGAAAAAGTAAGGGTTGCTCTATAACAATTATAGTTAGGTTAGAGTTTCGTGCTGATAACGTTATGTAAAAATGATGAAAATATAAAGTACACAAAATAATAAACTATAAAGAAAATAAAGTAACAAATTTAACACAAGATATAGAGAGAATTGAGTTTTTTAGGAACTCTAGTTTGGTTCTTTAGGAACTTAGGTATAGATCTTCAGGATATATAGTTATATTATTTTATTAAATGATTTAACTATACCGTAACATGCCCGAGGGGTACCCACGCACGTTAAACAGTTCGGACTCCTAAGATCTCTGCTATCTAGTCTTACGAATGCAATGTGAAACATAGATGAGAGTCCAAATTTGGAAACTTTTATTGAAAATCCATTTTACTGCAATTTTGTCAAAAATGGACTGCATCATTAGATTTCAGAGTCGCTAACTAATATTTTGAGAAATTAGGAAACCCATGGCTCGTGCCAAGGCCACTATTTGTCATAACCAAAGATGCTTGGCTCGGAACCTTAGGTATGAGAAGGAAAGGTCAATAATGAGCATCCCCGCTCACCCGATCAAACATCGGTCTCTACGAAACCATGATATGAGTTTTATTCGCTTTATTTGTTCATATTTCGATTTATTTAATAACTCCTAAAAATTTACTATGTGAAGCATACAAGTATAGACTATGTCATTCATCTTGGAACAATTTGAGTTCATGTATTGAAGATGCATAACTCAAAGAAATATAGTTTACAAACATGAAAATCAATATCATTCCAAATTAAGCAATACAACCTCCATCCACCAGCATTCATAGAGATATATTACATAAGCAAATAGCCACATGGTAGGATGCTAAACATAATAAGAAAATTATGTACAAGCAGGATGCTAAAGCATAACAACTCACATATTTACCGACGTCCCGCAAACCGCTACAAAAAAAGTTAGTAAAATATGCGTGATCCTATATACAAACTCCTAATGCAATAAATACACAAGAATGCTTCTAAAGATCCAGAGCACAAAATCATGTAATAATCAATTAAAACACAAAGATACAAATTTAGCCAGATCTAGGCATGAATCATGTATATAAAAGTGTGGATGTGCATGGTATGTAAGATATATACTATGTACAGTTAGGGAAATTGATTAAAGAATTGGATAGATAAGAAGTGGGCATGGGGAATCATTACAACACTTTAAATATTACAACTCCAAGGGAGATGAATAAAATATATAAAAAAATCCTCAAAAACACTCAAATAAAATAAACATAGGAAAATAGTAGCTTCAAGTGCCTCAAAGACCATCGAGATTGATCTTCTCAACATCAGAAGGCTGCCTGATTTTGCCTAGAGATCACGGCACAGTCATGAAGGTCGCGAGCGCAATGGTGTACTTTTAGGTGGCTACCCGACCAACTAATGGGCCGGGTAGCCCGGTAGGCTCGGCCAAACTCTGTTTTCTTAGATTTCCACAACAAAAACAAAACCAAAAACAATATATATGGGAGTCTCAACTCACCACTTTCAATTAGATTACAACAATATGTAATATAACAAGAAATCAAAGCAAAATGGCAAAATAAGTAAGAAATGCAAGAAAATGAAAAGTTTGTGAAATTCACCTTCCAAGGAAAGGATGAACTCCTTAGTTCACAAACTCCCTCTTGATCACTCTCAAGTGTAGGAAGTGTGTTCTCAAATCCTCAATTCGAAATTATGGAGTTTATGGTATGAAAAGTGGCTAACTCTCTAGTTTTTCTCACTTTCAATCTTTAAACACTCTTCCTTATGATCAAGGCAATTGATCTTTGGCTATATTAGAATTTTTGGAGTGGTTTTGGTATATGGAATTTAGGAATTTCAGTAGCTATGGATGCTTGGAAGTGTTTTGGCTCAAGGTTGTAATTTAGACAAATTTTCCTCTTTTGCTCTCTTTTCTCTCTAACTCTCTCGAATGATCTCCCTCTTTTTCTCATTCCATCATCTCCCTCTTTCATATACAATCTGAATGTATAAGCCATGAAAGAATAAATCAGTCAAGGAATGGGGGATAAGGTGGAAGACAAAGGTGATGGGGATGACAATGATGATAATGATGCTTAAGACTTTGTTACCTTTGATTCGTCCTTTATGACAAGGCCAAAACCTCTTTTGATAATGGAGGATGAGTGGAGATAATGAAAGATGAGTGGGTGCACTTGAATGGATCATAAAATCGGTCAATGGGGTGTCCCAACTAAACCAAAACCAAAAAAAAGGTCTGCTGCTGTCTCGGGCTGGGTCAACAAAATCTACTCTTAACTCTGATTTCAAATGGGCATATCTCCCTTATTCGGACTCGGTTTCAAGTGATTCTTGAGTCTAAATTGAATCCCCAAAAGTCTACTTTCCAATGATAATGGCCTCACATCGAAATTCTAAGTGTACAAAGAGATATACCTAATTTAGTGAAGATTTTTTATTTTTTTATTAACGATTTGATGCTCATCATTTTCCTAAACCAGTTTTCTTCTATCCTCTCATATTTCCTTCAACTCCAAACCTATAAAGAAAATGTTTTTTAAATATTTTTCAAAGAGTTCACCTCTTTTCCATTTATTTCCACTTTGTCCTTACTCGGTTTACTGAAAAGTTCAATATTTTAATCGAAATGGAAGCCTCGGAACATCGTAGAAACATTTGAAAAAATATTTTTGAAAAGAAGGTTTTATGGTCTAAAATAGTTTGGCCAAATTGGGGCGTAAGGTTTTTGAGAGAAAACCAAAGTTCATTTTTCTTGTTGAGGATTTTGTGAGAAACACCTTATTGTTTTGTCATCATAGGGTAATAAAAAAAAAGCGCCTAAGTCTTAGGGCCGGTCAAAATAGGGTGTCTACAGTTGTCTTTCTTTGATAGAGCTTGAAGTCATTTCATGACATGAGTGAATGTTAAAGTCTGACGATGACCTTTTTGACAAGGCTGTAAGACTTGGGCAAACAAACAATATGCAGATGTAATTGGTTGCAAAGGTTGCCTACGTATCCCTTTGCAATGAATCAAACCAGCGTAGTTCAGGGGCAGAATGTAAATGCCATGCTCGAAATGCCACTTGAAAGTTGGACTTACACGCTTTGCGTAGCCGGTTGTTTTGAAAATTCATGATTATGTAATGGGATGCAATGTCATGGAGTGATGATAAAGATAGTAACATATGAGACAAGCCTTGTGCAAATGATATAAAGCATAACAGAGGGTGTGACGCATATAAATGTGCCATAACACAAATAATAAAGAGAGTGCATCTCATAGAAATGTGCCATATCATTGCATTAAATGTGTCACAACTCAGTTGATAGAAAAAAGGTAAACTCAAAATCCAAACATGTCTCAAGTGAGAGGAGAAATAGTGAATCCGAGATCTAAACGCGTTTCACGCGAGAAGAGAAAATAATGAACTCGAAATCCAAACGCATTTCCCGCGGGAGGAGGTATAGTGGTGTAACCAATAGACATACCTAATCGTATCTCATACAGTAAAGGAGGAAGGCTTTTACCGAGTAATCTAAAATCTGAACGGTGGTATAACCAACAGACATATTTAACCGTATCTCATACGGAGAGGGGGGAGGTTTTAACTAGGGCAAACATCAAATCCTAACACATTTCATGTGAAAGGTGAAAATGTGGTGTAACCAATAAGCATACCTAACTGTATCTCATACGCAGAAGGGAAAAGTTTTAACCGGATAAACATCAAATCCTAACACGTTTTACGTGAAAGGTGAAAAGGTGATGTAGCCAATATGCATCCCTAACCATATCTCATACAGAGAGAGGGAATGTTTTAACCGAGCAAACATCTAATCCTAACACGTTTTATGTGAAAGATAAAAAGGTGGTATAACCAACAGGTATACCTAACCGTATCTCATACGAATAGGGGAAAGGTTTTAACCGGGTAATCTGAAATCCGAACGTGTTTTACGCGAGATGAGGAAATATGGTATAACCTACAGACGTACCTAATTGTATCTCATATGGATAGGGGGAAGGTTTTAACTGAGGCAAACATCAAATCCTAACAGTTTCACGTGAAAGGTGAAAAAGTGGTGTAACCAATAGGCATACCTAACTGTATCTCATACGGAGATGGAGAAGGTTTTAATCGGGTAAACATTAAATCCTAACACGTTTCACCTGAAAGGTGAAAATGTGGTGTAAGCAACAGCCATACCTAACCGTATCTCATACATAGAGAGGAAAGGTTTAACCGGGTAAACATTTAATCCTAACACGTTTTACATGGAAGGTAAAAAAGTGGTGTAACCAACAGACGTAACTAATCGTATCTCATAAAGAGAGGGGGAATGTTTTAACTGGGTAAACATCTAATCCTAATACATTTCATGTAAAAAGAGCAAATGTGGTGTAACTAATAGGTGTACCTAATCGTATCTCATACGGAGAGGGGAAAGGTTTTAATTGGGTAAACTTGAAATCCTAACGCGTTTCATGCGAAAGGAGAAAAGGTGGTGTAACTTACAGGCGTACCTAATTTCATACGGAGAGGGGGAAGATTTTAACCGAGTAAACTTGAAATCCTAAAGCATTTCAAGCAAAAGGAGGAAAAGTGGGATGCGATGATATGCAAAATACGTATTACATACGTATACGTATACACACAGGCAAACTATATACATATACAGATATACACACATATATATACAAACAAAATATATAAATATTTACATGTACATAAACATAGACGTACAAAATAGACACACACACACACATATACGTATATGTATACATATCTCTCTCTCATTCCTTGTTTTTTTCTCTCTTTCTTCCTTCATCTTCTTTGATCGTCATGTCTGGAGCGCGATTTCAATAAACACGGCGCCTAACCAACAGAGCTAGACCCTCCTTGATTTTTCAACAATTTCCTCAACACCTTCACCCTCTTTTTGTCTTCTTCTCCTACCTCATTCTCTTCTTAAACCAAGGCCTGTGAGAGTGACAGATCAAAAGGCTGCAAACTCTCTTTACCACCACTCTGTAACCCCTTTCTTTTGTCTCACTCTCCTCTGACATGGCCTCTTCCTGTGATTCTCTCAATCTCTTTCTAGACCTCAACGAGTCCACAATAGAGATAGCCAATTCCGATTTTTCACCTCAATCGCGTGCTTCTCCTCATTTCCCTGTTTTCAACTTCTTTGCAATGTCAGTCAAGCAACTGATGACTACTCAGTCTGACAATGAGGCCAATTCTTTCACGTTGAAAGCTTGTGTGGAGACTGTGACTACAGTCTCCAATCTATCTCGTCAGCTGGAGCGTAGGACGAATGATGTGCATCGATTGAATGCACAACTTTCTTTGCTTCAACGTATATACAAAGATTCTCGAGGAGAAGTTAACGGATTGAAGAAACAAATCAAGGAACTGAAATGACAAGTGACCATCATAGCTTGTTATGGGACTACCTTTGATGGCCAACGAGGGATCATCTCTTTCGGTGATTTTATAGACACCGAGGCGGGGTCTTCAAGGACTTACCACAATGAAGTCCAAAGAAAATGATTAATAGGAGAGTCGAGTGATGAAGCTATCATCAAGGAGGTCGGCGTGCATCTTGCAGTCGGACTACTGCCAAAATCTAAGAGCATGTCCCTTTGTTTTTTTTTTTTTCTTTTTTGTTTTTTGTAGAAATTTTCTTCTCTTTTCTTTTTCTTGTAATGCTGATCGGGGCTTCACCCTAAAATTTAATAAAATGAGTTTCTGTTTTTGCACATCAATGGCGTGACTGACACATCACTTTGAGGTTGAAAACAATTTGTTTGATTGAATTTGAGAATGATTGAATTTTGAACTCTGAATTGGACACTGATTTCATACGAACCAGAATCAAAGAATGACTTAACGAAAGAAAAGCGAAGCAAAATGATCTAAACACACTTATATACACTGACCGGTATGAAAGGAACTAAAAAACGTGACTCTGAAACACAACCATTGAGCCTACGCGATTCTACAGTTTGTCATTATGGGTTGAAATCGAAATTGGTGGGCTGACCAAAAAGTTGGCCGATGAACTGATAAACTGGCCAAAGAGTTGCTGTGTCGGTCAAAAAGTTGGCCAACGAATTGGCCAAAAAGTTGTTGTGCCAGCTGAAAGATGACGTAACATGCCTAAAATCGAACCCCACTGGATGAATAGTAACTTTCGGTGGTGAATAGTTGACTCGAGCGGGGAAAAGACAGAATATCTAACTCGACTATGCCCCTAGTTCGCTGCCTTGACTCTTTTTTTTTCGATTTTCTGTAAAAAGATTTTGACCAACATGAGAGTTAGATTAGGATATTTGTTCCGCTTTCTGTTTTGAAATCATGTTAGTCAAGCTGTGAGCACTGAAAATTTTCCCTTTTTGGTCCAAAGAATGGTCTGGTTTTGCAAAAATGATATAATTTTTGAGAAAAATTTGCCAGTTTCATTAAAAATCATCAAAACCTATTTTTGCAAATGGCCACTACCCGACTAACATGGAATCAACCCTTGAGATGTACAACTGAATTTTCCTTGCAACTGAACCCGTCATAAAGGACAACTGAACCAAATGGGACAAGTTAATTAAACATAGATTGGAAAGCCAAGTCGAATAAAGATACACCCATCAAACATTAATGGGGATGAGTGAGTTGAAAAATGATTAGGGCCGAACTTCAAGATGAAGCTGCCTACGTATCCCAAAGATAGGAATCAGGCCATACGTAGTTCCGGCCAAGGTTCACTCGGGTATTTTGACTTTTCTTCTGCGCTCTAACTTTTGCCAAAGTCGCCCTTTTAGGTTTTTAACCTTGCGAGCTTTTTCATTTTTTCACATTTTTTTTTCATTTTTTTTATATTATTTCATTTTTTTTTTCTGCTCTAACTTTTGTTTGGGTTGCCTTTCTGGGTTTTCGGCCCAGCGAGCCTCTCAAAAGGTAGTACTTTGTAGTTTGTCCATGTTGATTGGTTTTGAGATCTTTAAGCCATCTAAATCCATGAGAATGGTTGTTCCTCCTGACCAGATTGTTTTGATGATATAGGGACCCATTCAATTGTGTTTGAATTTGCCTCCCCGCGTGGCGGATAGGAACTTGATTGTCCTTTAGCAATAAATCTCCTTCTCCCAAATTCTGGGTTTTGACTTTCTGGGCGGTCTTCATTGGGAAACGATCCAGTTTTAAATCTTTGATTACATCCAACCTTATTGCCCCTAGTTCAAGGGCTGCTTCTAATCTTAATCATATCCGACTTTATTACCCCTAATTTAAGGGTTGCCTCCATTTTGGCTATGCAAGCCTTATACTTTGGTTGATTACTGAACATTCTAAATCAAGTTTCGAAAGCTAAGGAGGTCGGACCTCAAGTCGAAAGGGACTCTATGCTGTACAATCTCAAGATCAATTCCAGGCATGTCTTCATAGGACCACGCAAAAATATTTTTTGAAATATTTTAACAAAGTTACTAATCGCTCGTGCTCTTACGAAGACAATGTAGAACCAATTTGGACCAAGTCAAGATCCTTCTCAGTACTCATGATAACAGAAATGATTTCATTCATCAAGGGCTTAGCACACCTCTTTTCCTCTCAGTCAATCAAAATTTGTAAATTTTTATCAGAGTTTTAGAAAAAAGTTTTGTCATTTTTGGTCAATGCAATGAATTAAAGGCATAGAGAAGTAGGAAGAACCTATGGCACTTTTATTGAAAAGAAACTACGACTCAGCGATGACAACAGACTCAAAAGAAAATGACAAAGAAGACCTAGATAGGATAGAAATGTCTAGGTTACCACCCCCGAAATCAACAGACTCTGACTCACTAGAATGACTCAAGCTTGATCCCAACTCTACAAACTTGGTGGAATCAAACTTAGACTCAATACTTAATATAGAACTCAGAAAAACCATTATCAAATTGCTAGTCAAAGTGTAGGCCATCCACAACATTCAAAATAAAGACCGTGCAATCAATAGGTGATCACTCCCCAATCACAGGAATGGTCGGATATCCCACAAGTTTTATTTATTTACATTGGTAGATTTTGTGGGATATCAGACTTTTCTGAAGCAATGGTGCTACAACAAGTTAGCAAAAACAAATAGAACTTCCAATCAGAACTATGGCAGCACTAATCTTTCTTGAACATTGTCAAAGGCAGTGCTTTTGAATATAAATATCTCTGCTCTTCTAGAGCTTGGGAGTATAAAAGAATTTTGGAGAAATATGCTTGGTTTGGTCTTATTTGATATAGCCTCTTCTGATCTGTGTAATGTATGCAACATTTTCTTCAAATAATATTGTTAAGGCACCTTTGAATGTGTACATTCCACTATTTTCCTGAATAAATTGAATCATAGATCTCAACCAATTTATCGTCCTCCATGTATAACTTGCCTCCATGTACGGCCGATACCAATGCAAGACTAGGATCTCACATTGCTACACATGATAATGAATAACTTTTGTAATTTTTCATCAAATGGGAAAACAAGAAAAAAAGAAATAATAAAAAAAAAAATTCTACGTATACTCCATTCCAACCTAGGCCAAGGCACTTGAAGGGTTGTAAAACAAACTAGGCTACTCGAGTTCAACTTATGTTTGGTTTGTTAAAAAATCAATTGAAATTGACTCAATATGTAAACAAAGAAAGCTTGAACACAATTTAAGACCCGTTAAGTTTTCCAACCAAGTTTACATAATCTATTACTTGGCTCGATAAATATATATGTACGGTAAAAGATAAGCTACTTGAGTTCAACTCATGTTTGTTTCGTCAAAATTTCGTTTGAGATTGATTTGTTATGTAAACAAGCCAAATTTAAACATGTTTCAAAACTTGTTAAACCTTCAAATCAAACTTAAATATTACTCGATTCGACTTAACTCACTTATAACCCAACTTAAAACTCAAATAAGAAAAAATTCTATTGACTTATAAAAAAACAAGAAAGAAAGAAAAAAAAAAAAAAAACATGCGTACAACAATTCGAATTACCTTTTCATGGATAAGTTTTCATTGATAAAGGGATTCAATGTAACTCATATAAAAAGTTAAAAATTCATTCTCATTTACTTTACTTTTTTGTATTTTTGTATATATATGTATATATATTTTTGTAAATTTCCAAAAAGTCCTTCTCAAACATATTGATCTTTTTTTTTTCATCTCATATTTTAATTAAAAAATCACTAACAAACCACTTTTCAAATGAGTTCTCATAATGAATTGATGGAATGGAAAAGGAAAGCATGTATTCGTGACATACATGACTAGTCTAGTGGTAAGGGCAAATTCTGGAGTTCGAATCCTCTGAAGTATTAGTTCCTAAAGTGATCCTTTAAAATAGATATCCAACAGCTTGTAACAATCCAAATGAAAGCAATATCATTTTGCTTCAAATTAAAAAAGAAAAGAAAAGAAAAGAAGAAGCCATGGTCGACCTCACCCCTTAGCCATCCTACTGCCCCATTTTTGCCACCAACTCCACTACATCTTCCCATCTAGAACCTGTCTCATCGCCACATCTGCAATCCAGAAAGCCTCGAATTAATCCAAAATCCTTCCTACAATTTGCGAAACCCTACATAGTTCAAAATCAACATCTAGGTGAAGTAGTGACCTGAGTTATTTATCTCGGAGTTCTTCAATTTCTTCATGTTTTCGATAAACAAGTGCTTACAATCCATATCGAAGGTGAATCTATTGAGTTCGTGATTGGAAGAGAAGGTGATGTTATATTCAAAACTTCATTGAAACTATGGCATATAATATCAACTGATGAATTCATTAAGAACATGTTATCTCCCAGTGGTCGTGTGTGTGTGTAAATAAATGTATAAATAAAATAAACAAAGGAAATTAAATAATTCATAAATTAACTTACGAATTAAATTTTGAATTAAATACTTACAGAAACTTTAAACGTCGAGACCTGTATTGGTCATAATCTCCTTAAAGTAGATTTCACCCTCGCTCTGATGTTTTGACATTTACCGGGGTCTACTTTCTAGGATGCAACGACTACTACTATTTGGTTTGCAGCACTACAAACTCAAGTTTGGCGAACCAAAACTCTGCTGTAAATATCTTATTTTCTTTCTAAAATTAAATGATAGACAGATACAGAAAACAAGAAGATGGAAATGGAATGAGAAAGACGAAATGCTCAAGAAAAATTGGATGGAATGAATACTGGAATGACAGGCCATTTATAAGAGAACTGGTGGCTTTTCAGAACAGGTGTCAACAAATAGAAAATCTGTTCCGACAAATTCAACAGGTAAAAAACCTGTTTGGATATATTTGAACAGAAACAGATCTGGTCGGGTGGAATCTAACAGGTATGAACCTATTCTAGTGGATTTTAATAGGTATGAACTTGTTAAGGTAGAGAAAAAAATTTGGACAGATTTATTTTGAAATTTGAAATTTGAAATCGAAATTCAAAACTAAATAAATAAAATACAAATGTTTTTGGCCCAAAAAGATAAGTATTAGGTCGGACAAGCCCAACACAACCTCACACCTCACACTACGTACCTGCACCCAAGCCTAAGCCCAAGCCCAAGCCCAAATCCAAGCCTAGCCCAACCCGCTCGACCGACCGGACAGACGGCGGCAGCGACGCGCACGCATGTTTTTGTTTTGGGTCCAATAGGTCTAGCCCACTTTACCCATTACCTCACCCTTCAATAAAACTTAGGTACTCCTTAGGGCCTATCCCAAGTATGGCAAGTTAAAGTTTATATACCCATATAAATCCTTAAGCTTTTCTAATGTGGGACAAGCACATTTCACAAATGTGTAGGAAACCCACCTAAAGCTATTTCCACGAACCCAAAAATGCGTATTAAGTTCTCATTCATCCGGAAATGGTTTTAAACAACCAAATGCATGATGTTATTCACTACGCGGTATTAAACATGAACCCAATTAGTAACGTTAAAAATAATACTTGGGTCCTACCTTAATTAATGCTCAAAGTTAGCAAAAATTAAGGGTGTGTTTGGTTTGTGTTTGTAGAGTAATTTTTGAGATAAAAAATACAAAAACTTGTTTGGTTTGCCTTTTTTCAGAAATGGTTTTGGAAAATTGTTTTGGGGAGAGTTTTAAAAAAAGTAATTTATTTGATGTGTATGAGAAAGAGTGATTTTGGAAAGGAGGTAACCAAACAAAATTTTGAGATTTTTTTTGGAAAAATTTGTTTGGTTGTATTACTCTTGAAAATTTGTTTGTAGAGAATTTTTCCCAAAAATTTTTCTAAAAAACAAACCAAACAAGGCCTAAGGTTTTTCAAAGTCATTTTCCAACAATCCCCCACATAAATGAAATTCACGATAACGAACATGCAACAAAATGCAGACAAAGAAATAGTACATTAAGAAGATACACCATATCGAGATAGGTAACTTTTGGCTTTGAACCTCCTCTAGTGAAAGCCTATCGGACTTACTAGTTAACCAGTGGACGCGATGCCTTGAACTGTTTAGCTATTTGTGTAAGCCAAGACAATAGATTACACGTAGTGTATTTGCAGACACGGTTTGGTTCTTGCAGTTGTGTTCATTTTGGCCCTGAACAACACTTGGTAATTCATGAGTGCTCTAGAGAATTTAGCCTTCTTAGTTCTCACAGAACCAGCCCAGTTCACACTCATATAGGTGACTTCTTATTAAGAGTATCCTACCATACCCCACTTGGATATCCAAGCCATAAGAACCATTAAAAGCAAAACTTATCCTACTAACGTTGCAGGTATCACTCTTTTTATCATAGAAATGGATAAGGGTAAACCTCCTTAGTGATACATGAAGTCATCCATAATTCGGTTGTCCCTTTGAACCTAGATCTTAAGATCTCCAATCAACTAGGTTGGGTTGCCATTGTAGTGACTTTTAAGTAATAGGTTTTAATCTTATTCCCCTGGATAAATGGTACACTTACTCTCTGGCTAGCTCTTTAGTCAATGGATCCACAACATTCTCTCTTGACTTTACATATTCTATGGAAATTATTCCATGTGAGAGCAAATGCCTAACGGTATTATGTCTTCGACGAATGTGTCGAGACTTATCGTCATACATATGATTTTGTGCTCGTCCTATTGTTGTTTCACTATCACAGTAAATATATATAGCTGGCACAAGTTTAGGCTACATTGGAATGTTCTCTAAGAAATTAAGAAGCCATTCTACTTCTTCTCCTAGTTTATCTAATGCAATAAACTCATATTCCATTGTCGACCTTGCTATGCATGTCTGCTTGGATGATTTCCAATAGACTGCAGCACCTCTTAGGGTAAAGACGTATCCACTAGTGGATTTTGAGTCTTTAGTATCTGATATCCAATTTGCATTGTTGTGCCTCTCGAGTACTGCTGAATATTTGGTATAATGTAAGCCATAATTCTAGGTATGTCTTAGATACCTAGGTACTCTAATTATCGCTTTCTAATGATCGAACCTGGATTACTTGTGTACCTACTCAAATTGCTTACAGTATAGGCTATATCTGGCCTAGTGCAATTCATTAAGTACATCAAGATTCCAATTATCCGAGAATACTCTAATTATGATATGCCTGCACTTGTATTTTTTGACAAATGAAGACTAATGTCAACAGGTGTTTTAGCAGGACAGTCGTTATGCTTTTCAAATTTCTCCAAATTCTTCTCAATATAATGAGACTGATATAAAACATATTCTTCAGATGTTCTAGTAATCTTTATTCTTAGAATTACATCTACTACTCCCAAATCTTTTATGTCAAACTTTTTGTTCAACATTTTCTTTGTGGATTTAATCATGTCATTATTGCTTTCAATAATGAGCATGTCATCCACATAAAGACGGACTATGACATAGCCTTTGGCTGTATGTTTAACATAGACGCATTTGTCACATTCATTTATCTTAAAACCATCTGAAAGTATAACGTGATCTAATTTTTCATGCCATTATTTCGGAGCTTGTTTTAATCCATAAAGGGATTGACAAGTTTACAAACTTTTTTCTCTTGGCCGGAAACTCGAAACGCTTTCGGTTGTTGTATATAGATTTCCTCATCTAACTTGCCATTCAAAAAGGCTATTTTAACATCCATTTGATGTATCTCCAGATTATACAAAGCTATAATTATAATTAGTATGTGAATAGATGTTATTGTTGTCACTGGTGAATAGATGTCAAAATAATCAAGGTCTTCCTTCTGCTTGTATCCCTTAGCAACAAGCCTAGCCTTGTATTTATCAATTGAACTATTTACTTTTATTTTTCTCTTGAATATCCACTTATATCCAAAAGGTTTACATCTTGTTAGAAGATCCACCAGTTCCCAAGTACGATTTTGCAAAATAGATCTAATTTCACTATTCACAGCCTCTTTCCATAATGGAGCTTCAGGACTTGACATTGCTTTCTTGAAGTTTTGAGGCTCATTTTCTAACAGTTATGTCAGAAAATCTGGACCAAATGATTTAGAGATCTTAATCCTCTTGCTACATCTAGGTTAATCTTCTTCATTATCATTTTGGTTTTTACTATTGCCTATAGCAGTATCAAAAGTTCTTTTATTTGAACTTCTCTCTTCAGCTTCAAGAGTTTTAAACTCTTTAGTTTTCTTGCAAGGAAAAATGTGTTCAAAAATGACACATTTCTAGACTCAATAATAGTATTTACATGCATATAAGGATTTTTAGATTTATGAACAAAGAATATGTATGTACTATTATTATTTGCATAACCAATGAACACATAATCAACGGTTTTTGGTCCTATATTAGTCATTTTGAGACTAGGGACTGCCACCTTGGCCAAACACCCCCATACTTTGAGGAAATTGTAAGTAGGTCGTCGACCTTTCCATACTTCATAATGTATTTGATTGATTTTCTTGTGGGGTACCCTGTTAAGGATAAAGTTAGCAGACAAAATCGCGTCTCCCAACAAGTTCTAAGGTAACCCCGAAATAGTCAACATGGCATTCATCATCTATTTAAGAGTTCGATTCTTTCTCTCAGCAACTCCATTTGATTGAGGAAAATAGGGTAGTGGTTTGGTGAATAATACCATGTTCAGAACAAAATTCTTCAAATGGTGCATCATACTCACCACCCCTGTCACTCTTCACTACGTTAATAGTTTTGCCGAGTTGATTTTCAACCTCAAGTTTATATTGCTTAAAAGCTTCTAAGGCTTCATCTTTACTTCTCAATAAGTAAACATAGCAATATCTAGTGCAATCATCAATAAAAGTAATAAAATACTTTTTACCTCCTTTAATTTGAACAAATTTTAAATCATAGATATCTGTGTGAATTAAAGTTAGAGGTTCAGTACTTCTTTCTACTTTATTAAATGTTGCCTTAGTAAGTTTTACCTCAACATAAATCTCACATTTATTATTAGAATCAAACTCTAAGTTTGGTAAACATTCTAAAAAAACAAGTCTACACAAAGAATTAAAATTTACATGTCCTAATCTACCATGCTATAAAAAATAAGACTCAGCAATATAAACAGAAGATGTGTTCTTATTATTAATAGCCAAATTTGGTACAACAGTTAATACATTAAGCTTAAAAAGCCCATCACTCATGTAACTTCACCCCACATATATTCCACTCTTAGATAGTATAACATTGTCAGACTCAAAGACTAATCTAAACTCAATCTTGATTAACAATGACCCAGAAATCAAATTTTTACGAATCTCTGGCACATGGAGTACATTATTGAGCATGATTTCTTTTCCCGAGGTCATTTTTAACACAATCTTTCTTTGTCCTTCCACAGTTGATGTGGAGGAGTTTCCCATAAAAAACTGTTCCCCACTTTCCACCACTTTGTAGGATGTGAAAATCTTCTTATCTACATAAATATGGTGGATTGCTCCAGTATCCACCCACCACTCCTTGGGATTTCCCACCGACTACTGCAGCAAGATTAACGTTTGCCACTCTATCAGAAAGATAAAAATCCTTGACTATGTTGGCTTGTGCTGGCTTTTTTGGTTGAACTTCTTTCGTTCTGGCGAACGTGACAATCCTTAACGCGATGTCCATCTTGGCCGCACACAAAACATTTGCCTTTAAAGCTCTTGTTGAACCCGTTGTTAATTCTTTGTTGATCTTACTAGTATATCCTTGTTTGGGACCATTACCATCATGCTTCCGCTTCTTGTTGTTGAATTTTGACCTTTATCCATGTTCCACAACATTTGCTTTAACCTGCATGACTTCTTATCGGAACCACGGTTATCTTCCTCAATTCTGAGCTACACTATCAGTTCCTCCAATTTCATTTCCTTGCGCTTATGCTTCAAATAATTCTTGAATTCTTTCTAGGATGGTAGCAATTTTTCAATGATCGCCATTACTTGAAAAGATTCACTAAGAACCATTCTTTCCGTACATATGTCATGGAGAATTAATTAAAGATCTTAAACCTGGCTAATAACCGTCTTGGAATCTATCATTTTAAAATCTAGAAAACGGCCCACAACAAATTTCTTTGTACCGACATCCTCTATCTTATATTTATGATCTAGAGATTCCCACAGTTCTTTTACAGTGCTTTTGACACTATACATATTGTACACTGTATTGTCTAACCCACTGAGGATATAATCCTGACACAAAAAATCACCATGTTTCCATGCATCGACTATGACAACCACTCACCGGTCAGTTTCTCCCTCGTTCAGTGCTGGAGCTTTTGTCATGAGTGAAGCGAGTCAAATTCAATGTTGTAAGATAAAACATCATCTTTTGTTGCCATCTTTTAAAATCACTTCCATTGAATTTTTCTGGCTTCTCTGCATGATTTATCAGTACTGCCGGAGTCATCACTGGCACAACAGGTGTAAAGGTTAGGGTATGAACAGTCTCAATGCTATTTGTTTCAGTAGTTATATTTATGACGAAATAATTAATGCACCAATCACAAATTTATACATAATAGAATTTACACACAAAATATACAGAATAATATTTTGTAACAAAATTCCAATGATAAATAGTATATGACTATTATGTTTTCAAAGAAATCATTAAACAGTATATTACTACTATTTAAGAAATTAAACAGTATATGACTACCATTTAATTTTTCGAAACAAAATATTCGCCTACCTAACACACAAATAAAAAAACATAAATCTGCTTTAAGATTGCTGTCTCCTAGTAGTCATGTGTGTGTGTAAAAAAATGTATAAATAAAATAAACAAAGGAAATTAAATAATTCATAAATTAACTTAACGAATTAAATGCTTACAGAAACTTCAAACGTCGAGGCTTATATTGGACACAATCTTTTTAAAGTAGATTTCGCCCTCGCTTTGGTACTTCAAGATTTACCGGCGTCTACTTCCTAGGATGCAACGACTACTACTACTTGGTTTGCAGCACTACAAACTCAAGTCTTGGTGTGACTCTCTCTTTTTTTCTTTCTAAAATTAAATAATAGATGAATGCAGAAAACAGGAAGATGGAGAATGAAGAAGAAAAAAGAAATGCTCAAGAAAAATTGGATGGAATGGATACTGGAATAGCAGACTATTTATAGGAGAACTGGTGGCTTTTCAGAATAGGTGTCAACAGATAGAAAACATGTTCGAACATATTCAATAGGCAGAAAACCTGTTTGGATAGATTTGAATAGAAACAGATCTGTTCGGGTGGAATTTAACAGGTATGAACCTGTTAAGGTGGAGGAAAAAATTTGGACAGATTTGTTTTGAATTTTGAAACCAAAATTTAAAATTAAATAAATAAAGTACAAATGTTTTTGGTCCAAAAAGATAAGTATTTGGTCGAATAAACCCAACCCAACTTCACACCCGCGGCCGACTGATCGGACGGACAGGCAGCAGAAGCGCGCGTGTGTGTTTTTGTTTTGGGTTCAATGGGTCTAACCCACTTTACTCATAACCTCACCCTTCCATAAAACTTGGGTACCCCTTGGGGCCTATCCCAAGTAGGGAAAGCTAGAGTTTATATCCCCATATAAATCTTTAAGCTTTTCTAATGTGGGACAAGCACATTTCACAAATGTATAGGAAACCTACCTAAAACCATTTTCACAAACCCTAAAATACGCGTTAAATTCTCATTCATCAGGAAATGATTTTGAGCAACCAAATACACGATGTTATTTACTACATGGTATTAAATATGAACCCAATTGGTAATGTTAAAGATAACGCTTGGGTTCTACCTTATTTAATGCTCAAGGTTAGCAAAAAATAACATTTTTTAAGCCATTTTCCAACAGAACAATGAAATTAAACTACGAGAGAGCACATTCACAGTGTGATTAGACAATTTGGGTTGATTGAGAAGGTTGGTGAACATGGTTTCGAAGTTGTAATCGTTTCACTTGGTACGATTCATAGCGGAAGGTATGGGTGATGAACAACTAAGAAAGGGATGAAGAATGAGGATATGATGAGAGAGCATTGGTCGATGCAGAGAGAGGGTGGATGATGGAAAAGATGAGGGATGAAGAGAAAGAAGAAAAGAAAGAAGAGCGATGAAGAATCTATCATTTTTTTGGGGCTTAAGAAAAACAAAGTCGTTTTACAGTACTACAAGAGTACTCTAGGGAGAGAGTATTTCAGAGGATCAAAACGCCAAATTCTAGGGCAAGTTATGAATTAATGGACAAATTACACATTGCTTCATTTATGTTTTAGTATTTTTTTTTTGGGTCCTAATTTTTTTTGTTTTTTAAATTCCTAACGTGTATAATTTTTTCTAATTTACTTTGACGGTTAACTTCTATGCAATTTTCAAAGGAAAATACTACGTTATTAGCGACCACGTGGTATCACATGGCATAATAGAACATTATATAAATTAGGATAAATTATACTTTTAATGTTTTCTCACTTTGACCCTTACTTTTTTTTCTCCTATTTTAATTCCTATTGTTTTAATTTTTTTTTTTTCCAATTTACTCTGACAACCAATGTCCATCCAAAGGTGAACAGAAAATGTTGTTATGTTGATAGCCTCGTACCATAATAATTCACGGCCTTGTCCGTTGATCCCATTCACTGCTATAATACCATTATCAAAACCTCTACCTCTCTTTGTTACTACTTTGTTATCACCAACAACTGAAGAATACCATCATCTACCTTCTTACTTTGCTTCTCACTAACACCATCTACATATCAAAACCACCATCAAGCATCCATCACCATAGCCCTTTTAAATTGATGGCATCGAACAACATTGTCGAACACTCTCTCAAATGCAATTGTCATTTTACTAAATCTATGAAAGAAAATGGGATAATGTAGTGTAGGGTTCGAATTGACAGCAACATAGGTGTAATTCATCTAACTTTGGATGAATGTTGGTTATAGGAGTAAACTGGAAAATAAATAAATAAAAATCAGCAGCCTAAATGGAGGGAAACTTTAAAAGTCTAAGTAAGGAAATATCTAAACTTAAGACGACGAAGTGTAATTTATCCAAATTGTATAATAATGTAACGTTATGCCATGTGGCAACTAACATGGCACTTATGTCCAAAATTGGACTGAAGTTAATTGGAAAAATTAAAAACCTTAGGAGTTGAAGTAAGAAAAAATAAAATTTAAAGACTAAAATACCACAAAAAAAAAAAAAAGAAAAAAAAAAAAGAAGACTAAAACTTAAATCTAGTAAATATAATTTATCCTAAATTAATTTAGATGCTTTAAGTGTTGATGATGTTTTGGGAGCTTTCTTGATATTTGTGCTTTATAAGTGATTACAAATATCTAAAATTTATTTTATTGAGATTTTCCATCATAAAAAAAAAGGATAAATATTCACTTATATTGATTGTGATAAAGTTGTGAAACATTATCTTTTAATGAAAACAATGCTCTATTTCTTTTGATGAAAAACATTTTTGATGATTTCTTTTATTTACGAAATTTATTTTATTAAAAATATTTTCATAGAAGATGTGGGGACATTTTTAGTGTCATGCCATGTAACCAAGGTGTTGGCCGAGGTGTCATGTAGGCGGTCGTGATACCGAGATTATTATGATATTGCCGAGATGTGGTGCAGTAATATCGAAATCCGAGATATTCGGATAGAGGATAAAAGTCCTAGATAAGTTGAGGAGCTTAGTTCGGATAGGGATGAGACTCTTGAGGGGATCATTCTTATCTAACTATAAGTTCAATATAAGTGTTATGCGTAGGTCCTATGAAGTGAGACTTCTAGGAGACAAGGACACTGTTTAATACAAAAGTAAAGCATCCCCATGGGTCTAAGGTATGCTTTTACTTGTGTACTGTTATTTGCGTTGATATCTTTGAGAGATAAGTGATTGACTTGATCATTGGAGTGCTCCCGGATGAACGAGCCACTGTGGTATTCTCATCTTCTTGTGTGCAGGTGCTTGGTTTAATCTATTTTGTCGCGTATTCTCCAATTAAGTTCCCTATTTGGTTGTGAGGTCGAAAATCAACACTGTCAGGTTTTTATTCTTGGCAATCCCATTTGACAAAACTCCTTTCAGTTGTACTTATTTTCGCACTTTTTATTTCAGTAAGGCAATGAGTGTTTAGACGCGAATCCAACCCGAATTGTGCCTTGCAGAGAAGTTTGTAATGTTAATACTTTCAAGATTGCCACTTCGCTGATTACGACGGGGATCGAGCTGCCCGGTCAGTTCGCGGGGGTCGAAGGGGCAGCGCCCTTTGGCGGGTCCGGGGCAGTGCCACTGCGGGGTCGAGGGGCAGCGCCCCCGAAGCAAAATGCAAAATTGCATTCAAAGTTGCCTATCCAGCCTTGCTCGCTCGAGCAAAGGAGTTCTCGCTTGAGCGAAGGCTGCGTCTGTGTAAAAACCTGAAAGAGATGAATGTACGCTCGAGCGAAGGGTGTGTGGCTCGAGCGAAGCCACTTATGGAAAACACACGTTTTTGGTTCCTCGCTTGAGCGAGAGAAGCTTCGCTCGAGCGAGCTTTGTAGTCCCAGATTTCTATAAGTATTTGTTTTAGTCCAAAACTAGGATTACTCCTCCAGATCTTCTTCTTGGATATTAAGGTTTATATCTGAAGATATTTTGCTAGTTTTCTTTGATGTTTTGATTGAGTATTCAACTCATGGTTCAAAGAGTATACATCAAAGGATTATTTGTTTATTCTACACAAAAGAGAGAGTTGTTCTTCGGTAAATTCCGAAGAATTCGAGCCTGAAGTTTTGGTGGATTCTGGAGTGGCTCATCGTCAAGATAATTCCGAGGTGAAGACGGGGTTGGAAGAGGCACATAGGGGTTGGTTCAATTCGGGCGTGGATTCGCTAGATAATTGAGAGTATACCTGTGTAATTCCTTTATGTCTTTTTAGTGGATTGTTTTGTGACTTTTGCCTGTGGTTTTTTATCACAATTGTAGGTATCCAATTGTGGTTTTTTCACGTAAAATCATTGTGTCAATTTGTCTTGATTATTTGATTGGGATTATTATATACTGCTTAAAATTGATACATAATCACAAATCAACATCTAGGGGATTTCTAGATTTTTCAAACACCAAGCTGAGGCCTCTAACAAAACCATCTTTGATGGAATAAAGAAGAGACTAGAAGCTGCCAAGGGAAATTGGGTGGAGAAGTTGCCTAACGTTCTATAGGTATACTGTACGATGCCAAAAAGATCAACTGGAAAGTCACCTTTTGCCATGGCTTATGACACTGAGGCCATTATACCACTGGAGATCAACATTCATAGAGTCAAAACCTAGGGAGTAGAGAATTGTAACAAGCCCAACCCATGATTAATTGTTAAACCATGATTAAGCCATGATTAAGTATGCCTAATAAGTAATTAAGATGAAATCCTGAGTTAATTATATGTGCATTGCATTATTTGTGTTTATATCTGTCTATTGTAGGAATATTTGTTTGAGTTTCTGTTTTGTTCTATAAATTGAAGTCCTCATCGGCATCCGATCACAAAGTTGACTTGAATTATGTGTTAGTTGGAATTTTTAGAACAGTATGGTAGGTTTAATTGAAATTCGATTCGGAATAAAATAATTAGAATCATTAATGCTCAATTAAGCCTAATTAATGAATTTCTTAATCTAAGCCTATATAAGGCACTAGTGGACCCTTGTATACATTTTACACTCTCATTTCATCCTTCTTGAGCTACAAACGTGTGAGAGAGAGAGAGAGAGAGAGAGAGAGAGAGAGAGACCAAGAGTGAGAGTGAGTTCAACAAGGGAAAATGAGAGAATTGCTAGGAATTGTTGGAGAATTAAAGAGAGTTTAGAAGTTTAAGCCTCTACACTTGTAAATCCAAGGAATAAGGTAAGAATTCAAGCCTTTGGTCTTTCTTTTGAGTTGGTGAGTTCATGAATACAAGAGAATTAAGTTGAAACTGAGCTAAAATGAAGGAGTATAGATCATACCATGTATGCATGTCCAATTTCATCACAATTTGAGTTTAATTTCAAGAAGTCTCTCATGCATGTGTCCATCTTACCTTTGTTTTGAGAATTCATCAAGTTTCATGCCATTTTATCTTGCTTGATCATGTTTTGGTAGGTTGAATTCATAACAACTTATTCATGTTCTACATACATACAATTCAAGTTTGATTTTGAGCAAATGACATGCTTTTGGGCCTTAATTTCATGAAATGATCTTGAATTATTAATGCTTTCAAAGTTTAGACTTATTTTCTCAAGTTTTGGGGCCCAAAGGTTGATTTTAATGGTTTTGAATTTGAGTTTTGAAGCTTGGAAGAAAATTTGAAAATTCCAGAATTCTGTTCCTTCGCTCAAGCGATAGAACTTGCACTCAAGTGACCACTCTTTATTTTTGCATGTTCGTTCGAGCGACCAAAATTTAGCTCGAGCATAAAATTCATGCTCCTAGAAGTTTACAAGTTTTACAGATCGCTCGAGCGACAAGAGTTGCGCTCGAGCGAGGACCTCAGTTTCACGCTCAAGAGATCGTCGAGCGTGCGTTGAGTGGAAAAATCAAGCAACCATTACTTTTGCAAAGTTGATAGACCGCTCGAGTGAAGGAAGTTGCGCTTGAGTGACCACTCACATGTTTAGACGTCCGCTCGAGCAAAGGAAGTTGTGTTCGAACGAGACCCCTGTTTTAGCAAAAATGACTAAGTGTTTGAAACTCATTTTGGCATCCCCATTGCATCCTAGGGATTCCTAGGCCACGAATAAGATATAATAATGAGGATAAGACGTAGAAACACACTAAAAACGAAACGTAATGAGTTAAGTACTATCCAAGTGTGTGTTTCAATCTATGTATCTATTATGTTTGTGTAGGTCACGCGCCGTAAGCTATCTAATTTGTCTGCTCAGTTTGTCTGCTTTCGGAGCTATCTGTGAGTAATAACTTAGTAAAGCTATGTTTAACTTTATTTATTTTCTGTATGTTGAATTAAGATCTGTTTTCTGAAATGATAAGTTCTGTATAATGAATGATTTTCCAATTCTGATAATGTATTTGTGGCATCCTTAGCATTATATGATATCTATTAGCTGTTACTCGATATTGGAGGTTCCATCATGGAACGTAATGTGTCTATTATCTGCTATCCATACCGGAGGCTCAATTATGGAGCTCAGCATATTTGTATCTGTTACCCGGATCCAGAGATTCCTTTATGGAACTAGTTATACATAACCACCATTTGTTCTGTATCTATCTATATCGCTAATGGATGTACCATGTCTGATTAAGCATGAACTCCGATTTCTACTTATGACTATAAATCTGTTTTTGATTTGAACTTTGATTTTTGAATCTGATATGGGACATTATTCAATTAAAACCCTTTACTCTGTCATTATTCACTGGGCCTCCGCTCACTAATTATATTATGTATGTAGGTGATTAGGCACGTGACCAGGCACAATGATGAATGCCTGGAGCTTGTTTTGTTGGCCCAACCCTTGTGCCTCTCGAGGAGGTTCCGAAAGTCATTTAGTCATGTTTTGTGAATATATAAGACTTGTTTTCTTTTCGTATATGAACAAGTTTTCTGTTTATCTGTACTTTGGGCTAAGTCCCCTTTTGAATTTATTTGTGTAAATGGGTGATGTACGACTACCATATCTATGGCGTCACATGTACATATATGAGTTTTTGAAATTCTGTTCAATATACGTCAGCACAGCTTAATGAACTATGAATATTTTTATATATTTGCTTCCGCAACCTCTTAATATGTGATAGGCTGTATAGAGGCCTTTGGTAATCTAATGATTATTGGCCAGTTATGACGCTAAATCTATAGGGATGAGTCTAGGTCGTCACAAGAATGGGACGAACGAGGCATTTTTAGCCTAATATTTAGATTTGATCGAAGAAAGAAGAGAACGAGCAATAATTCAGCTGGGGGCATACTGGCAGAGACTTGCCAGGGCGTACAACAAGAAAGTAAACCCTAGAGAATTCCGAATTGGGGATCTCGCCTTAAGAAAGGTTGTCGGCAACAAGAAAGATCCTAAGGAGGGTAAACTTGGCCCAAACTGGGAAGGACCATACAAAATCGTCTCGGTTGCTCGCAATGGTGCATACAGGCTAGAAGACAGTGATGGCAAGGAATTTCCAAGACCATGGAATACTAGCGATATGAAGTTCTTCTATCACTAATTTTCCTTATTTTTTCCTATGTAATTTAGACAATGTTTAGCCAAAGTATTGATTAATAAAATACTAGTCCGATTTTGTTCCTTACAAAATGTTATTGAAATTCTTTTGTTAATAACTGTTAGATATGACAGAAAGTCTTAGGCCGATGTTCCAAAGAGGAACAAGACGTTTAGCTTAGACTTGCTAGGATGGTAAAGCTGTACTTTAGGAAACAACTTTAACTTGTTTTGGAAAATAAGTTAAAAATTAATTATTTATTTAAAAAAAAAAAAATAGATAGGTGATGTGACTTAAAAAAGCTAAAAAATAAAAATAAAAAAAACTTTTAACCGAGTTGTACATCATCTTCCAATTAGCTTTTGGATTATTTAGAATGCGTTGTTGTCGGGTTTTTTTTTTTAATTTATTTATAAGAAATTACTCCTCAGTGGGTTTAGAAAAAAAACAAAAAAAAAAACAAAAAAGTAATAAATATTATGAATATTAATAATCAAAATCGTAACATTTTTTGCCAATGTGTAATAATGTTTGAAATATGTCCTGAATGATAATTTTCCTTTTCTTTTATAAAAGAATAATCTTGTAATAAATCGAAATGACGTCATTTTGTTTTTTAAAAAACTAGCGCATGCACTTTGCCGTCGACACCTCCTTATCTTCTTCTTTCTCTTTCCCTTTCTTTCATTATCTGCCTACCATTTTTTCATCTTCATCTTTTGTCTATACGTTTTCTTCCTCTAAAACCCTAGAGTTTTCAAAGGACAACGTTGTCCATAATTCTGTTCTAAGATCCTGCATCCCTTCTCCCGTAATGTCCTCTTCAAATCTAGTCCCTCTCCTCTTATTGCTACCATTTGCCATCACCGACAACCCCTCGCTACTCCCACCCACCCTATTGCCCTTTGCAACTTCGAACGCCCCTACTCTTCTTTTGCAAATCATGAATCCCCTTCTTCTACTGGCCTTTTTGATTCCCTCCTCCCCATGCAACTCACCGCGATCCCTCCATTACCTCTCTGAAAGCCGTAGATTTTGAGAGAGAAAGAAGAAGGATTAGAAGATAATGAAGAGGGAGAGAGATGGGGTGGCGGACGGTTCAAGAAGAGGAAGAATGAAGAAGAAAGCGCAGATGAGAAAGAAGATAAAAAGGAAGAGAGGAGGGGCACTACCTGGACATAGCTCTAGCTGCATAATGGATACACTCATTTTGTTTTTTGTCTTGCTTTTAATCAAAACGACACCATTTTAAACTATTGCAAAATCACTCTATAGAAACATATTTTAAGGGATCCAAACTCTTCTAATTAAGCTGCCACATCACCAAAAGTTGTCCACCAAATAATATTTACAAGATATGTCGTGTTACATTTTGAATAAGTCAAATTTTAACGGAATTAAAATTTATACTCTTACAATGATATTTGAAACTTGTCAAAAGGGTTTTTTAACTCATAAATTATTATACATGTCTGAAACACTACAATGCCATTTGAAAATATTTATAGTTTATTATTATTTAGTTACAGAAAACATTAAATATGTTTATATTCATTAGTAGAATCTTATCCCATCACTTGTTTGTTTGAAATCACTAAATGTGAACTATGCATGGTGTAATGAAATGACAAAAAAAGGGCATTTTTGTCTTTGAACTCTCTAATCCAGACGCCTTTAATAATGAAATTGGAATAGTTGGTTAATCATTATGAGGTGGGATCTTTGGTATCATCTTCTCTCACTTATTTTCAGTCATCTATTATAATCCCATGATCAAAAGAGACCTAAAAACAAGAACATAAAAGATCCGAACAAAGAAATTCCTACCAACCATGCTAACCATAGGTTAAATGATAGAGCCTTTATTTGATTCAGGACCATTTGAAGAGGCACCTATATATATGTTATATAGTTGGTGGGTGATTGGAAAAGTTGCTAAAATTGTGCTACATCTACTTGAAGAGTTGTCTTGCTTTGCTTAGAGTGATTGCACATTGAATGTAGTTTTTATGCCTAAGCATATTCTGTATCCATCATTCATACACAACATGTACGATAATGTAATGTATAGTCACGATGCTAGAACCAATAATTATGGAGGAAGGTTCATTGTGTAGACATTGCAATAATGTTCAACCGAAAAAAGACAAAAGGCCAAAACAATTAAGCCTCACCATTGGTTAAAAAACAAGGGTCCAACTTCTCCTTACTTAGGAGAGAAGATTGGACTAAACAATTCTTTAGTTAAATGTCTGAATCAGTGTATATAGATATCATCTACAATAAATAAAAAAATGTAATATTTCTTGTTTTTGATTTTCCAAAAACACTTTTCAGAAAATTCTACTTTCTTATTTTCCGTATTTTTTTGTTTTTACTGAATTTTTTTAATATTTTAAGCAATTTTTTTTTTTTAATTTTTAGACCACCTAACATAAATACACATAAAAAGTAAAATTTTTGTGAAAAAAAATATTTTAAAAATTCACCCCCAAAAAAAAAAATTTAATATATTTTTCGTATTTTTATGTATTTATTAATTTTTTAAAAATATTTTTTCATAATTTTTTTACTTTTTAGATATATCTAAGTAATGTGCATCTAAAAAAGTTTTAAAAAAATGCTTAAAATTTTAAAAATATTCATTAAAAACAAAAAAACACGAAAAACAAAAAAAAAAACTTATTTTTCAAAAAATTTAATCCAAAAAATCCAAACCAAACTAGTTTTACATTTTTGATATTTACATTGGTTTCTCTTCATTTTTTATTAATAATTTGTGAGTTATATTGATGAAAATATGATATTATCATCTTAAACTACTAAATTATATCTTTATTTTTGTTTATTTCAGTGTATACTCGCTAGCTATATTAGTTTTAGGGCAATGCTAGGGGGCCCGAATTTGGGTGCCCCTAATGGCTCAAATTTCCTTATCAGGTAAAAAAAAAAAAAAAAAAAAAAAAAAAACAAAGTTATCAAAACTGGCAATTTGAGCCAATTCTGAGCCACAGTTTTAGGGCCACCAATCATTTTCCTTAGTTTTAATATTTTTCTCAAACTTCATGAGACGTGAGTGTAATTTACCCTTGAAAGAAATAAAATCACTTTGATAGTTGTAATCATATTATTTTATCAAATTTATTGTTTAAAAGATAAATGATCTATTTTTAAAATTATATTTATCCATTTTTTATAAGTCAAATTTAATAAAATCCACGTGATTATAATTATCAAATTAATCTTATTTTTATCATGAATAATTTACACATAAATATTAAAAAAATAATTGACTTAGCTAATCAACGTTCATCTTGTGTAGAGCACATCAAAAGCATATTATTGGGGTCCATTATTCCAGAGAAGATAACATTGAATCCAAAATAAAATCAACCTTAATATATTACTGTTTGGTCTCGACTTATTTGTTTATTTTTATTTTTGTTTTTTATTTTTGTGTTTTCAGGTTATAGTATTTTTTTGTTGCAATTTTTTACTATTTAAGTGATTTTAATCTAGAACCTCAAAAAATAAAAAAGAACATATTGGATCAAATTTGAAAATTTTAACTAAAGGAAATAATTTTCTTTATTTTATATATATATATATATATATTTTGTATCAGTAATTTTTTTTTCCTCTTCTCCTACAGTCTCATTTGGATCCAACATTCCTAGTTTTTTAATGGGATTTTCCTTCTTTTTTTATTTATTAGGCTTTAGCTTTAACTTCTAAAAAAAATTCACCCTAAGAATTCCTAGGAATTAAAAAGAAAGAATTAATTAAAAAATTATTCTAAGGAAAAAGAAAAACTATTTACATGTTATTTTATTTTTTATTTTTGAGAATATGGAAATATTATACTATTTACATGTTGTGATCAACCAACCAGTCAAGTCATATTGAGGTTATTGGAAGATAGGAGAAAGATAGCATCTGATCCTCAACTCAAGAATTCACCTAACTGACGATTACCAACATGTTAATGGTTAAAATCCTGTCATAGGGTGGGTGGCATTGTGGTTAAGGTTTGGATTTTAAGTTCTAAGGTCACAAGTTTAATTCTCTCTCTCTTGGGCCAATTTCTTGGGTGAAGCACAGTTGGTTAGGAGGTTGGACCTCAAGTTATCTAATCAACACTTGGTGTGGGTTCAATATTCCCCCGCTGTGCGAGTCCTGACTTAAGCGGAGCTTGTCTTGAGAGGTCGGGGCAAGTTCTCAGGTTACAGTCTCCTCGCTCAACACGGTTAACAGGACACTGTGGTGATCTCTGCAAGGGGTGCTGCCTTGGACCTACGGGAGAGTAGGGAGGATTTTCCTGTAACAAAAAAAAAATCCTGCCAAAGGAGAGTGCATGAAAAAATTAGGGAAAATAACTTGGCACTAATTTCAGAATATATATATATATATACATAGGACAAATTATAAATACATCCCTTGAGGTTTGCTTAAAGTACATATTGTCCCCTACAATTTGAAAAATTACAAATACCCCATTGTTAAAAAAATTTATTTAACAAAATTAACCAAAAAATAAATTCATAATTGCTCTCTTATATAATAATAAAATTACCTATATTATTAATTGAAACATATTTATAACATCGTTAAAAACTGTTAATTGACTTGATGATTTATTAATAAAAGGAACGATTTGTTATGAAATTAAAAACCTCAGGGGGTGGAATGTAATTTCCAGAACCACTGGGGGCAATTTGTATTTTAATCAAACCTCAGAGGGTGTAAGTGTAATTTACCCATATATATAAGTGATAAAAAATATAAATATTAATAATTAAAATTATAAATTTTATGATTAATACAACTGAATGGTAATTTCTTCAAAAAAAAATTTGGTGGTATTAGAACAATACTCCTCATCAATCATCAAATATCATTTCATTTGTTGTTCTTTTACGACTGAATATAAAATCTTGGCTCCATCCATTTTACCAATCATAACACTTTTAGAGTATCACGTGACCATGTCATACCTCTAGACCACTAATAACTTATTAAATGGTTGAGTTCTTGTAATTTTTTTATGTATCACTTGTGTGAATTTATTGACACCCAGGCTAAATATAAAATTTATATTTTGAATTACCAAAAGAAAAAAAAAGAAAAGAAAAGAAAGAAGCATAAAAACAACTTTGCATGTTATCCTTTAACGCATCTCTAATTGTACGATTAATTATGTCTTGAAATTTTTATATTTTGAAATTTTTGTCATGTAAGTCTAATATGTGTAGTGTGCAAGTATAATATATACACAATGCAAGTAACAAGTATGCATAACCCTACACAATTTGCACTTACATCCGACACATTCTTCTTACATCTTGTAAAATTTACAACAGCGGGAAAGAAGAGGTACGGGGCGGCGATGTGGAGAGGTGGGAGGGGTATTATTGGGTGGCAAACGCAGGAAATTATGTCTAGAGGAGGTCAAAGTGTGTGCATAAAAAAAATCGAGTTAGTTTTGGTACAATAACAAAAGATAATTTCATTATAAGGATTGTGAAGAAGTAATTTATGAGGAGAAATAAATACACATGAGAATTTTTTTTTACTTCATTCTCTTCTAAGCTTTGAACTAATAATTACATCTTAGTATTTACTAATTGATTACTCTATACATGATTTTATTTATAATCTCCATCATGTGTGGGTGGTGATCTGTAGCAGCATTGGCGTGGTGGCATAGGGAGGTGATGATCTGCTTGGCAGAAGGTGTTGATTGCAGCAGTGGGTGTCAGTGGGTGATGATCTGCTTTGTTCTTGGGTGTTTGGCTGTGAGTAAGAAGATTGCAGCAGTGGCGTGGGTGTTTTCCGGTGGTGGCGGGGGTGTCTCCTCGGCCGGTGTGGTTGGGCTGCTTTGTGGCATAGGTGTTGTTGGGCTGCTTTGTGGCATAGGGAGGAGAGGGCTACAGCATAGGGTGGCTGTAGGCAGGCGTGAGGGTGTTTGGCAGAAGGTGTTGGCAGAGGGTGTTTGGCGTGTTGGCAGAGGGTGTTAGCAGAGGGTGTTTGGCCTGTTGGCAGAGGGTGTTAGGCAGCTGTCTTAGTTTGTTTAGTTTATTTTGGGTGTTGGTTTTAGTTCTTTTAGTTTGTTTTGGATGTTTTGATGGGTTGATATGTGGGGATTCTTGTATTTTAATTTTTCTCAGTTAAGTTCTTCTTAACTTTTTTAATTAAAAATCGAGAGGTTTAGGGGTTGGTTGTATGGATGCGAGTAGCAGTAGTAGGGGTATTTTTATACTTCCGAATCTCTCTCGATGCATGTCATCTTCCTATACTTTTAATTTCATGCTGTTAAATGAAATTTTTCTTTGCCAATAAAAAAAAAAAAAAAAGGGTTAGAATTTCTACCAGGGGTGTGAAGTAAATTTGGATGCTTGGGGGGTGATAGCCAAGGAATAGATGGTCTGCTCACTGGGCCTGGTTGGTCAATTTTGATGTAATGATTGGTGTCTAACCAGCAGGTGCTTGACTTTGGAGATGGAGAAGTGCTTTGGTGGCTTGGTGTTGTGTTTTGTTCATCATTGTGGAGGCTACTACTTCAAGCATAAGAAGCTGCTATTTTTTCTGGCTTTTGCTGTTGTTACTTTGTGTTGTTGGTTGGTTTCTCAAAAACTTGGCATAGTGATAGCATATGATTGAACTTGTTTTTCAATATCAATCTAGTTGGAATCATTCAGTCTAACTATGAAGCTCTTTACACTGTGCTTCTTTATTTATGTATGATAACTGTTTGTATCTTTTTTCACATCAACAAAGTTCTCTTTTTGCTAATCAAAAAAAAAAAAAAAATGGATTAGACCACTATTTTAAGTCATTTTATTGGTTAACATAATCTATAAATAAATAGTATACATAAGTATTTGATTTCTAAAATAAAAAGCAAAAAGAAGTGATGTGTAACTCTTGTATAAATAAAATTGATTTTATTAACAAAAGTAAAAAAGTTATAATTTATTTCATTATACATTGTGAAAAAAAAATTAAAAAAAAAATACAGAGTTAGTAAATAATTTTCTTACAATTAAGGGACAATTCCATTACAAATTCTACAAATACTTGTGAAATATAGAGGTATTAATGTGATTTTAAAAAAAAAAAAAATTTGAGGGAAGAGGGGGATGGCGTGTGCATTAGGTCCTTGATCTCTAAGATCAAATAAGGGCAATCGATTTGAATGACTACGTTCGAACAAAGGTTAACTGTTTTGTATTCTGAATATCAAAAATTCTCTCTCTCTCTCTCTCTCTCTCAATATTCCGACGATGTGGTGATGGGTTGGTGAGGTTGATGGGGTTCATGGAGATGGGCTTTACAATAGTGGTGGTCGCTTTTGGTGGGTAGATCCTTAGGCGAAGAGTTGGGGCAAGGTTTGGGTGCTCGGAGAGGAGGCCGGCTTAGCTATTCAACAATGGTTTAAGGTTAGAGGGGAGGTGGGGGTTTAAGTTTAAGGTTAGAGTAAGGGTTAAGCTAGAGTTTGAAAGTTGAAGAGGATAAGGGCATTTTTGACATGGTAAATTGTATGCTAAGGTGTTGTTTGGTAATATTTATAGTTCACTAATTATTTTGGTAAAGATGAAATTGTAAAACATGTTTGTTACGCACATGTATTTTAAAAATAAGTTAGAAGGATAGTTGGTAGGAGATGGTGACTGAAGGTGATTGTTGATTGTTGAAGGTGATTGTTAAAGTTGGTTGTCAATCACTCGAGGTGGATTCCGGCAAGACGTGGTTGTCGTTAGTAGAAGGTGGCCAAAGGTAGTTGCTAGCCATGAGAAATGGTGGTCAAAAGAGGTTGCCAATGACAAAAAATAGTGGCCAGAAGTAGTTGTCAGTCGACAGAGATAATACCCCAAAATACTTTCTTAAATAAGGTGGTGGTTGAAAATAGTGTTACTAGTTGGTAGAGATTACAAGTGGTTCACATCTGCAAGAGGTAGTTGACATATGAGGTCACCTATGATGGTGGCCGGAGGTGGGGTGACTGGATGTGGTTACCTATGGCAGTGATGAATGGTAGGCGACGATCGGAGGGAGTGGAAAAATGAGCAAAGATTTATTTATTTATTTTTACACAAATGAAACTAACTTGTGGTTACAGAAATTTAATACATTTTGTAAATTGTTTACATGTCTTTGAAAACAAAATAGACGCTAAATAAGTTTTTGTTTACAATTTTAAAAACTTTTGCGAATATAAATAGAGGATTAATTACATTTTTGGTTTCCAAAGTATGAGTTTTGTGTCATTTTAATCTATAATATTTAAATTGTGTTAGTTTAGTTCTCAATATATAAAGTCTTTCAATTTGATCCCCAATGCTAAAAAAATTACAAAATAAGAAAATTAATTTTTAATTTAGCCTCCTAATCTAACTCCGTTAACAGAGGTCATTAAAATTAGTAATAAATGTAAAAACTGATTTAAAAAATTATATTTTTAGCTTAAAAAAATATGTTATATGTGTCACTTAAGTGGGAGTTCACTTAGAAAATTCACTTTTAGTCTGTAATATATGTAATATGTATCATTTTGATATTCAAAATTATATATTTATCCTTGACTTTAGGAAAGGTTACAGTATGCACTTTTTAACTATAGAAGAAAATGACATAATTTTATACTTTCTGAATTATAATTAAAAGAAAAAATCATAATTAAATACATAAATGTCATAACCAAATATTTCAAAATAATGTTATAACTAAAGAAAAAAAATGACGTAACCTAAGGTGCATATGGTATAAGAGTGTGTATAATAGAATTCTCCTTAACTTTAATATTGTCCCTTGATGGAGTTTAGTTTAGAGGGACCAAATTAAAACATCTTTTATACATTAAGAGACTAAATTGATACAATTTTTACATTTAAAACTAAAATAATACAAAACTCATATTTTGAAACCAAAAATATTATTTAACTCCAAATTAGAAAACTATAAACAGAAAATAGTTTATTTTGAAAATCAATTAATGCATTTGAATTTTTTCAAAATCATTAATTAATACACTTTGGATTTTTTTAGGACTGATTAAGAAAATCGACAAAATTGTAAATTAGTCTAATCTAGGTCAAAGTGTAGTATTTGATTTGATTTTTCTTAATGTATGGTTTGGTTGTGGTTTTTAAAATAGATAAATCTTACTTTATGGTTCAATTCATGAACTTATAAATATGATTCCAATTTGCAACTAAATCCAATAATTTAGAGATATACTTATATAAAATTTGTTATTTATGATAGATACTTAAGTATCTCATTAATATTCTATATACTAGCAAAATACCCGTGCTATGCACGGGTTAAAATAAATAATTAAAAATTACACTACTACAAAAATAGTTAAAGATCACACTTTGACAAAAGAAAATATCTCACTTTTATTGAAAGTGTGATAAAAAAAATTAGATTGATATTTTAATCACACTTAACTTGATTGAGTGTGATAATATTTGTTTTTTATGTCACTTTTCAATTAAGTGTGATTATATATACATTTTTTTAATCACACTTTCTAATTAAAGTGTGATTACATATATACTATTACTTTTTAATCACACTTTTTAAATAAGTGTGATTATATATATATTTTTTAATCACACATTCTAATTAAAGTGTGATTATTTATATATTTTTTAATCACACCTTCTAATTAAAGTGTGATTATATATACACTACTACTTTTTAATCATACTTTTTAAATGAGTGTGATTATATATATATTTTTTAATCACACATTCTAATTAAAGTGTGATTATATATACTCTACTACTTTTTAATCACACTTTTTAAATGAGTATGATTATATATATATATATATTTTTAATCACACATTCTAATTAAAGTGTGATTATTTATATATATATATATATAATCACACATTCTAATTGAAGTAAATAAATAAATAAAAAAAAAAAGAAAAAGAAAGAAGCGCTAAAATGAAATTTTGGCGCCAATATTTTTTCCCCAAAATTACTATTTTGATAGAACATCACAAGGTTTCAATCTCTCTCTCTATCTGATGATGATGAAGGCCAAATCAATTGCTAGGGTGATCATCTCATCTCTTCTCTTCGGTTGCTAGGGTTACTGAACCAATTGACTACTAGGTTTGCTTCTTCTTCTCCCCTCTCTCCATCTCACTCTCTCTCTCTTCTGAATCTGAAACTATTTTCCGAATCTTTGAAGCTATCTAATATCTATCTATGTTTTTCTCGCATAGCCCTAAAGTTGTTCAACATCAATCGGTTTAGGGTAAACGAAAGTTGCGACTCTTATTTTTGAACAGAGCTTCGATTCTTCTTCTTCTTCAACATAGCTTCGACTTGCAGCCCTAACAGGTTAGTTTCGACGTTTCTTCTTCTTCTTCTTCTTCTTCTTCTTCTTCTTCTTCTTCTCTATTAAATTTCACCCTGACATCCCTAACAGGTTTCTGGACTGTTAAATTTCACCAATCGAAGCCAATTAGTTGTTCGCATTAGGCAGTACCAATGAGATTTTACTTCATTCTTTCCAGATGACCTAAATATGAGCAAATAGCAAAATGAGAAATCAGTAAAAACCAAATTTTGAATCCTTTTTTTTCTTCTATATTTTCTGAAATAAATTTTATCTTTTTTTTTCTTCTATATTTTCGAGCGAATCTCTTAGAAACAGAGCATTTTAATGGACTATTTTAAACACTTGTCTGAGTTTCAAAAAATTCGTTTCATGAAAACATCGAAAACAATAAAGTTTTTATAACTGATTGTATTCTGTTCTGATTGTAATTGTTGCTTTATTCTTGCAATCACTACGCAATTGCGTATTATTTTTTTAATCTTATTATTTTATTAATCATCTTTGTTGAAATTAGCTGCTACTGCTTCTTCTTCTTTTTATTATTTTTTATTTTTATAAGTAATGATGAAATGGGTATCTGTTGTGGTGGATGATTGGTGTTTGTTGTAATGCCTCTTAAAAAAATTATTTTCAGTTATTTGACAATTTGTAATGACAAAGGTTTGAATTATGGAGAAAGCTATATCAATGGTGCTATGATGTATGCATATTTGTAACAAGTCCGCGAGGGACCTCGCTACAGTTCGGACTCGATTTGTGCCACGGTTCTAAATCTTGAACCAAAGAGTCCAAATCCGGCAAATCGTTTTGAAAACAGATTTTTTTTTGAAAGAAGTGCCAAACATGGACTGCTTTGCCAGATACAGAGTCGCCACCTAAATATTTTATTTTTGGGAAATTTAGGAAACCCTGACTCGGTGCCAAAGGCCACGTGTCCGTCATCACCAAAGTTGGCTCGGGAACTTGGGTACGATTGGGGAAGGTCACTTCGTGAGCACCCCCGCTCGCCCGGTCAAAGACCGGCCTCTACTAACCATGATATCTGCTTTTGAAAACATTAAATGCTCTTATTCCGGTTATTAGCCTAGGTCACTATGTGATGCTCGCAGCAAACAAGTATAGACTGGGCCGTCTGAATTGGAACAAAACATTTCATGTTTGTTTGTTTGTTTGAAAATGGTTTGATGGTGCTACCCGCAAGTAGGCTAAGACGTGGATTTGCCACCCTCGGGTGGGCTTAAGAAAACATGATTTTGCCACTATCTAGTGGGCTTAAAACAAACAGTCAATGATTTGTTCCAATCCAAATAACTCACCCTCCACCCACAGGCATTCAAGGCAGTTATATCACATAAGCATATAGCCTCATGGCAAGCATGCTAACATGGCAACACTCACACGCATGCAAGGATGCTAAAGCATAAAACTTACCGAGTACTCCAAGCCAAAACAGAAACTACATTAGAAATCATGCATGATCCTAAGTATACAGAAATGCCTAATGCAACACATGCAAAATGCAACTATAGCAGGCTCGGCTATTCTAAACATGGTATGTGAAATGCTACAACTAACATGTATTCAACTTGGAATTGAAATACGATGCAGTTTGTATGATGCGCCGAGCCCGGTGCATGCAAAACAGATGAATGATGCAAACATGCTGTCATACTGTGTGCTAATTGAAATATGCCCTAATCTATCATCATAAGCAGATAAATAAAAGGGAGAAAGAAATGGGGGTTGGAAGACATACATCACACACACCCACACTTATTACAGCATTGCCCTCGCGCAGAGGGTCCGAATAAATAATACAGTCCGAATAAAAGAATAATACAGTCCGAAATAATACAGATTCCTAATTAATTGACAAATTAACTAAGAAAAAAACTGTAAACTGGCATGCAAGCCAGGGACTGCCTCGATTCTGATGAATGATGCATGTTTGGGCTGCTTTGTGCGGAAATCCATTGGGATGCCCCAATTAGCCTCTGTTTGTAATGTTTCTCGAAATGCGTGCCAAGTCCCGGAAAGTTGTTGATTCTTCATTTTGCTGCAACAGAGAGCAGGAAAGGGGCATAGCAATGTATTTCACAAATATATGCATGCCTCGATCCTCGTGCCACCAATCACGCATACCGATGCATGATGGCCGAGGAGCCGAATTGCACAACTCAATATAGGATGAATGCACATGAATGCTACAACAAAACCTAACTCCATCATGGGTAATCCGGAGTGTCGGTGACTTGGGAATTGAGACCCGTTCCGTCACTCGGGGTACGAAACGTGCCTCGTTTCCCGTGCTCGGGCTAACTCCTATCCCGAACACGATGCAATATGCATGATATGCGTGAATGCAACTAAGATACAATCCTAACATACACAATGCTATGAAAATGAGATGCCTCGAAATGCGTGCACGCGGGCATGCAAACCGAGGCGATGATCCTAAGGCATGAAATGACATACGCAATGCAAATTGGACTCACGCTAACACGAGTGGACCTCAGCCACACTCACATAAGAGGCCGTGAGATGAAAAAGAGATGCCTCGAAATGCGTGCACATGGGTACGCAAAACGAGGAAATGGCATACGCAATGCCGCATGGGCTTACACCAACACGAGTGAACCTCAGTTACACTCACATAGGAAGCCGATGGATGAAAATGAAGTGCCTCTAAATGCGTGCACACGGGCGCGCAAACCGAGGCAATGACATAAAGACATGAAATGGCATGAAATATGATATATAATGAGACTAAAACGAGATGTCTCGAAATGCGTGCCCACGGGCACGCAAACCGAGAAAATGGTATACGGAATGCAATGAGACTAAGATGACATACGGAATGCAAAATGGACTTACACTAACATGAGTGGACCTCAGCCACACTCACGTAAGAGGCCGTGAGATGAAAATGAAGTGCCTCGAAATGCGTGCCCACGGGCACGCAAACCGAGACAATGGCATACGCAATGCAAATGGGATGTGGCACATGGCATATGGAAAATGCAAATTTCAGCAGCCAAAATGATACACAAACAGCCCCCGAATTATGACAAAATTACACCCGATGCCCGAAATGCAATGTTATGCACCCGAAACGGCCTACAGCCCTACTAAACATGCACAATATGGACATAACATGTAAAACAGTAGCAAGGCAGCCCCTAAACTAGCATTTTTTCAGTACAAAGTATGGCCAAACAATGATCACAAGTATGGCAAAAATAGCTTGCAAAAATGGGGGAAAAGAGGAGAATTACAAAGCAAGTGGTATATACAATGCTCAAACTGAAAAACACAGTTCTACAAAATTAAAGAGGGGCCAAAAATATGCACATTTACAAGAGATGACATCCCCCAATTCAGTATGTAGATAGGCTAAACATAGCATGCAAAATAATGAGCCAACAAAGGCTATAACATGAGGTACCAAAAGCATGCATCAAACAACCTAAGACCCTTAACAAAACATTATGAGAAGGCCAAAACAAGGCTCTTTCCAGGCCTGATGGAGACTCAAAACAGAAGCCAAATAAGCTCAAAGGGGCATGCCAAATAGGAGTAAAACATGAATTCAAAGCAAGTGGCATGTAGAGCATGAAAACTAGGTTGAGCCCTTCTTCAATGTTGAAGAGGGGCTCAAAATAAGCACAATATTAGTTCATGAGATGCTCCAAATCAGATCACAAATAGGCCAAATAAATCATGCAATTTTACGGAAAATATGGAGGATTACAAAGAAAGTGCATGATAGAGAGGCCAAACATGATTGAGCCCTTCTTCGAAGTTGAAGAAGGGTTCAAAATAGGCCCACTCACATTATATATCAGGCTCGAAAATAGATCACTCAAAAGCCAAACAAAGCATGCAATTTATTGGCCTAAAGAATGGTATTGAAAGAGGTGCATCATGGAGACACCAAACAGAGCTGAGCCCTTCTACAAAGTTGTAGAGGGGCTCAAAATAAGCCTAAAACTAGTAGGGGTTGGAGCCCAAAACAAAAGGCAAATAGGGTAAAGAATTGACTCAAAATTGTGCTCAAAAAAAAGAAATAGAGTCTTACCCTTGAAGATCTAACTTTGGTGGCTTCTTGGCTTCAATTTGTTGATCCTTAGCCTTTGAAAATCACTCCTTTGCTGCTGAAATGGAGGTGGTGATGGTGGTGCTTAGGGTTGATGAAGAGAGGAGCTAGAAACTTGAAGCTTTTTAGGGTTTTTGGCTATGGAAATGGAGGTTTTGGAAGAGAGGCTCTTGAGATGAAATTTTGTAACCTCAACCAAGGAGCTGTCCAGCCCCTTAAGAGGACCAAAAAGGGTGTAAAAGGGGAGGGAAATGCATCCAAGCTTTCCCTCCCAAAATATCCCCCGGAGGACAGGGATATTTTGAAAAGCAGTTGGACAGCTGTAAAGGGTTCAAAAGCAGAAAGCTGGCCGGCCAGATGGATTTCTTGAAGGTGGCCGGCCGGCCGGCCACCCCAACTGGTCGGCCAGCCACTCCCCCTGGCCGGCCGGCCATGGCCAAAAAAAGAAATGAAGAATTGCTGGCCGACCACCATGTTTTGGTGTCCTCCCAGGTGTGTAGAACAAGGTTCCAAGGTTGGAATTTGGCAACTCTGAAACAGGAGTCACAACATTGTATTTGAAAGAGAGGCTCAAAAGTGAAAATCACAATTACTGGCCGACCACCACTTTTTAGGGTCCTCCCATGTCCCCTCATCACAAATATGTAGTCTCGGCTCGAAGAAAATATCCCTAGGGTGTTCAACATTAGCCCGAAAGTGAGCAAAACGGACGCCGGAGGAGCGAAACTGGTTTTTCTGAGACAATTGCTGTCCTCCCACCCTCCAGTGATCTTCCTGGTGCTAAAACAGAGGTACCTGCCAAAATTGAACAAAAACTAATGCAAGACGAAAGCTCAGGGACCAAAACCGCGCGGTTCGGGGTCCCGGAAATGGGCTGCAGACACCGAAAGTGGTGTTCGGCCACGAAGTGGGTATCTGAGACCCCAGTGTCCCTCGGTATGATAAAACAGAGGCACTTGTCAAAATTGAACAAAAACCGGTGCAAAATGAATGCTCGGGGCCCAAATCACGCAGTTTGGGGTCCCGAAAATGGGCTGCAGGCACCGAAAGCGGCGTTCGGTCACGAAGTGGGTATCTGAGGCCCCAGTGTCTCTCGAAAGGGAGTAAATGAGATGCATGCCAAAAACCGGAGGAATCGGAGATGGTTGGGGCGGTCCCGAACCGAGGCACACGGCCTGACGGCTCCGAAAACCGGGAACCGGGCTCCGAAATGGGCAGAATGGCCTACGGGCACGAAATGTAGCCCACGGCCACTGAGGGATGGTCTACGGGACCTCTCCCTCCCCTCAGGAAAGAAAACAGAGAAAATCGAGTCTGGTTTGTAAACCGAGGCAAGGCACGGAAGAGAGTTCGGGAGTCCGGAGGCAGGGCGCACGGCCGCGACTCTGAGACTTCTGAACGAGCACAATATGCAACATCACCGAGCGCTCAATCGGTGACGTCTGAGTCTTAAGGTCGGTCAAAAATGGGGTGTCTACAATATTATATACATCTATATATATTGGCAATAAAAGAAAAAATGGTTTATTAGGCTTTTATGAGATAATTGATAGTGAGGGTCTTGGTTAGTAATAACAGGGTAAAATTTATGTCCAGTGCTTTGACATAGTGTGAGATTGAAACACAAATTGTCCCAATCTAATATATCAAATCTAAAATTTAAACATTTTTTTTCCTAATATAGTTTCGATTGATATTCATGTTTTTGTTTGCTTCTGTTGATCAATGAAAAGGATCCAGGCATATGAAGCTAATATCAAGTTATCTTCTGCCAACCTACCATACTGCCACAGCTATAGGGCAATGTAAAAACAGATGATCAATGCTTTCCTCATTCATCTTAATGCATAATGCTAATTGCTAAGAGATCCATTTGAAGAACATGGTGCCTAATTGAAGTAGCAAGCCTCTAACAATGGGTGGCTGATACTTTAACTGAGATAATGAAAAATCATTTCAACTTGTTAGTTGGAAGTTTAGACGGTTCTTGAAAAAAGATAGTGAAAAAAATAAATAAATATCCCAATAGTCAAGACAAAAAGATAAACCAAAATTTTCCCTCTCTTTGGCATTTCTTCTTTTAGATTGATACATCTGTCCACTTCAATGTGTTATACAATGTTGATTAGATTTTTTAGATTGTCTTTTTTATTCTTGAAATTTTATAATAGCAACGTGATGATAATCAAACTTTACTATTTTAAGTCTTGAAATTTATTCAAATAAAATCTTATTATAAAAAGAAAATGATAGCATTCCGCTGTCTAAAAAATATTCAGAAGTTACTGTAGTTCATTATTATTTTTTTTAAAAATGTTTTGCTTGTATGATAGGAGTGCGAGTTCATTATTTATTTATTTTTGATGGTGTGTTGTTTAAGACAACTTCATTGAATGCACAAATAGGATGAAGCAATACTAATTCAATCTGATTGACTACATAATATCAAAGGCAAACTCTTATTATTCGTCCATTTTAGTTCCATTTGAATATCAATACTAATTCCATCCTTGATCATCATGTTCAAATCCTTTTAGGTTATATCCATATCTATTTATCTAAAATGAGCTACTTGATTGATATCTTAGAATTGAGTTTGTATTTTGTAATATTGTTCATATATAATTGGACAAGATTTTTTTCTCCTCCTTCATGGATTCACACAGCAAGCATCATGTGTTCATGTAGGTCCCATCTTTTCCAAAAACAATGGTGGTCTCATTATTTTCTGAATATAGTGGGTCCTACATGTGCACATGGTGTTTGATTGTGTGCATTGACTTGGTTCTGCTCTTAGGTTCAATGCTTGTTTGTTACTGACTATATAGTAAGATCATTTTTTTTCCCCTGTGAAATATGGCATAAAATTGGAGTAATGAAGGCATACAATTTGCATACTGGTGTCATACTTGTCATTGATCATCCCTTTTTCTTGACATATATGTTCTTAGGATTAATATTTTTTTGTATTTACAAGGATATGGCAAAAGGTCACAATTAAATAAAGATCTTTAAAAAAAAAAATTGAGAAAATATTTCCTTGTTAATTAAGCCGAGTTACTAGCTTTGAGTGTAGTGAGTACTTGCTGGGCTTAGCTTGAATAAAGGTTGCCTTCCATTTTGTTTGTGATAGTATTAACTCATGCTTGGCATCTTTGATGCTTAATATATTGTAGACACCCCATTTTTGACCGACCTTAAGACTCAGACGTCACCGATGGAGCACTCGGTGATGTTGCATATCGTGCTCGTTCAGAAGTTTCAGAGTCGCGGCCGTGCGCCCTGCCTCCGGACTTCCGAACCCTCTTCTGTGCCTTGTCTCGGTTTGCGAACCAGACTCGGTTTTCTCTGTTTTCTTTCCTGAGGGAAGGGAGTGGTCCCGTAGACTATCTCCCGGTGGCCGTGAGCTACGTTTCGTGGCAGTAGGCTATTTTGCCCATTTCGGGGCCCGGTTCCCGATTTTCGGAACCGATAGGCCGTGTGTCTCGGTTCGGGACCGCCCAACCATCTCCGACTTCTCCGGTTTTTGGCAAGTGCCTCTGTTTTATCATTCCGAGGAACACTGGGGCCCCTGATGCCCACTTCGTGGCCGTATGCCACTTTCGGTGCTTACAGTCGGTTTTCGGGACCCCGAACTGCGTGATTTGGGCCCCGAGCATTCATTTTGCATCGGTTTTCTCTAATTTTTGGCAGGAACCTCTGTTTTGTCATTTCGAGGGACACTGGGGTCGCAGATGCCCACTTCGCTGCTGAACACCACTTCCGGCACCTGCAGCCCATTTTCGGGATCCCGAATTGCCCGGTTTTGACTCCGAGCGTTCATTTCTCATTAGTTTTTGTTCAAACTTGGCAGGTACCTCTGTTTCAACACCAGGAAGATCACTGAGGGGTGAGAAGCCAGCAATTATCCCAGATAACCAGTTTCGCTCCTCCGGCGCCCGTTTTGCTCACTTCCGGGCCAATGTTGAACACCCTGGGGGTATTTTCTTCCCACCAAAGCTACATATTTGTGATCAGGGGATATGGGAGGACACCAAGAGAGCATGGTCGGCCAGCAATTCAGAATTTCATTTTTGGGCCTCTCCTTCAAGTTCTATGTTGTGGCTCCTGCTTCAGTGTTGCCAATTTCCGACCTTGGAACCTTGTTCTACACACATGGGAGGACACCAAAAAGTGGTGGTCGGCCAGTAATTGTGCATTTCATTTTTGAGCCTCTCCTTCAAGCTCTATGTTGTGGCTCCTGCTTCAGTGTTGCCAATTTCCGACCTTGGGGCCTTATTCTACAAACCTGGGAGGACACCATTGTGTGGTGGTCGGCCAGAAATTTTACACTTCATTTTTTGGGGTGGCTGGCCGGCCATGGGAGGTGGCTGGCCGGCCATGAGGGGTGGCTGGCCGGCCACTTGCAGCAAAACCACCTGGCCGGCCAGCTTTCTGCTTTCCAGCTCTTTACAGCTGTCCAGCTGCTTTTTGAAATATCTCCCCCACCCGGGGGATATTTTGGGAGGGAAAGCTTGGATGCATTTCCCTCCCCTTTTACACCCCTTCCTTGCCTATAAAAGGGGCTGGCCTCCTTCTTTGTGGGGGTTGGACAATTTCTCCTCAAGGCTTGATCTCCCATAACCTCCATCTTCACCTCCAAAAACTCAAAAACCTTCAAGCTTCCTAGCTAATTCCTTCACCAACCCTAAGCCCCACCATCACCACCACCATTCCAGCAGCAAAGGGGTGTTCCTCAGAGGCTTAGAAGCAACTTTCATCAAGGCAAGAAGAAGCAAAAGACTTGTCTTCAAGGGTAAGTCACCAAATCCTTTTTTCTAACATTTTCTTGCATCAATTCTTTACCCTACTTGCCTACTGTTTTGGGCTTTGACCCCTACTGATTTTGTGCTTATTTTGAGCCCCTCTACAACTTTGTAGAAGGGCTCAACCTCATTTGGTATCTCTTTCATATACTTGCTTCAATATCACTCTTTATGCCATGAAATTGCATGCTTTGTTTGGCTTTTGAGTGGTCTGTTTTAGAGCATACTATATACTGTGGGTGGGCTTATTTTGAGCCCCTCTTCAACATTGAAGAAGGGCCCAACCATGTTTGACTTCTCTAGCATGCACTTCCTTTGAAATTATTCCATTTTACCGTAAACTTGCATGCTACTTTTAGCCTATATGCATTTATTTTTGGAGCATGCTATAAATTGATTATAGACTTATTTTGTGTCCCTATACAACATTGTAGAAGGGACCAATCCTGTTTGGTGCTTCCATGAATGGCCTCCCTTTGTACCTCTCTCTGGCCATGTTTTGCATGCTTTGTTAAGCTTATTTGGCTTCGGATTTCAGCCTTCATCAGGCCTAGAAAGTGCCTTATTTTGGTCCATTCTTCATGTTTTGTTAAGGAACTTAAGCCATTTGGTGAATGGTTTTGGTACTTTATGTTATATTAGCCTTATTTTCCGTAAAATTGCATGTTTGTTTAGGCCATTTTAGCTTCTGTTTTCGGCCTCCATCAGGCTTATAAAGTGTCTTTTTTTGGTCTGTTCTTCAATTTTTATTAAGGGTCTGAGGCCATTTGATGTTTTCTTATGGTACCTCTCTTTATAGCCCTTTTTGGTCCATATATTGCATGCTGTTTTGAGCCTATCTACATACTGATTTTGGAGTTGTCATTCACTGTAAATATGCATATTTTGGGCTCCTCTTCAAAGTTGTAGAAGGAAACTTTGTGGTTTGAATTTTCTATATACTACTTGCTTAATAAATCCTCTCTTTTTCCGTATTTTTGCAAGCTATTGTTGTCATATCTATGTTTACAATTTGGCCATGTTTTGTACTGGAAAGATGCTATCTTTGGGGCTGCCTTGCCACTGTTTTTGCTGTCATGTGTCAATTTTGCATGTATAGCATAGCTGTAGGCCATTTCGGGCGCTTAAATTCACATTTCGGGATGATTTCATGCATCGGTTGTCATTTCGTATCATTTCGGGACTGTTTTCCCCTTTACTTAGGTGCTGAAATTTGGTTTGCATGCTTGCATATCATTTCCCATGTCATTTCATGCCTTAATGCATTGCCTCGGTTTGCGTGCCCGTCGGCGCGCACTTCGAGGCACTCTGATTTGATTGCTCGGCAGCTTGTGTGAGTGTGGCTGAGGCCCTCTCATGTTAGCGTAAGCCCAATTTGCATTCCGTATGCCATTTTATGCATTCCTCGGTTTGCGTGCCCGGGTGCACGCATTTCGAGGCATCTCTTTTTTTATCCGACGGCATCTGATGTGAGTGTGGCTGAGGTCCACTCACGTTAGTATAAGCCCAATTTGCATTTCTATCTCATTTCATCATGGTCTCGGTTTGCGTGCCCGTGGGCACGCACTTTGAGGCACTTCGGTTTTATCCGATTTGCATTTCACATCATCGCCTCGGTTTGCGTGCCCGTGTGCACGCATTTCGAGGCACTTCGATTTTATTCGATTTGTATTTCACATCATTGCCTCGGTTTGCGTGCCCATGTGCACGCATTTCGAGGCACTTCGGTTTCATCCGATTCTCATTTCATCATCGCCTCGGTTTGCGTACCCGGGTGCACTCGCATTTCGAGGCACTTCGGTTTTAGCCGATTTGCATTCCATTTCATCGTCGCCTCGGTTTGCGTGCCTGTGGGCGCGCATTTCGAGGCACTTCGGTTTTATCCGATTTGTCTCTCACATCATGGCCTCGGTTTGCGTGCCCGCGTGCACGCTTTTCGAGGCATCTCGTTTTCATCTCATTTTTCCAGTACAGCGCATACCAGGTTGTATCTTAGATTGCATTCATGCATTACCTCGGTTTGCGTGCCCGCGTGCACGCATTTCGAGGCATCTCATTTTCATAGCATTGTGCATGCTATATCACATGTTAGTTGCATTTCATGCATACCTTGCATATTGCATCGTGTTCGGGATAGGCGTTAGTCCGGGCACGGGAAACGAGGTACATTCCGCACTCCAAGCGGCGGAGTGTGTCTCAATTCTCAAGTCACCGACACTCCGGATTACCCATGATGGAGTTAGGTTTTGTTATAGCATTCATCTGCATTCATCCTATATTGAGCTGTGCAATCCGATTCCTCGGCCATCATGCATCGGTATGCGTGATTGGTGGCACGAGGATCGAGGCATGCATATATTTGTGAAATACATTGCTATGCCCCTTTCCTGCTCTCTGTTGCAGCAAAATCAAGGATCAGCAACTTTTCGGAGTCTGGCACGCATTTCGAGAAACATTACGAACAGAGGCTAATTGGGGCATCCCAGTGGATTTCCGCGCCGAAGCAGCCCGGCATACATCATTCATCAACAGCGAGGCAGTCCCTGGCTTGCACGCCATTTTACAGTTTTCTTGTTTAATTTGTTAATTAATTAGGAATTTGCATTATTCGGACTGTAATATTTTGGACTGTAATATTCTTTTATTCGGACTGTATATTTATTCGGACCCTTTGCGCGAGGGCAAAACTGTAATAAGGGTGTGTGAGTGTGATGTATGTCTTCCAACCCCCATTTCTTTCTCCCTTTTATTTACCTGCTTACAATGGTTAGATATAGGGCATATTTCATTTAGCATACAGTATGACAGCATGTTTGCATCATTCATCTGTTTTGCACGCACCGGGCTCGGCGCATCATACAAACTGCATCTGTATTTCAATTCCAAATTGAATACTTGATAGCTGTAACACTTCATATACCATGTTTAGAATAGCCGAGCCTGCTATAGTTGCATCTTTGCATGTGTTGCATTAGGCATTTCAGCATATTTAGGATCATGCATGATTTCTAATGAGCTTTTGTTTTAGCTTGGAGTACCCGGTGAGTTTTATGCTTTAGCATCCTTGCATGCGTGTGAGTGTTGCCATGAATAGCATGCTTGCCATGAGGCTATTTGCTTATGTGATATAACTGCCTTGAATGCCTGTGGGTGGAGGTTGAGTTATTTGAATTGGGACAATGCATTGACTGTTTGTTTTAAGCCCACTAGATAGTGGCAAAATCACTGTTTTCTAAGCCCACCCGAGGGTGGCAAATCCGCATTTTAGCCTACCTGCGGGTAGCACCTTCACACCATTTTCAAACAAACAAACATGAAATGTTTTGTTCCAATTCAGACGGCCCAGTCTATACTTGTTTGCTGCGAGCATCACATAGTAATCTAGGCTAATAACCGGAATAAGAACTCACAATGTTTTCAAAAACAGATATCATGGTTAGTAGAGGCCGGTCTTTGACCGGGCGAGCGGGGGTGCTCACGATGTGACCTTCCCCAATCGTACCCAAGTTCCCGAGCCGAGGCAACTTTGGTGATGACGGACACGTGGCCTTTGGCACCGAGTCAGGGTTTCCTAAATTTCCCATTTTAAAAATATTTAGGTGGCGACTCTGTTATCTGGCAAAGCAGTCCATGTTTGGCACTTCTTTCAAAACAATCTGTTTTTCTTCAAAACGATTTGCCAGAGTTGGACTCTTTGGTTCAGATTTAGAACCGCAACAAAATCGAGTCCGAACTGTAGCGAGGTCCCTCGCGGGCTTGTTACACATATCAAATATCATTTTTTTGCAAGTGGGGTTATATATCTAGTCTGAGTGGGGTCGGTCGGCTCTCTAGTGCGTTCGGTGCTCTAGCAAGCCCAAGCACTCGGTGAATGAGTCAAAATATGAAGAGTCTAAGGTATAGACTGAGGCAAGCTCATCTACTCAACCATAGTCTGCTCAACAACAAGCACCGTGGCTTGGCACCCTCGAGTCCCAATTCGCCCAAATGAGCCCTTGTTCGACCATGGACCATCATACCTCATTTCTATAGGGTATGCCAAGGAGCGACCAGGAGCATCGCTCGACCAACATGCAACTCCTTAATTGATCTTAGAGATAGAGGGTCGTTGATCCAATACTTGACACGTTGAGAGATATCGTAGCTACCATCTATGTAACTACGTTATGCCATGATACACCCTCTGAAGTATAATACCTAACTTTGCAGCACTCATGATACAACCTCTAAGGTCTGAATCATGTGAAGATAGGCCTGATACCTCTACTCTGTCCAGCCAAGGAGAGCCAGGCACCTGTCCATTAGTGAGCTTGTTGGTTACGAAAACTATGCAGAAGAGTATAAATTTTAAAATTCAGATCTTAACTCGTGTTAATAATGTTCTAGATGGTGAATAGGTAGAATTGTACCTTTGTAGCTCTTCTTGCAAGCCAAACTATGAAATAATGATAAAGATAAATTTTAGACTCTTCACCTAATCTCATAAGGATAAGAGTTATATATAATTGTGCTTATAGGTTTAGCATCTTTCATATTAAACGTTTCAATCATCCATTCAATATACTTCACTCGTGACAACCTCAACTGCTTAGCTTTCCTGTCACAAATTATTTATATTCCTAATAGTTTACGTGCATCTCCTAACTCTTACATGTCAATTGTCTTGGATAATTCCTGTTTCAGCTTGTTAATCATCTTCATATCATGTCCCGCTATTAAATGTCATCAACATAGAGTAGAAGGATTATGAAGTTAAATAAAATTCATATTGAGAAAATCACTTGATATGATGACTAAAGTTGTCCCTAAAGAGAAGTTTTTGTTCTGCACAAAGTGGCTGGTATGAGCTTCAATTACAATGTTACGTGGTGGTTTTCTCTCTATGGACTGGAGGGGGTGATTGTTGTGGGTCCAGCCCAGAATGGTACTAATTGCATTGGATAGAGAGTACAGCAATTTGTCCGATAATAGCTTTGGAAAGATGTGTATGATGACTTCTTTCGAAAACTATTATCTGGCCATTATGCAATGTAATTATTACTATTATGTGCTGGAACCACAAGTAGTGCATATTAAAATGATATGTTTTCAATTTCACACTTCTGTTATAGTTGAGTCATTTTACTCATATTGTTAACAAATTTTGCAGCTCCAATCTAAAGCCATTAGTATTGGATCAAGATATGGTGAAAAAGATATGGACAACATGGCCTAGAGATTCAAGCATGAAGAATTGCCAGAAACATGGTATACTCAGTTTTTTGAGAGGTATAAAGCTACTAAACCATATAGGTTGTCATTTGGGGATCGGGAAACAGACAAGCGTACACCTGAGCTGATGTCTACTTATCTTAGAACCCTCAAGAAGCATAAGAGAAGACGAGTAGCATTTAAGGAAGATGAAACTAATGGTTTTGGCAATCCCATGTTAGAAAATGGATCAAACATGCTCCGAAATTTGGTTTTAAATGACAATGATGCAATTGATGATGATAAACATTTTTTCCCTGAAACGATGTTTCCATTTAATTGTATCCCTGATAGTGCTCTTCCTCACATAAACCGAGTGGAAGAAAACCACAAAGTGGATTTTAATGGTGTTCTTGATATGTTGCCCCAAATTATGACCAGGAGCCCTATTATGATTGAGAGGCTGGTATTAGACCAGAATACCTGAGCATGGAACAAGGAGGGAATCAATGTCGTGGAAAAAATGGATCTCATGGAAACAGGAAACTTCTCAGTCAAGAGCAAGCATCGGAGATGTCTAGAAAAGTGATAGCTCGTGTGCTAACAAATGTGGGGTTTGAAGCTTCTTCAGAAGTCCCAATGGAAGTCTTGTCTCAGTTGCTGAGTTGTCATATTGGTAAGCTAGGCCCTATCTTGAAAGTCCTTTCTGATAGTTACAGAAAACAGTGCTCAGCCATCGAACTACTCAAGATGTTCCTTCAAACAGCGGGGTATAGGTGAGTGAAGCTGTTTTTATGTTATAAGCATGAATTTGATTGGTTTTTTTTATTTACGTTTGTTTAGTAGACTACTGGCTTTGAATTTCTGATAAAGTAGAAATGAACTCTGAAGTAGGATATTGGTGGAAAAAAATTATTTATGCAGTATATATGGGAAGCAATTTGTTTGAATTCCTCTTGGGTTGACCTTGAATTCTGTTCTAGGCAGGCTTGATCTGGTTTAAATTTTATCAAATCTGGTATCAAATAGTGAACTATGTTACTTTATTTAGGTATATATGATTTTTGTCTATGGAAAATTGGAATCAATGTTGTGCTATTTTAGGTATGTTATGCATGTTTGGCATCTTTATGTGCATGATAATGTGCTCACATGTATCATTTGTTTTGTGACTCTTTCTATGTTTACTTCATTAGTCTTTCTCGTTAAGTTTTGATTCATGAACTGTCATTTCTTGAAAGTTGTTATATATCTGGCTTCTCTCTCTCTCTCTCTCTCTCTCTCTCTCTCTCATCACAATTATCTAACCTATTTTCCCCTTCTATCATTATGTATTTTCCCCTTCCATCATTAGTAATCTTGGGGCTTTAGCAGAGCTCGTGAAGGATAGTATGAGGAATTCTGTGCAACAAACTCATCAACAAATGCAGGTTATCCAGTCACAGCAGCAGGCGCCCCTTCGACAACCCCAGCAAGTATGTCTATCTACTTTTCTTGCCTTTCTATAGGGAAGTGCTCTGCTTCTGGTTCTATAGTGCATGTAGTTGTTTGTGTGGTGGTTAGAATCGTGGAATTCACGATTCGATTCTTACTGTTTGATGTGATTTCCCACCAAAATGTTCTGAATCATGCTGTTGAATGAAAAATTGAGTGAAACTGATGCAGTTTGCATTTACAGTTTATAATATTCCTGATTTGTACTAGGGTCTTGGAATTTGTTGCTTTTAATTTGGAAGATAGCAGTAAGATGATGAAAATGATTGCTCTGGTGGTGTGACTCTACAGATACCAAGAATGTGAATGTAACTACTATCTAATCATTATTACAGTGCTTTTTTGCATATGCTTTTGCAAGGCAATTAAATGTTTTCCAGACTGGTGATATGTTATTTGGCATGTAAGAGACTCTGTTTAAATGTTGTATATAGTTGCAAACTATGTTCATGTTAATGTTTACTGCTTTATTTAGGTGGAATTCTTATATTTTGTGGAGCTTCGCTTGGTGTTTTTCTACAGTGGGTTATCCAGGTTCTTTTCATTATCTTCTTTCTGTTACAGTGTTATATTATTCTTGTTCTGTATTGTGAATAGACATGTCATGTGTGCTTTCAGGTCATAGTGCTTTGGAGGAGAGACTATTGTATGATTCCATTATCATGGATGAGCATTTTAAAGGACAAAGATGTGCATGCGGTTACTTTCTAACACCTAGATATTAGGCATTTATATTGTTGTGAAGTTGATAGCATGCTTATTAAATCCAGTGGTGATTACTGAACATACTCTGGATTCTGATTATTGTCTCCAACATCATCTTCTTTTCTTTTGCTCAGTTCTTCTCCCTGCTGCTGCTCGCAACAATCAATCTGGCCTTTGTACACATTGCCTCTTTTACTGATCTTTGTTTTTCATCTCTTATTCTTGGTGTTACTACTGGTCTCTCATGTAAGTAATTGTTGCTAGCTACTTTTACTGGTGCAAGTGTCATTTTGGACTTTAGTTTGTAAGTTAGTTTTAGACATACTTCTATTGTGTCCGCTATTTTTGATTTTGGTGTAATGTTGTAATTTTTTTTTTGAATTAATTTTTGTAATTGTAAGTTAGCTTTAGACATACTTATATTATTCATATGCTTCTAGCGGTTTTTGAATTAATTTTTGTTTTCATTTTTCAGGTTAGAAATTCTTGGAAAGATGCAAAATATGGTCAAAGAATTCAAGAACTTAGTTTTTTTAAGTTTTTTCATTTTTTAATATATGTAAGCATGGTTTAAAACTTTTTATTTAATTCATTTGTATATACTTTTGAACATATTTAATTTTCATTTATGAAATATATGACGTTATTTTATTCAATATGTGGTTGTGATTCAAAGTATAGTATATAGTGTGTATTACATTCTTGAAATGCACGTATAAAATAATATTGATTATTCTTCAAATATGTCAATTTTTTTTTATTACAGGTTTTATTAGTTATTAATCATACTTAAAAGATGTGATCTAAATGTTATTAATCACATTTAAAATGTGTGATATAAATGTTTTTAATCACACTTAAAAGGTGTGATCTAAATGTTTTTAATCACACTTAAAAGGTGTGATCTATATATTTTTAATCACACTTAAAAGGTGTGATCTAAATGTTTTTAATCACACTTAAAAATTGTGATCTAAATGTTTTTAATCACACTTAAAAGGTGTGATCTAAATATTTTTAATCACACTTTAAAGATGTGATGAAAGCATTTTTTAATGACACTTAAAAAATGTGATTAAAAATGACCCCTTTTAATCACACTCTCAAAGACCACACTTTAATAAAACTTAAAAGGTGTGATTAAAAAACATACATCACACCAAAAAAATGTGATCTTTATCTGTATTTGTAGTAGTGTTATTTTTAAAATTAAATTATAACAAAAACTTTATTTATAATATAAAATAAAATTTATTCAACATTAATTAGTTCCCATATAATAATAATATTTACGATAAAATAAAAATATATTTCGTCTTGATGAATTTTGTAATTTTAGTTTTTCAATTTACCAATTATCTCATATCTATTATGTAAAATCAATTACCTTATCAATAAATCAAAATAGAAGAATAAATAAAAAAAATAGAAAAAAAAAATAGAGTATCAGTGACCTTAATCTTCAACTCACTCCTCAAATATGATTTCAATGATTTCGATCCTGCTAGGCTGCTAGGTATAGCCTCTAAAACAGTCTCATTAAATATTAGTTAATTATATTTGCTAACATTTTAGAGGTTAGACCAATTGAATATCTTGCAAACCAAATAGCCATTTTCTTAATTTGAAAATTTATTTTTTAAATTAAATTATAACAAAAACTTTATTTATAATATAAAATAAAATTTATTCAACATTAATTAGTTCCCATATAATAATAATATTTACGATAAAATAAAAATATATTTCATCTTGATGAATTTTGTAATTTTAGTTTTTCAATTTACCAATTATCTCATATCTATTATGTAAAATCAATTACCTTATCAATAAATCAAAATTGAAGAATAAATAAAAAAAATAGAAAAAAAAAATAGAGTATCAGTGACCTCAATCTTCAACTCATTCCTCAAATATGATTTCAATGATTTCGATCCTGCTAGGCTGCTAGGTATAGCCTCTAAAACAGTCTCATTAAATATTAGTTAATTATATTTGCTAACATTTTAGAGGTTAGACCAATTGAATATCTTGCAAACCAAATAGCCATTTTCTTAATTTGAACTCCATATAGATCATTTTTAATTTTTTATATTTTTTAATTGTTTTATATTAAAAAAATTTAGAACTTACATACTAAACAAATAAGTTAAACTGAATATGTACATAAAACAATTTAACTCTAGCCCATAGGCCTAAGGTTTTTTTCATTGTGTATTTGATTAAAAATGTGTTAGACCATTTTAATGGCTAGTACCTAAATCTCAATATTTATTCAGTAGGTAACTTGAGCCAAAATGACTACTTGGCTTATAGTTAGCATTGTTCAAATAAAAGGTAATGCATGCACTATATGTGAATTTTTTTTTTTTTTTTTCTCATTTGTTAATAAATTTATACATAATCCACATTTCAAATTAGAATTTTATAAATTTTTCAGAGTTAATCAGAAACTTTAAAAAAAAAATAGACATGATACATTATAAATATGTATGAAATAACTTTATTAATAAACCATTTTTATTGAAAAATTCTATACTTAATCAAATAGTTCTTCTAGCATTTGAAAATTTAATATTTATGAATAAATTTAATATTTTCAAATATTCCAAGCATTTTTCACATTTAAAATTTATGAATAAATTTATGTAATTTAAAAATTTTATAATTTATTAAAACTTTTAACATTACAGAATCAATAATTAAGTTTTATCAAATATGCTTTAAATTTAATCATCAACCTATTTTTTAAACAAAATTTTCTCATTCAAAATTTTGACAAATATTTATTTAGGAAAACTATCCACATGTTAGTGCACCATGTTCACGATCATTATTAAGTTTATGTAACTTAGGCCCTAATCTAAATACACTTGGTATTTTTTAAATTTTGTTTAATGTTTGGCATGACCCATAAAATGGTTATAAATTATAAGTAAAATTTTTTATTATTAACTTAAAATAAGTTGTAAATTTATTTGGTGCAATGTAACTTTTGATAATCTATATAACATTTTTATTATGTAAATATACATAATGTCTTAAAAGTTATTACTAAGACGAAAGATACGAGGCTCTTATATTCATATGTATTTAAGAATTTCGAATAAGTTAAAAAAAAAAAGTGTTACAAATTGTAGTTTAAAAAACCTCTATTTTTTAGCCAAATAAGCTATAAAAATATCAAATAAATTATAATTTTAAATTACAACCAAATAAACTTAGTCACACAATAAAATATAATATAAAAATATAATAAGTATAACATTATTTAATAACACCAACTATAAAATCTGAAAATTAAAAGCAAACCTTATAAAAATTTTGAAATATGAAATCATGGAAATGACAAAACATAAATGCATAAGTAATATTATAACCATATATATCATCCAAAATAAGAAGAAACTTATAATGAAAATTTGTTAATACATATGCACATTTTCTCAATAGCCTTTATCATCCATATCTATGTATTTGATAAATATAAATTTAAACCGTTGAACATCGACCAAAAAGATTGGAGATTTATTTTATAAAATACACTTAGATTAAATAAGCATGCAATAAATTTTTAGAAATTAACATAATTGTTAGTAGGAATGGCAATGGGGCGTGGTGGGCCAGGGATCGCACTCCCCATCCCCGATTCTCGATGGTAAACATTTTCCCGTCTCAGGCCCCAATCCTCAATGGGAAACCTATCACTGTCCCCGTCCCTGCCCCCTAACGGGGATCGAGTTTCCTCGACCCCGAAAATTCCCCAGACCAAAAAAAAAAAAAAAAAAAAACCAAACAGTAGCAGCAACGATTCAACATCCTCAATATCATCAACATCTAATCAAAAAAAACAAAAACAAAAACAAATATCATCAACATCATTAACAACAACACGATCGACCAACATCAACAAAAACATCATTAACATCACAGAGAGGGAGAGAGACCTGAGTAGAGAGAGAGAGAGAGAGAGATCTGCTCAGATCGACTTTAGCATCGCGGCACAAAAAGATCGATTCGGTGCTTTGGCATCGCGACGACTCTGATTCGGTGCTCTCTCTCTCTCTCTCTCTTTGAGAGAGAGAGAGAGATGAGAGACAGTGAGGAAGAGAGAGAGATCAGAGCCTCTGATTCAGAAGTGAGAAAGAGAGAGAGAGAGAGAGAGAGAGAGAGAAGATATGAAATGAAAAAATAAAATGAATGAGAGAGAGAAAGAGAGAGAGAGAAACTAATCAAAAAGTATATATATATATATATATGTACCACTTCGGGGACAAATGGGGTCGGAGCCGGGACACTTATCACTGTCCCCGGCCCAAAATTGATTGGGGATTGATTTTTGAATACCATCCTCGTCCCGTCGGGATATTTTTCAGGAAAAAACCGTTCAAATCGGGGTCGGGAGATCAGGTCCCTGTCAGGTCGGTTTCAATTGACATCCTTAATTGTTAGATGTATAATAGAAATAAGGATGTGGGAGGCTAAGGATTAGAAATTGATCTTTATAAAAAAGCATAAACTTACAATGAAAAAATTTATCAATTGAATTCTTCACAATTGCTCCATCACTAACAATTACAATACTTTATGAATACCAACTCTAATTTGACTTGAATCCAATAAATGCAAGAGAGAAGATTTATGGGAGATGTGAATTGCTTCTCATAATTTGTGATACACAATTTTAAATTTTTAAAATTGATTTAGTCTTCTTTCTTTTTAAAAGTCATAAATTATGAGAAAATTAGATTTTTTTTTTTTTAATAGTTATATGGCACACTTTTGAATTTTGAAATGAGTTAGTATACTTTCCTTTTAAATTTCATAAATCATTAGATAGTTATATTTTTATTGTTGAGAAATTGTTACCCAATAGATTTTTTAAAATTTTTTTTAATAATAAATAAAAATTAATCAAGAAACTTAGTATGTGAGTTTGGAAATAAATAAAAAATATATATATAATTTCAAAAGCTTACTATATTGAATTTTGAAAGGAGCATTATTATAAATTTTGAAAAAAAAATTTCTATATTAGTTGTAGCACAGATAACGTGGCCATTTGAAAGGTTTTTTTTTTTTTTTTTTTTTTTTAATAAATTTTAGATTCTGTTGAATTTTTTATCATGTTTAATGACACGTAATTTTAAATCTTGAAATAAAATATATATATATATTTAAAAATCATAAATTATGAAATAATTAGAGTTTTTTTTTATGATTATAATTAGATTTTAGTGAATTGTTTCCACATTAGTGGCACACAAATTTGAATTTAAAATAATTGAGTATACTTTCCTTTTAAAAGTCGTAATTTATGAAATAATTAGAGTTTAATTATTATGGTTAAATTAGAGTTAACTAATAGACTTTTTTTAAAATAAAAAATAATTAGATTTTAGTGAATTACGTCCATATATAGTAGCACACAAATTTATATTTTGAAATAGTTGAGCATACTTTTCTTTTAAAAATCGTAATTTATGCAATAATTAAAGTTTTATTGTTGTAATTAAATAAGAGTTTAACAAATAGAATGATTTTTATTATTTAAAAATCATAAAATTTAGTTTGAGAGTTTAGAACTCCCACAAGTCTTGTCATTTCCTTATATGTATAGATTCCTAAATTGTTAATTCCGTAGTAAAATGTTTAATCAATTTTATTTATAAACTAATATATTATTTTATAATTTTGAATAAGTTGTGATTATATTGTGAATAATAAGGAAGTTAATGAAAATTATGATTTTAAACCAAATGAAAATTATGATTTTAAACCAAATTAAAATTATAATTTTGGCAATATTAATTTTAGTTTAAAAGTTAAAAAGAGAACCAATTATATTAAAATGGGAGATTTATTAAAAAATCATTTTTCAAGTGTTTGTATCACAATTAATCCATAAGATATTTTTGTATTCTAATAAGTCTTATTATTTGAATATTTACCAAATCCTAATTCTCATATTTAAAATATTTTATAGACATTTCTACCCTTATAAATATTTTTTAAAAGGTTAGCAATTTGGTGATGTGGACATTTATATTTTATAATGTGAATATTCACATTATAAAATATGAATATTCGCATTGACAGTGTGAGTATTCACATTGACATGTTAGCATTCATATTGATGGTATGAACATTCACATTGACGGGTGTGAACATTCACATCACGGAATATTCATACTGTAAATGTAAATATTATTAGGAATATTTTGGTAACTATGTCACTCATAGAACTTATTGGAATATAAGAAAATAATGTGGACTAAATAGAACAAAAGTAGGTGAAGGAGAGGTGTGTATGGTTATATTGTTTTGGCATTCCAATTAATCTCTGGAGTGTCACAACCTTTTGCAGTGTAGCTAGTCTATGGGGATCGGTGGCTCAATTTAAAGAAGACATTAATAATCCTCTCACCTTTCAGCAAGGTAGAGTTCGAGTGCTTATGAGGTGTATGGAGATGATCAATACGACTGTTTATCTAGAGTGCAGAGGCAAGCTTATTCCGGTGAGAGTCTGTGAGGAACTTCCAAGGTGTTTATGTCCTAGCACCAATACTAGCAGGGGTAAGGATTACGTTCAGTTTCAATCCAATGACAGAAAACAGGTGGACCAATTTGTCTGGTAATGATAGGTGTAGAATGAGTACTAAGCAAGCTACTTCAGCAAGGGGGGAGGAAATAGAGGGAGGCTCCGATGGGATAAGTAGGGTATTGAAAACAATGCCAGTCAGATCAGAGGTGTTAGGTAGAGGAAATGATGGTAAGCATGCAGCAATCGTAGTTGAAACACAGGGATGCATGGGGAATGGAAATTTAGGTGCATGCTCCAAGGAGGAAAGTTTAATTCAAGAAGTCAACTCAAAAAAGGCAATGATGAATGATATTCAAAATCTAAATGGGGTTATAGGCACTTCTGGGCTTTTAAAGGATTTGTGTGGACCAGAGGGAGACAGAACCAACATTAACTTGGAAGTCCTTCTCGAGGGAGTGTAGGTTGAGCCTCAGCCCAGTGGATCAAAAATAGAGTGGGTTTGAACTTGGGTGACAGTGTGGCCCAGCCTAGTCTTAGGCCCAATCTGGTCCAACTATACAAAAGAATTTGGGAAAGAGGGTTACTGGCAGCAGTAAAGGCAAAGAAGTAGTAGTTCACAAACCCCACAATACTTGGAAGAAGGCTCCATTTCAAAGAGGGGTAATAGATTAGCAGGTGTTCTTAGCAAATAAAAAGGTGTGGTCAGCAGCCTTGGCTTCCCAAGAGGAGCCATTTTCAGAGCTTCAGCAGCAGCAGTGGCTTCATCTTTATCATCATGCCAGAGTATCTCGAGGATTAGAAGGAGAAATTTGGTAGAAGAGGCAAAGACAACTCTGAAGGTAGGAACAACACTGGGGCTGCAGTATCATGGTCAAGAAGATGAGGTTGTGAGCAAGATAGTGGAGTTAGAAGAGAATGATTTGGAAAGAGTTGCAGGTGCAGAAGGCGCAAACAGAAATTAGCTATTTACCAACAGGGGAAATGGGAGTGACATGCAAGTTTAATTATAAAGATTCTATCTTGGAATGTTAGAGGGTTGAGAAGGCCAGAAAAACGGGGGAAGATCAAACATCTGGTGAAGGATAGGAAGGTAGACGTTTTATTATTGCAAGAAACAAAAAGAAGTACTATGGATGAACACTTTGTGAAAACCATTTGGCCTTATGAAGAGATGGATTTCTTGGGGGTGGATTCAGATGGCAGTGTAGGTGGCCTTTTGTGCATTTGGAGGCCAAATGTCTTTAAGCTCATAGATTGCTATTGCAGCAAGAATTTTATCCTACTATCAGGTTCCACATGTTTTTCTTTTGAGTGTGTCATTGTCAATATCTATGCTCCAAATGAGGTTTTGAGAATGAGACAGTTATGGAAGGCTCTGGTAAGTATATACCCTCATTATTTAAATCTATGGTGTATGGGTGGGGATTTTAATGAAATTAGGTTCATGAGTGAGAGGATAGGGTGCTCAAGAAAAGAGAGAGGGATAAAGGACTTTAATGAGCTTATTGACAGATTGGAATTATCTAATCTGCCTATGCTAGGTAGATAGTTTACTTAGTGTAATGCATTAGATGGAGAAATATGGAATAGGATAGATAGATTTTTGTTGGATTCAAGGTGGTTAGAAAAGTTTTCTCTCAAGCAACGGGGTCTACCTAGAACCATATCAGATCATTGCCTAATTCTGTTGGAAGAGGATAAAAGGGATTGGGGTCCTGAACCTTTCAAGTTCTTAAATCTTTAGCTGTCACACCCTACCTTTATGTCTGAAGTTCAACAGATTTGGGAGACCAGTCAAGTGTCAAGATTGGCAGAGTATAGACTATTGAGAAAACTGAGAGTCCTAAGATCTCACTTAAAGGTGTGGAATAAGGAGGTGTTTGGTAATATTGACTCTCTTTTAAAGATAGCAGAAGAGGAATTGCATGAATGGGATTTGAAGGCAGAACTTAGGCCTCTGACTAATGTGGAGCTTAGAAGCAGAAGAGAAGTTAGAAGTTTGGTGTGGAAACTAAGTAGAAATAAGGATAGGTTGTGGCATCAAAAGTCCAGAATATTATGGGCTCGAAATGGTGATAAAAACACTAGGTTTTTCCACATCATGGCCAGTAGGAGACAGAGAAAGAATATGTTAGATACAGTCATTGTGGATGGGGTAAGCCTTGAGGACCCTGTTCAGATTAAACAAGTTGTGGTCAGGCACTTTAGGCAATAGTTCTCAGAGGATTAGGTTGTTAGGAAAAAGATCTCAGGTTCCTTTGATGTTATTAGCTCTGAGGATGCAGCTAATTTGGAAGCAATGTTCTCTGAAGATGAGATTTGGGCAGCTATTAAATATTGTGATGGGAACAAGGCCCCTAGACCAGATGGCTTCAATCTTGCATGCATACAGAGGTGTTGGCCTGTAATGAAAAGTGAAATAATTCAAATGATTTAGGAATTCCATACAAATGCTAAATTATCAAGTGGGGTAAATAACTCTTTCATTGTCCTTATACCTAAGAAGGATAATCTAGCAGGTTTGGGTGACTATAGGCCAATTGGCTTGGTTAGTTCTATTTACAAGATCTTGGCCAAGGTTCTATCCAGAAAAATGAAGCAGGTGCTTCCAGCTGTGATCAGTGAGGTGCAGTCAGCTTTTGTAAGTGGTAGGCATATTCTAGATGGTGTATTGATAGCTAATGAAGTTGTAGATAGGTGGCATAGAGCTAAAAAGAAAGGTATTATCCTGAAGTTGGATTTTGAGAAAGCCTATGACTCCTTAAACTTTGAGTTTTTGTTGTCAATGTTGGGTAATTTTGGTTTTGGTGCAAGATGGATTAGGTGGATGAAAACTTGCATTACAACAGCTAAGGTGTCTATATTGGTCAATGGTGCACCCACTAAGGAGTTTCAACCCTAGAAGGGGTTAAGGCAAGAGGACCGTTTATCTCATTTTCTGTTCATTGTTGCAGCTGAAGGTCTTAATCTTTTATTAAAAAGGGCAATAGAGAAGGGCTTGATCAAAGGTGCTACAATAGGCTCTAACTAGTTGGGAATTTCATATCTCCATTTGCAGACGACACTATCATTTTTTGTGAAGGTGGTAAGGAGGAAGTTTTGAATATAAAGAGGGTGTTAAGGTGCTTTGAGGTGATATCTGGATTAAAGATTAATTATCACGAAAGTGTTGTTTGTGGGGTGGGCTACCAAGAAGACCAATTTAAGGACTTTGCTAAGATTCTGAACTGTTTGTCAAAGAAGCCGCCATTTAATTTTTTAGGCTTGCCTTTAGGGTCCAATCCCAGAAGGAAGAGCACTTGGTCCCTAGTTGTGGCCAAATTTCAGAAGAAACTCTCATCTTGGAAGATAAAGTTGTTATCTTTTAGCTGGAAGACTGACTCTGATTAAATCAGCCCTATCCAATTTGCCAATCTATTTTCTTTCTATCTTCAAAATGCTTAAGGGGGTTGTCAAGACTATTTCTAAACTTCAGGCCAATTTTTTATGGGGAGGGACTGCAATCAATAGGAAAGTGCACCTAGTTAAATGGAAAAGAGGTCACCAAAAGCAAGAGTCAATGAGGATTGGGAGTGAGGGACTTAAGTGAGGTTAATGAGTGCTTACTACTAAAGTGGTGGTGGAGGTATGGTAGGGATGACAAGGCTTTGTGGAAATCTGTGGTGTGCTCTAGGTATGGCAGAATTGGAGGGGATGGAGTCCCTCAGTTAATCAACCAGGTGGGACTTCAATAGTGTGGGAGGATATCTCGCAGCTTTCTGTGGTCAACCAGCAGCTAGGTGAGTTTTTTGGTGATCAGGTCAAAATCATAATTGGTAATGAGAGGAGAATACAGTTCTGGTATGATGCATGGCTAGGTAACAAAGTTTTGAAAGCTGAATTTCCCAGACTATTTAGTTTATCAACAGAGAAGAAGGAGTCTTTGCAGTGCAAGGAAGAGTATCTCAGGAGGGTGGCAGCTTTAATTTAGAAGGAATCTATTAGCTTGAGAAGATGAGGAGGTGCAAAGGCTGTTAGGAATGTTGGATTTATCCCCTCCTCTCAGATTTGGTATTGAGGATTCTTGCTCCTGGTCAGCAGAGAGTTCAAGGCAATTCACATTAGCGTTTGTGTGGAGGTGGAGGGTCGCAGCTAGGGTTCTTGGTTTGGCAGTCCCAACAAGGGTGTGGGTAAGTTTAGCTTCTCCAAAAATGCAGTTTTTTTGTTGGTTGGCTTGGCGTGGCAGGGTTAAAACCTCTTCCTTCCTACAAAGAATTAGGGCTCTTGACATGAATGCTAATAATCTGTGTATTTTCTGTCACTCTAAGGTGGAATCTGTTGATAATGTATTTATGCTTTGTCCTCTGGTGTGGCAATGCTGGTCTAACATAGTTAATTAGTGGGATTAGGTTTGGGCCATACCAGGATCAGTAGCAGATATGTTGCACTGGTGGGCTGGAGGCAAGTTCAAGGCTTGGATACTCAAAGTATGACAGATAGTCCCTTCTATTGTTTTATGGTCTGTTTGGAAATTGAAGAATGAATGCTTGTTTAAGGGTGTTCATTCTAATATTCAAGAACTGTGTGAAAAAATTAAGGTGCAGATAGCCTTATGGATCAAATGGCATTTGGAGGTGGATTATTCAGTTCATGACAGTGTGTCCAATCTTCACCAGATTAGGCTAGCTCTTTGAGGTTCCACATGTGCAGAGTTTGTTTGAGTTCGTGTGTCTTTGGTTTGTAGTTTTTGCCTCTTGTTGGTATCTTACCAACTTCTGTGGCTTTTGTTAGCATCTGTTATGGCTCTCTCTTGGTGTCCAATTTGATGGGATCAAGTAGTAGTCCTGTGATGCTTGCTCTTTCTTTTCCTTTTTATTGGTGTACCCTCATACTTTGCATACTCCGTTACATTAGTAATATTTTTTTACTGATAAAAAAAAAAAAGTAGGTGAAAAAGAATTTATAAAAAAATGTCCCTATTAAAATATCAAAAATTCTTTATTTTTAAAAAATTTATATTTTTATATATTTTTTCATAAATAATTAAAAATTTATTTAATAAAAAAATTTTAAAAAATATTAAAAAAACCGATTTCCTAAGCTTACCGTTCTACCCATTTGACTCTACTCTTGTTTCGCAGTTGGATGAGAATCGCAGTACCAAATTTCCCAATTTCGTTGGAATAATCACCATACGCATGCAATTCTTCCGTCTCCTTACACTCGAATCCACTTTTTTCCGATTCCGATCAATGTATTTTTCACCCAATTCGATTTAGGGTTTTTCAACCACTCAAATTCCATCCCCAATTATCGAATCATTAGGTTTTAGAGGTTTCGCGGTTGTCTTGATCAGAATCGGAGTTAGTGTTGTGGTTTTGTTTGAATTTCTGTTACGATCGGTGACATGAAGATCGAAGAGTTGGACGAGGTTGAATCTGATGAAAGGAGTTACAATCACAGTGACGACCATGTTTCTGGAAGAATGATTGTTCGGGTCGATGCAAAGAGAGCGCTAGTCGGAGCTGGGGCTCGGATCCTGTTCTACCCGACCCTTCTGTACAATGTTTTCCGGAACAAGATTCAAGCTGAGTTCAGATGGTGGGACCAAATTGATCAGGTTTTGGTTCTAAGTCCCTTCATATATATATGTATGTATATTTGTGTATGTTGTTGTATCTGTTTTTTGTGTTTTCTTTGGTCTTGTGTTTATATCACTGTGATTGTTGCTGTATGTTTTAATTTCTGGAGTTGTTTTTGTTTGATCTGTTTGGTTGCGGGGAAAATGGAGGACTACAAAGAAAAAGAAGGATTTTTTGTGTTGTTTTAATGGGTGGTAGTTTAGTAGCTTTTTGGAATTGTTCTTCTTGATCCATTTGGTTGTTGAGAAAATAGAATTCCTATGTATTTCAGTTACTAGAGAAAATAAAGACCTTGTATGACTGTCACTGTATGTAATAGTTTCTGGAGTTGTTTTTCTTTGATCTGTTTGGTTGCTGGAAAAAAAAAAAAACAAAACAAAAAAATTGAAAAATGAAGTAGTTCAGTGGAGCTTTAAAATTGTTCTTCATGATCCATTTGGTTGTCGAGAAAATAGAATTCCTTTGCATTTAAGTTACTGGAGAAAATGTAGGAAAAAGATGGGATAATGGGGCCTGTTATTCTTAGAATTCTGATTATCTGAATTGGAGAAAATGGAGAGATTCGTGAAACTTTGACCAATGCGACTACTTTACATTTCATTTTCTTGGTGTTCTTGGTGCACAGATGGAATGTGATCTTAAATTAAAGGGATCATGATTTATTGATTTGAGTTTTTATTTCTATTTTGATTTTTAAACAGTATCTTCTGCTGGGGGCGGTTCCATTCCCTAAGGATGTTCTGCAGTTGAAGCAGCTTGGTGTTGGCGCTGTCATCACTCTTAATGAGCCTTATGAAACGTTGGTTCCAACATCATTGTACCATGTGAGTGATTTTCCTGCACATCAATATGCTTAATTTTTGTGATTATTTGTTGTTCGATAGTAACATTTGCAGGGATGCATTTGCATTTTGGACTTTCATATGTGAATATTTGGATTTAACACTTCAGGGCTGAAAGTTATTATGCTAAATCTAATTGCAAATGTAAATGATATATGACCATTGCACTTCTTCGTGTATCTGAGATAGGATCTTAACTTTTACCTAGTTATTGGATGTGCTATTTTTTCTGATCATTATTTACTGCTTCCAAAAAATGACATGTGCTTCTCTGATTTAACTTCTCCAGGGAGTTGCTCGAGATATCTACAGTAAAATCTAAGATCATCGCCCTATAGGTAGGGTGGTAAGAGTTCCCCCTCTTCGTTAGGATTTGATTGGGGAGGGCACAGACATGACTGGTTGGTTTCTTTTGTGGAAGTGGTCTAGTCAATTGTAAGAAATCATAAAATAATAAGAAAATATAGGGAAGGTTTGTCAAAATGAATTTGGCTTGCCAATGTCTGATCTCCGTTAAGTGTGAGGAACAAATATCTCATACAAGTAGTCGAATGCTGTTGTAGTAAATTTGCATAGGAGGGCTTTTTTCTTTTTTCTTTTTTTTCCTTTTCAAATAATATTTTTTGCAGGAAATATTATAAGCCTTTTTTTTATTCCCTTTTTTAGATTCACCTCATCATTGTGTTTATTATTTATTATTGTTTTAGGCTCATGGGATAGACCATCTTGTCATTCCTACCAGAGATTACCTCTTTGCTCCTTCAACTGTGGATATTAATCGGGCTGTGGATTTCATTCACAGTAAGTGAAGCTTGTTTAAACACATCTCTCTGCTTGTGCTGTGTTCATAGTATCTCTCGCTTTCTGATGTATAATTTCTTCATTTTTTGATGCAGAGAATGCATCGTGTGGTAGGACTACCTATGTCCACTGTAAAGCTGGCCGAGGAAGGAGCACAACTATTGTGCTTTGCTATCTGGTAATGTTCTTTTCCCTGCAAATTTATTAATTTGTTGCCTGAATATGTCCCTGTTAGTTATTTTTTGGATTACAATGAGCATATTAGGTTGCTCTAGGTGTTTTAGTTTCTGTTAGATCGTCTGGAACTTGTGGAAATGAGTTAATGAGTTCAAGTTGTGCAGGTGGTGTATAAGCACATGCCCCCTGCTGCTGCCCTGGAATTTGTGCGTTCTAAAAGACCTCGAGTGCTTTTGGCTCGCTCGCAGTGGAAGGTAAGTAATAAGGCCGTCTTTTTATTTAAATGTAAATACAAGGTAAATTATAAGAAAGAAAATATATAACAGGTCTGTAATGTGGAACTCTTTCCCCACTGGGTGGAAGTGATCAAGAAATGGTGGAGTGTACACGTGAAGTTTTTCTTGATTTTTTTGAACTGTCTGCATTTTGGGGCTGAAATGCATATATTTCATTGTCAGCAACTTTAGGAACAAGATAATCTATAATTGAATAAGAATGGTGTACAACTTCTAGTATAAGCCTTTGAATGTATAGGCTTTAATGAAGTATTTTCTTGTATTTTCCCCTTGAAATTTGTACATAATTATATATATATATATGCACAGATTTATTTTTGGGGTAAGATTTTCCCTATAACTTTTGTAAAGATTCCCCTGTTCTTTGGATCAAGATGAGGTTCTGAGACTCTGACCTTAAGGGTACTTACCATCTAACTAGTCTTATAAAACAAGTTTTGTGCTAGTTACAACCATATCAGCGATGGATCATGTTGGATTGAGTTCCACCATCTCTCCTTAGATCAATTGGTATTTGAGAGGGCTTTACTTGTGTCTTTTATGTCGTTCGACATCGCGACAATAGACCTGTTTTTAGGGAGGTTTTAGAGTGTCATTGCATCATACCAAGCAATCCCTTCTTTGTAATAACTCTCTTGTGAATCAAACCCATGGCAACACTTTGATACCACTCGCATCATACCAATCAATCCCTTATAACAATTCTCCTGCGACTCAAACCCATGGCAACACTTTGATACCACTTGTCAGACCAAGTTCTACCATCTCTCTTAAAACCAATTAGTATTAAGGAGGGTTGCACTTTTGTCTTCTATGACATTTGACATACTGCCCGCTAGCCTGTTGTTAGAGTAGTCGAATGAAATGGCATTGTCTACCAACAGATCATTTGACTTTTCAGTTTTGTTCATTGCTTGACATCAACTGCTTTTGATAAACAGGCGGTCCAAGAATACAAGCAGCAACGATTAGCATCTACCACACACTCTCCCTCCAGGGATGCAGTTTTGATTACAGAAGCAGATTTGGAAGGGTACCATAGCTCTTGTGACGATGATGGCAACAAGGAGCTGAAAATTGTTCCCATAGCAGCAAGGGCTAGGCCCGTGATTGAAAGGCTGTCGTGTCTTTTTGCATATTTGAAAGTTTCTGGGGGCTGTGGACCTGTTCTTAGGCAGCTGACTGCGGCATGAGCTTGCTAAGGGCTGCTGTGGAAATAAATAATACAGGAGAGTAATATTCCAGTGCTTTGTGCTTAAGATAGAGAAGAATACTGAATAATGGATTGGGAAGAATTTGAATAGCTGTTCTTTCTGTGTGTAGTGTGAGAGCAGTACAACCTGCAGTTGTACCTGTACATAATTCTTGCACGAGTTTCTGTAATTTGCAGTTAAGTTTCTTATTTGAGTTAGTATGGGGTCTTTTTGATAATGATTTTGTTTTCTGTGGTGTTTTTGTTTTTGATTTTTAGAAACTAGAAATGAAAACTTGTTTGATATATTTGTTTTCATTTTCAAAAAATTGAAAATTGATTTCAGAATTTTCAAAACTTTCACAAAAATTGATAGTTTAATGGTAAGCTTCGAAGAGGTTGAGATTTTCTTTGTTTTCCGTATGTAAATTAAGATATGTTTAATGGAACTTCTTATAAGTTAAAAATTGATGGTCAAAATATAACAGTCAGAAGTACCCTTTAAACTTTTAGATAAATCAACTTTTTTTTTATTTATTTAAATTATTTCTAAAAATAAAATAAAAAACTAATCCCTTGATTAACAGACGAAATGAAAGTATCAACTCCAAAAGACAAAGGGAGGCGCAAAGGACAACCAGCTTATCACCCTTCTTCTTCACTCATGGGGACATACATGTTTAGACCTCTTGAACACTCTCATACCCTTCAAACCATTAGTCTCAAGATTTTTATTTTATTTTACAGAAGTGGGTTAGTCATATGTCAAATTGTCTGAAAATCACAAGATCTAATATGAATCCTTGATTTTGGATCGATAAATGAGTCGATATGCTTCAGTAGTACTGAAAATGGATTGAATCGCATCGAAAATTCTGATAAGTTGAAACAAGCCAAGAAAAGTCCTAGGCTTTATTCTGAAAAGCTTCCTACATATGGGGAACGGTTAGGCAATGCTATGTCACTAAAATATTGAGTTCAAATACTGAATTTTGAGCTAAAAGTAAGCTTTCTTCATTTTATTGAGTTCTTGGGCTACTAATTGGCTCTTCTCTGTCCTTGAATTTAAGTGTTTAGCCCTTGAGGTGCTTGACAATTGCTGTAGAAGCTGTGCCCATGATATTTTTGGGCTATTTGATATTGAAGAGTGTTCAAAATAATGTGAGTTTAAGTTTTTAAGCCATATAAGTCAAGCCAATCTAGCTGCATTAGGCTTTGTATATAAGCTATGGCTATCTGAAAGGTTAATTATTGAGGGAATTACAGCCCAGTGGGCTTTTGAAAAAATATTCACAAACATATGAAAAATTTTAAAATTTTAATTATTAATATTTATAAAATTTACCACTGAAGTGTAATTTTATTTTATTTTATTTTATTTTATTTTTATTTTTATTTTTTTTTCACACTAGATTGCTATTTCCCCTTCATTATTCTTAAAATCTGAAAAAAGGGAAAGATGTCCAAATGGGTCTTTTGGACCAAATTACCAAGTTACTTTAAGGTCTTGGGTAGGGAGCTTCTATTTACACACACAATATACACTTTCTACACATCCCCCCTCACTACACTTTTTACACACCCCCCTTCATTAAGTGTGTGTATAAAGGAGGTTTAGTGTGTGTAAATAGAAGCTCCCTCTTGGGTAATTCTATTTCCACATCACAATTCCCACAATACACATCATTTACTCAGTATACATCACACACAAATTAAATATATTAATTTAATCTCAATACACAATCCTAATTTTCATATAATACCATATTACCCTTATTTCCTCCAACAAACCCTAACCATAACCCTTGCCATCGTCCACTGCCGGCCGCCGATAGCCAACAACCACTCTTCTCCCTTCCTCGTCTCAATACTCTCACCCCTCGTGTCCCTTACCCAACCCCAAGTCTGCAATTCAAGGGTCAGAATGTTTTGATTGGCGAAAATGGTATCAAATTGCAGACTTGGGTTGTGCCAAATGGATGGTGAAGGACGGCACGGCGGAGTTGCGGCAGCACAATTTTTCGGTACACCGGTGTTTATGGCGCCGGAGGTGGTGCGTGGTGAAAAACAGGGGTTTTCAGCTGATGTGTGGGCTCTTGGGTGTACTATAATTGAGATGGCCACTGGGTTTCATCCATGGCTGAAGGTTAACGACCCTGTGTTGACTCTGTACACAATTGGGTTTTCCGAAGAAGTGCCAGAGCTTCCTACCTGGTTTTCCGAGAAAGCTAAAGATTTTCTGGGAAAATGTTTGAGAAGAGATTCCAAAGAGAGATGGACAGGTAAAGAGCTTCTTCATCACCCATTTCTTGATGATCTGGAATCGAATTCTCTTAAAGTAGATGAAGAATTTACTCGGAATTCTCCAATGACTATGTTAGATCAAGGTGTTTGAGATTTAGTGGAGGTATCGGAAGCTCACCGGAATCTGACCCACATCGGTTCATCTTAAAATTTTCCAGCAGAGAGAATTCGAAATTTGATTGGAGGTAGTTCAAATTTGCCCAATTGGAGTTGGGAAGAAGATTGGATCACTGTTAGAAGCAAGGAGGACATTGAAGAAACTGTGATGATTTGAGAGCAAGACTTCAATGTCGAACCAAACGAGAGACAATTAATTGATGGTGGGTGAGATGGTAATTTTGTTAAAGGATAAAATTGTGATTCTGAAAAAGTTCATTAAGTGTTTGGAATAGAATTTCCCTAAGGTCTTACGCTTATTTAATTATTGTGCTCAATTTTTTTAACGTTTATAATTGACTCAATTTCATGTTTTATTGACTTTAATATTGTGTTTAGTTGGGGGATTTAAGAAGAGATTTGAAAATGAAAATAGAAAAAGTAGGTGAAATATGAATAAAATATACTTCTATTTCACTTATGCTGTGTTTGGTTGGGGGATTTGGAGAGAGATTTGGAAAGGGAAAGGGAAAGGGAAAGGGAAAAGGTGTGTAAAACTAGGTGAAATGTATGTATATTTTATTCACATTTCACCTAACTTTTCCCTTTCCTTTTCCAGATCACTCCTCAAACCCTCCAACCAAACACAGCGTTAGTTTCACACATATTTTTTTATTTTTCTTTTCAAATCTCTTTCCCAAACTCCCAATCAAACACAGTATAAATGAATGAAGTATTGAATGCCTCTTTTAAGTCTAATTCTAATTTATCAAAGTATCAACTTACATGGAGTTTGGACTTTTTTAGATGCTTGACTCATCTGAATAAGATCTCAAGAGGTATGAAAAGTTGATTGGGCTCAGGCCCATGAATCGAAAAGAAATTTAATTTTGTATATTGCATGACTAAAAAATGGTGGACATGTGTAATGAAAATTCCGTGAATTATAATTATATCCCATGAAAGATTCTCTCAAGAGCATATATATTTGATGGTATTGTTACATGGGGTCTTTTTTTCATTTTTATTGATTTAAATAGTAAAATTTATTATATTTATATTAGTATTGAAAACCACATAAAAACATAAAAAGTTTTGTAATTAGTAAAAAAAGTACATGATATTATGACGAAATATCTTTTCTGGAGCTAATAATTTTTCATTGTGTGAAGTCAAAATAGTTTGAACCAAAGGCAAAGAAAATTAATTTCACAATATATGATACGACTAATCAAGCAGACAATAACCACCAAACCCACCTAACTACTCAGCAACTTAGGGCTTGGCTCAAATAATTAATTTATTAATTTATTTTAACACAGAAGAAGAATTAAAAAGAATCCAACCAATAGTTTGGTGCCTCGTGCTGTGGGGCCAATGAGAAGCAGACCATAGGTCAATTGTGAATGATATTGGGCAATTAGACTTTGCACTCCTATATGCGGAGGGCAATGAGTTGATTGTCATAACATGACTAAGTGCAATGAGTTGTTTGTTTCGATTTTATATGTGGAGAGAGTTAATTATTATGATTTTATGTGTAAGGTTGAAAGTGGAATTTGACTAAAAATGTAAGGAATTGATTGTCACGATTTCATGTACAGAGATCAAAGTGAGATTTGATGCAAAGTGCATGGTATAAAATGTTATTTATCTATGATATTGATACATAAAATTCATATAAAAAACACTACAAGAATAATTTGACAGAAGCATTATTGTAAATGTAAGTTATATTTGTAAATGTTTTGTTTTAAAGTGAAAAGTCACTATTAAGTCATATAATTATGTATGAAAAATGAATAATGCTATACGTATTAATTAATATACTAACTAATATACTAATAGATGATGTGGCATAATTTTAGAAGTTTTGGATATTTGTAATTTGTGTAATAGGTGGGGTCAGTAACAATGACATAACACTAGTTGATACATTAGTACGTATATTAATTAGTGCATGTATGTAGCACCACCGATGAAAAATCTATATGATTTTCTATTTATCTATCATTATTCATATAAATGCTTATTCGAATTCCCACAACCCTAGGCATGTATTTTTGATGAACAAAAAGAAATTTTTATTGATGAAGAAGATATATAAACTCTAGGCATATGTGCCCCTAGAAATTGAAAAATGCAGTGTACCATGAAGAGTAACATAGATTTGTATATGAAAGATAAGAAAGCAGCTGAGTGATCCCTTTAGTTGTAGAATCCAAATTTATAAATAAATAAATAAATAGATAATTTAAAAAGGGGGTATATGTCATGTTGTGATATTCCCCATTGCACTAACACAATTCCTACTGCAACTTCTTTAAGGGACCGAATCTGCACACAGAGAAGAGCTCTCTCTATCTCTCTAAAATCTTCCACAAAGTGAAAGAATTGAATATCAACATTTTAGGTTGAAACAAAACATATAATTTCTTTTCTCATATTGCATGTGGAAAAACACTTCCCCTTCCCACCCTAATTACACTCTCTAATGTCACACCAACCATGCCCCTCTCATTTTAAATACATATATATATATATATTCTGAAAAATATTCAAAATTTAAATCAACTAATTTTAAATACAACAATATTATAAATTCAGATATATGTAAGTCCAATCATTCAAAAGTAGTTTATGATCCCAGAAAACATTAATCAGGAAGTGTCTATAATATTAAATTAATGATGTATATTTAAAAAAGTTGTTCTAAGCCCATAGTTTGAATAAATCTTAACCTTTCATAAAAAATTCTGAGTGATTTTTTGTTTACTTTTTTGAATTTGTAGAACTGTTAGGGAAAAATAAATAAATTCTCACCAAAAAATATGAGCTCATGTTTTAATGGAGCCAATGACCAATAAAATATGCATACACAAAATAAATACAAAATATTTAACGTGGTTCGGCTCAAATACCTACATTTACGGGAGAAAGATAAATCCACTATATAAGAAATAGAGAATACATGTGATATGGTCAAAAAATACACAAAATTCACACTCCTACCTGAAGCCCATGTTAAGATAGTTGAATCCTTACTCACCCAATATATTATAATATTTTTTTCTCTCATCCTATACATCTCTATTCCTCTCCTCTCATACCCTTTCCCCTCTCTCTCTCTCTCTCTCTCTCTCTCACACTCTCTCTCTAAATCTCAACTCAACCCCATACATCTATATTTATACATAATACAAAATAGTTGAGGAGATATACAAAGTTAATACACTCTTTGGAGTTCCTTATGATGCCAACTAAATATCCACCATGCAATGCCTTTCCATTGCTCGATACAATTTGCCACAAACCTTTCACATGAGTATGGGATCCACACAGATCATATGTGTGTGAGTCCCGTACTCATGTAAAAAATTTAATAGAAAATTTTATAATTTATTTAGAATTCCTAATATAGCTCTTTTCATCCTGCACAAAGCAGCCCACGGCTTCCCAAGCACAAGGCACCAATTGTAGCTTCCAATAAGTCATGCATGTACCAAATTAATGCATCATATCTACCATATTAAATATGTAGCACCAACACCAAAAATAATTAATTAATATTCTGTAAATATTTCCGGATAAAATTCTAAAACATTATTCTTGATTTTCAAACACGATTTCTTGTAAATTAATTGAGGATCAAAATTCCAATATAGAACCCACATCATATTAAGTTTAAATTTATCCTATTAATTTAAAATTCAGACACTTCTTAAAAATATTTGTGCTAGATTCTATCATTTGCGTATCACTCATTGTATTTTCCTTTTCTTTTTGTTTACTTTTACATAATATCTAACCCGACGCATCATTGCACCTCACAGCTTGGATTCTCCATCAACTTATGAAATGACCCAAATGCCCCTTAAATTGTTCTTACACCCACTATTGCCATTTTTAAATAATATTAAAAAGTTGACTTAAATCAAAGGGTGCTTTTCATTACATTATCAATCAACTATATATATGTGTCCCCATCTAATTGTTTCTTGCTTCATTGGTCTTTTTTTTAAACCACAACTATCAGTTAGGAAAATGAAATGGGTGAACTTGTAGAACACATATAAAGAACAAGACAAAGTGAAAACAATAAGGACAAATGACATGCAATGCAATATTGATAGAAATCATTTGGACAACAACGATAGAAATTCATAACATCTAATTATGATCGGTAAGATATGAAAATAAAATGAAGAATAAATGTATAAAATTATAAATTATATGCACAGAGAAAACTATAAGATTTACGTAATTCAATTCAAAATTAAAATTATGTTAACGATTCAACTACATGATCTGATACAAAGATAACTGCTCTATGTCAACTACATAGAATTAGGAAAAGTCGTCACAAATCAAAAATATAAACTAAAAAACAAAAAAATACCCTTACTCTAAATATGGGTCGGAGCCCAAAACCACCCACTTTTGCCTGACTGGTTAGTATTAAAAACTAATTAGAATCCACACTATCTCAACATGTGACACTAAGCTTGAATCTAAACTACATGCCTTTTTTTTTTTTTTTTTTTTGACTATTTTGTTTAGATCACCCATATTTTCAAGCTCTCTAGAAAAATAGTTCCAATGACCTAGGAGGTGTTGGTCATTTCATGGATTAAAGCTTATTCTTGTCCTCTCATTCTTTGTTCTGTCTTTATTCCCTTCAGAAACTACGATGAAGCTGCCCTCGCCAACATGTTGGGATTTTTAGATTTATTTCATGCATATTCCACTCTCTCCTCCCCCTCCCCCCCCCCCCCCCCCTTCCAAAACCAAAAAAAAAAAAAAAAAAGATGCCATGCACGTTACCTCTCTCTTTCCTGTGTAAAAAGTCATGATTTTAAATAATACAATTGATTTCAATAATATAGTCATATATGGACTGGTAAGAGACGTTAAACCTTTTTTTTTTTTTTCCTTTTTTTTTTATTGATATTTTGTTTATGTTTGCTTGAACATTTTTAATCTTCATCAATAAAACTTCCTTTTGCTAATAAAAAAATAATAGTATTAGAAGATATATCAAAATGGATATCGATAATCACTACAATAGATAAGATTTAAAGGACCAAACACTTTTGTTCCTAAAAGTAAAAATTTTGTTATAAAAAATATTTAGAGGCCAATTTTTGTCATCACAAGTATATTCATCAATTCCACCGTCCACTTGTAGGAGTTCCAATTAAAATCAAGGCAAAACTCTATATATATTAGCCCCAAGAAATTATTTGTACCTAGAGAGTTTTGAATCCAAGACCTTAAAAGAGCACACCTCCAAGTCCTAAGGCTTAACTACTAAGCCGACCCCTTATCGTCGTCCCGCAAAGTTAACAAAAAATAATAAATAAATAAAAAAGAGGGTAAATTACATTGGCGTCTCCTAAGGTTTCTATTTAATATAGATTCTCCCTCACGTTTGAAAAATTGCATTTCCCTTTCTGATGTTTGTAATTTTATTACGAATTGCTCCTTGAATTGTTGATGTCATACCCTAAATTTTTTTGAATGGCAATCTTGTCATCTTTCCTACCATTTCTTCCTCCTATCATCATGATTACATTCTACAACTTTCTATCATTAAATTCTACTTGAACATATTTTTATTGAATAATGATAAATAAAAATAAATTTTATATAAAATTTTCAAATACAATAATATAACTTTTTTTTTTTTTTTTTTGATCAGCAAAAAAGAAAATTTATTGATGTAAGAATTAGTACAAGGTACAAAATAAATTACACCAATAAAGAAAAGAGGAATGCAGAAGCATCACAATGAGCTAGATGATCCCAACTAGGTTGGCACCAAAAAGCCCATCCTATCATTTGCTAGCACTCCCAAGTTGGTGAGGAACCAACGAGAAAACCAAAAAACCAGACCTATCATTTGCAAGACCCACAACCATTTCTGCACTCAACCTCCAAATCTCATACAGACCTTCACTGAGGCTAAGGAAAGACTAATGCAAGAAGATCACAGCAAACCCTTCCATCCTCACAGCAGTAGAAGAGCTAATGAAATGTCATTTTATTGCCATTTAACCCAACCATCCATCCAAGATAGGAGCTCCCCACCTGCTTGAAACACCTTAACAAATTAGACTTCCCCAACACCAAGACTGCCCCAACATCAAAAAACCATCCAAAAAAGAGTCTCCTAAAATCTGCACAGCAAAACAGACCAGCAACCAACCAAACAAGAGCCAACCAGCAAAGAGAATTAAAACTTTGAACAACAACACTGAGCCCAACAAACAACACAGATGCACAGCAGCACAGATTACCCATCCCAAATTCAACACAGCAGCAGCAACCCAAATTCCACCAATGCATAGCAACAACCCCAATTACAGGACTACTACCTATTACACTAAATCAAATTACTACTGCATGACCACTACACACAGCTACAACAATTCAAAGTCCACCAAGAAATCAGAATAACAACATTACAAATATAACATAAAATGGAAGTTGCTGCATTTCCAGATCAAAACAAGGCAGATCATACACATAAGCAGGTCATTACATCAAGACAGATATAAACCATCTTGAAACCCAGCCCAAACCTGAAACAAAACACCCAAACCTCTATGTGACTCAGATTGACTGCCATTCCCCAACCAACTAACAGCACTGAGTGCAGCAAACACCAGAATAACCTCAGATTGAGCTCACATCAACAAAACCTGAAAAAAACAGATATAACAAAAAATAGAGCAAGACAGATCTGCTGCATAACCAGTGAGCCCAACAGCTTCACAAAGAGTACATAGAAGATTCAAAAAAAGATAAGCCCAGACAACAGATAAGCCCCTAGCTAGCCATTCCTAATGCAGTGTTGAACCTGAGGTAAATTGAAGACTACATCATTGATAGAGAACTCCAATTTAGCCGGGGAGGATTTGGCCCACAAAGCAATACGAGTTTTGACCACCTCGCATAGTTCCTCAAGATTTGGCTGGGCACCATTAAAAACACAATCATTTCTATGCTTCCATATGGACCACAAAACAGCCAATGGCACAACCTTCCACAACAGCTTCTCAGTCTTTTTCATTTTGCAGAACGACCACCATTGCAACAGCCCTTCCACTGATTTTGGCATAGCCCACTGAAAACCCCACCATTTCATAATATTAGACCATACCAGCCAAACAAATGGGCAGGAGAGTAAGATATGGTTTACATATTCCTCCTCATTTAGGCAAAAAATGCAACCCACATTGGCTGATGCAGCTAGAATCCCGATTCTCTGAAAGAAGCTAGAGGTTTTCACCTTTCCTTGCCAAGCCAACCACCCGAAAAATTTGACTTTAGGAGGGGCACAATTATTCCAAACTGCCACTGCCATACTCCTACTAGGGCCCAAGGAGTTTTCATAGATTTTATACATTGAGGCAACATAAAACAAACCAGATGAGTCAGCCTTCCACTTCCAAGCATCTTGTTTGGTGACCCTCAAAGCTGGAGCATTCATAAGAAGAGAGTGAAGTCTCCTAACCTCCTCCTCTTCCCAGACCAAAAGAGCTCTCCTAAATTCCAGATTCCAAATCTGAGACCCTCCACTCCTGATATAGAAGTTAGACACTACTCCTCTTTTATCTTTGGACAGCGAAAAGAGTCTGGGAAACTCCTCCTTAAAGCTTTGCTCCCCAGCCCATTTATCTAGCCAGAAAAAAGCTCTCCTGCCATTCCCCAACTCAATGACTGAGTTTGTCAGGTACATATTATGAAGCATAGGAGTTGAAGTAATTGCACCAATAATATCAGACCAAATTTTTGAGAACCTGCTGTTTCCTTCCAAACATGGCAGCCATCTACCACCCCCCAAATTATACTTAGTACATAGAACATCCTTCCACAAAGTGTGATGCTCTGACCCAAACCTCCACCACCATTTCAGTAATAAACACTTGTTCATAATTATGATATTTCTGATCCCCAAACCTCCCAAATGTTTACTCTTGGTAACGGTATCCCATCTAACCATGTGGACTTTCCTTCTGAGGTCAGATCCCCCCCCACAGAAAGTTTGCTTGAATCTTCTCAATTGCTTTAGACACCCCCACAGGTATTTTGAACAGAGACAGATAATAAACAGGCAGGTTGCTCAAGGCAGACTTAATTAGTGTTAGTCTCCCAGCAAACGAAAGCAGCCTTCTCTTCCAAGAAGATAACTTTTGTTTAAACTTGTCCAGAACTGGCTTCCAAGTGCTTAACCTACCAGGGTTAGCACCTAGAGGTAGACCTAGGTACTTAAGCGGTAGCCTCTGAAGGCCACAATTTAGTCTAGAAGCAAAACTCTGCAATAGCACTTCATCCACTCCAATACCCGCAATCACACTCTTATGGTAGTTAATTTTTAGCCCCGATAGGATTTCAAAACATCTCAGAATGCGTTTGATGGTCACCACTTCCACCCACTCAGCTTCACAAAATAGAATTGTATCATCTGCAAATTGTAGATGCGTTACTGTGATTCCATTGTTCCCAATGGCAGCCCCTTTTATCAAACCCATTTCCTTGGCCCTCACAAACAAGATATTCAACCCCTCGGCCACAATATTAAAGAGGAAGGGGGACAGTGGGTCACCTTGCCGAAGACCTCTCTGTGGGCAAAATTCCTCAGTAGGTGAACCATTCACTAAAACTGACACCTTTGCGGAGGTTACACAGCTTCTCATCCATCTCATCCATCTATCGCCAAAGCCAAAATTAGATAGCATATTAAATAAAAATCCCCAGTTGACTGAGTCATATGCCTTCTCAAAGTCTAACTTCAACACCAAACCTTTCTTGTTTGATTTTCTCCACCCATCAACTATCTCATTAGCAATGAGAATCCCATCCAGGATATTCCTTCCTCCAAGAAATGCAGATTGGGTCTCACTAATAATCCTTGGCATCACTTGTTTCACCCTATTGGCTAAGATTTTAGCCAAAATTTTGTACATGGATCCAATAAGACTAATTGGCCTGTAATCCCTCAAACTTGAGGGGCTATCAACTTTTGGGATTAGAGCTATGAAGGAGCTATTCAAACCACTCACAAAAGAGGCATTTTGATGAAACTCTCTTAAAAATTGCATTACCTCAAGTTTGACCACACCCCAACATTTTTTATAGAAGGCCAAATTAAACCCGTCCGGTCCAGGTGCTTTATTGCCGTCACTGTTCTTGATAACATATCTGACTTCCTCTTCAGTGAAATCTGCTTCCAACAACTCCACAGCTTGGCGACCTCCAATATTTTTGAATTGGCCAGACAGTGATGGTCTAGTAGCCCAAGATTCGGAGAAAAGATTCATGAAGTGTGACTTCACCTCCTGTCGAACCTCTATAGGTTCTTCCACCAATGAGTCATTCACCAAAACTGAACACAAAGAATTTCTACTATTTCTATTAGAGGCCATAATGTGGAAATACCTTGTATTCCTATCTCCTTTTAATGCCCAATTAAGTCTGGACTTTTGTAGCCAAGTCCATTCCACCATTCTGTTTAACCTCCCAATTTCAGTCAAAATTTCCTTGCGCCTAACTTGTTCAGCCCCCAGAAGAGTTCTTTCTTCGGCTAATAACTCTAAGACATGGGCTTCCTCTTCTATAGCCTTGAGCTTAGATTCAAGCATCCCAAACTCTTCAATATTCCACACTTTTAATTTGTGCTTTAAGGCTTTCAATTTCATTAAGCATCTATAACCGGCCCAACCTTCAACCTGAAATTCTGACCAAAATTTGTCCACTAACCCTGCAAACTTAGGATGGAGGGTCCAAGCGTTCAGAAACCTAAACGGACGAGGACCCCAATCTCTTTCATCCTCCATCAAAAGGATAGGGCAATGATCAGAAATCAATCTAGGAAGACCCCAAAGCTTAAAGTTAAAGTTCTGTACCCATTCATGATTAAGCAGAAATCTATCTATTCTACTCCATTTCTCTCTAATTTGTGAATTGCACCAGGTAAATTTCCTCCCAAGCATGGGTAAATCAATCAACTCCATTTGTTCTACCATGGCATTAAGGTCCCTCATGCCTCTGTCTCTTCTTGAGCACCCAATGCGTTCAGTAATATTCCTTATTTCATTGAAATCCCCCCCATACACCAGGGCCCTAAGAACGTACTCTTCAAATGTGAAAATAAGACCCATAATTCGTTCCTCTTGACCACTTCGGATGGGCCATACACATTAACAATCACACAGTGAAAAGAGGAAAAGATTGTACCAGACAGAAGGATGAATTTCCGGTGCCCGCAGCAAGCCTCTAATTGAAACACCTCAGTACTCCATATGCATAGCAGTCCTCCAGCTCTACCTTCAGCGTCCACTTCCATATACTCAAAATTATCATCATACCAAAGAGACTTTACTAGTTCAGGCGTAATTGAAGATCTCTTTGTTTCTTGAAGCATCACAAAGCTGATTTTTCGTACTGCCAAAATTTGTTTAATTTTTCTCCTTTTTCCTAGTCTGCCAAGACCTCTAACGTTCCAAGATAGTAGCTTCATAGTAACAGCTTCTTCACTGAACACCCCCTTGAGCTTAGACCTCAATGGATATCCCCACCCCTTTGCACCGCTTTCCCCTTATCAGTGTCTTCCATTTCTTCTAACTTACTAATCACCTCATCCTCCTTGCCACCACAGTCTAGCCCCAGCACTTTACCAATTTGAATGGATGCTGCTGCCTCTGATAACTGAACAGCTCCTCTACTAGATTTACTCGCCATTGAGAGGGAAATGGCAGCTACAGCAGACCTGAATACTGCTCCTTTCCTTAGGTTGAGTGTTTGCTTCATAGATTTCTTCCCCATATCATGTTTCCCCTTTTTCCGCCGTTTATGACAACCATTTTCCTCACCTCTCGCCTGCAAACTTTTCTTATTAATAAGGATTGGACCCATACTGCTGTGAGTATGATTGGGCTGCCCCATCCCATTGACAGTTGCATTCATAGGATGAGTGCTGGCCTCAGCTCTAGAACCTGTTGACACAGCCCTCTCGCCCAACTCAACCCCACTTGAGACCCCTTTGGCCCTATTTAAATCCACCTCCAAAATAATGCCCTGTTTCTGTCCAGCAGACCCACTCATACTTCTAATAAAGCCCGGAGTGACCACCTCATCATCGGCTCTGCCCTCCTCTAACACAGCCCTCTGAAGCAGCCCATCCTCACTCATATTGGCGCCAACCACCTCAGACACTCCTTTGCAGAGACCCCTTACAGAGCTCTCCTCACGTGCGGCGCCAGCCTCTGTCACACCCCTCGTCAAGTCTGTCTCCTCCACCACCGAAACCTCCCTAAAGCTTGTTTCCCCCTCCTTGGCACCTGCAACCACCTCACTCCCTGCAGCCACCTCAGCCCCAACCTGAATTTCCACTTCATCATCTTCTTCCCCTAGCCTGCTGCCTCTATCTGCGATGGTCTCAACATCATCCTCGGAGCTGTGGCTGGATTCATTATTCCTCAGAAAAGACTGACATATACATTTCTCTTTCACTATTGTTGGGACAATGATTTGTTCCTCTGAGATCCGGACTGGATATGTTACACCCTGGCAATCTAAATTGATGAAGTGATTGATGGAGTCCATGTATGATGTCTCAATTTTAACTTTCCCACAGTAGAGAGACTCCATAGTCAAAGTGTCTGCATCTATTTCAAGCACCTCTCCCCACTCTCTACCTATTGTGCAAAATGTAGTATTATTCCACAATACCAGCGGCACCCCATAGCAGCTTAGCCACACCTGCCTCACCTGATCCAGAACCATGTTTTCATCCCATTCCACAATCGAATCACACCAGGTTGTGAGCCAGTCTTTCATAAGCGATAGTTCCTCACTCATAACACTCACTGATTGAAAAGAGAGAACTAGCTGTCTGCCACCACCTACTCTAACTTTGATGTCACCATAGCCTCTTCTATGAAGTTCATCTTGAAATTCTGCAACCGAGAAATGTGGTTTTAATCTGACCACTGCGCTTTCATGCAACCAACCATTGGCCCCTTTCTGTACCTTAATGGTACGGACTGAGTTGGATTGCGGGTCCCTGCCTCTAACCACATCGGCATAAGAATTTCTCCCCTGAAACGGAGCCCTTGCATTATGATGTCCACCCTTTTCCTTCCACTGCTTGATTGGGTATCGAAGACTTTGGTTATTGTCCTTGACCTTACTGAACACAGCCATTCTAACCTTCAATGCTTTGTCATCACACCAAAGTCCATTCGCTTTCTGCAGAGCTATACCCGCTGCTACTGAGCAACCATACTTGATAAATCCGAATCTAGACCCTGTAGATCTTCTCCTCTTGTTCGGAATGTACGCATCAAGCACCGCACCAAAGTTTGAGAAGAGTTGAAAAAGCCCCTTCGCCCCCATCGATGTTGGTAGGTTATCCACAAACACCGAGTAGATGGTATTCCCCCTTTGAGCCCCCGCTGCGTGACCACCATGCTTTCGAACCACCGGTTTCCATCCTCCATTCCCAATCGAACTCGTTCGTCCCCTCATAGCATCAATCTCCTCACGAATCGAGTTAAAGAAAAAAAAATTTCCAATCTAAAGAAAGGGGAAGAGCAAAAATTACAATAATAATAATATAACTTAATGATGACATTTAACTTTAAAACAAAACATACTATAAATATGATTTATATTTATAACAGCATCACAACATTATTATAATATTTTTTGTCTAAATTTTTATATATGAATCAAAATTTTTTATTTTCATTGCTACCATCATTTTTCTTTCTCGTCTATTCACTCACATTTATTACATTATTACCAAATACGATCATTCACATTCACTACAATATTACTGAACTTTTGTATCTTTTGTATTTAATGAATTTAAAAAAAAATCACAAAATGTTATACTTCTTAAGTATATCTAGATTAGGTGTATCTAAAAGATAAAAAATAAAAGTTACTTAAAATATCAAAAAAAAATCAGTAAAAAAAAAAACAAGAAAAATAAAATTTAAAAAAAAAAAACTCAATTTTTTGAATGAGTTAAATCAAAAAAGTTGATTGTTATTTTCCTGAAGATGATTGTTATTTTTCTTAAAATGATATCAACAAAATATCTGTATTATTTTATTATTTTATATGTATAAAGGTTAAGAGAGAAATATGTCATTTTAATCTAACAAGAGGGTAAGTGTAATTTTTCAAATGTGATGGGGGATCTGTATTAAACAGAAACCTCAGGGCGTGTTAGTGTAATTTATCCAAAATAAATAAATTTTAGCAAAAATTTTGAAAATGCCATTTAATAAATGCAAAGACAAATAACTTGGTCTCAAAAAAGTTTATTTTTTTACATAAAAAAATTGGTCTCGAAGGAATAGTAATTCATCAATGAATATTTAAATAACACTTTTGGTAATGAAAATATTTTGTTCTTTAATTTTTATCTCTAAAATCTTAATTTATTGTACTGAATAAATCATATATCAACCACGATATAAGATGTTATCGGTCTCTATATCCTTAAATATCAATATTAGAAATTCAAAATCACCTTGTGTCTCAATCAATAAGATGCATATCTATGATATTTATGTTGGAAATGGTTGAAAAATTCTGGGTAAAAATCAGAATTTTTTTCCTAAGTTTGATCTATTATTTAGGTGGGTCCCGTGCGTCGATATTCGCGGGTCAAAGTGGTAACGCGTTCTATGCCGCGTTGTGATTCACGTGGTATATTTGGTTGCTCAAAACCATTATCGAGTGAATGGGAAATTGAAGCCAAAGTATGCTCCATGGAAATGGAGTTTTGGTAGAAAATCATTAAAGGTTTGAATAAGGCTTGTCCCACATTGATTTGGTGGGAAGTTTTGAATGGGTTTATAAGGCATGAGATTGGAACTTGGGGTGTGCCCCAAGGAGTACCCAAGTGTTTTAGAGAGGGAGGTTATGGGCTAGACCCATTGGACCCAAAAATCACCACGCGCGCGCCTGTCCGTCTAGTCAATCGGGCGGGCTAGGCTTGGGCGCGGATGCGTGGTGTGTGGTTGGGTTGGGCTTGTTCAGCCCAATACCTATCTTTTTGGGTAAAAAACATTTGAATTTAATTTTATTTTTTGGTAAAATAAAATCCAGAATTCAAATTAAAAAGGTCCGATTTTTTGCTGTACACCCAAACAGGTCCCTTCCGTTTTTTGTAACCAACAGATTTAAATCTGTTTAAATTCAAAACCGAACAGTTTTCAACCTGTCCAAATAGTGCCTATCTGTTTAAATTGAACAGGTTTTGCACCTGTTTAATTCAAAACTAACAGCCACAATTTTGCCTATAGCCCCCCATTTGGATTGTAACTCTAATTTTCGTCCTTCATAATTCTGTAAACATTCTCTTCATATTGCTGTATTATTTTCTTCTGTGAGAGAGTATAAACACTTAGTGTGTTCGTTAGACAAACAATTTGTAGTGCTGCTATTGTTTGTAGTTGATCATTTCATCCTGGGAGATAGTCGTCCACATTCTGAAAGCACCGTGGAGAGGACGAATCTGTCTTAAGGACACAGTGTCAAACACTGGACTTGATCAGAATAATATTTAAGAATTAATCAAGTAAGTTATTTAATTTATTTTCGGAGTTATTATTATTTATTTAAAATCAGTTTTTAATTTTGTTTTTGTAACAAAACAAAATCTATTTTTATTTATTTATTTATTATTTCAAGTTTGATTTTTGTAATCAAACAAATTCTCTCATTTACTTTATTTTTCTATATTCTTGTTACTATTTAGTACACAACAAAATTTAATCTATTTAAATATAGTGAAAATTGTCCAACAAATTAAAATTTTGTGTGTATAGTTTAACATATCTCTATTCAAATACTGCGGAAAAGCAAGCATCTTGAATAGAATAAAGCAATAAAGAGCTCTCACAACAAGAAGTAACAGAAAGCAAATATGGGTGACATAAAATGTGAACTCTGTTATGAGGAGGATATGAAGATTCCAAATTCCCAAAAAGAGATTTGAACCAAATCCACCCTTGCTTCCTTCCTTTATGCTATATAGCTAGTGGTAGGGTAGGTAGAGCCTCAGGATACCATAATGCAATTTACAGATAATTATAGAAAACAACTTTTAAAAAACATAACATAACATTGATATCAAGGTTCAGCCAAAAATCTAACTACCTTTGGAAGTATGCATTTTCAATCCATGTGCCTAACAAACCATTTGCTATTCCTAATAGGTACCGATATTGAGGTGTCACAACCGTGATTTTAAACAACAGTATTAAGATATGTATTAATTAAGGAGAATGAATATTCTTTGCATTGAATGAATCAAATTGTTACAAAGTGAAGATAGATTTATACTCTTCAATAAATCATAACCATAACTACCTAACCTCGAATCTAACTAATAAACCATAGTTAACACTGGACAGTTAATCTCTAACAAACTAACAACCTATAACAAACTAACAACCAATACAGCTGGATAGTATTACACATGTGTGACTTAAGCTATAGATGAAACTGCTGTAGCTTGAGCTGTATCTGTTGTTGCAACTTGCTCTGTATCTGTTGCAGGTTGAGCTTGAGCTGAAGAGTCTGATAGTTGCTGTGTGAGCTGTGATAGCAGTGGCTTAGCATTGTGCTTATCATTAATTTTAGTGATATACAGCATGTTGTAGTTGATTCATGACACGATTTACAACTGAAACAACTAATTCAGTTACTATAAAAAAAATAACAAAAAAATTAAAAATTAAAAAACAAATAAGAGTGATACTAAAAAAAAATTTAAAAAAAATAATAAAAACTTACGATTATGTCATTTGATTTCTGATATCACTCGTAAAGCTTGGATAGAGAACCTAAATAGAAAAAGATCATTATTGGTGAAAATTATAAGATTAGATTTATGTATGTTTTTTTATTTTTTGTCGGCAGGTAAACTTAAATTTCCATTCCTAAATAGAAATGATTAGGAAGTAATTACAATAATTATTGGTGAAAATTATAAGATTAGTTTTTTATGTCGCTTTTTTTTGGGGGGAGATGGAGGGTCATCTTAAATTTTATTAGGGTAAATTATACTTGCACCCCCTGAGGTTTGGATTTGATACATATCACCTCCTGATATTTGAAAAATTACACTAACCCCCTATCATTGTAATTATTTAGACAAAATGAAAATATTGAACTTATGCACTTTCTCTTTTCTTATTTTGCTTTACTTTTCTTTTTCTTTTTTTTCTTTCCTCTATTTTACTTTTTTTTGTTCATTGTTATTTTCTCTGTTTTTTTACTAAGAATTATTGCCTTTTATATAAGTAAGGTGGTTTGTGAAATGAGACTATTAAATATATGGTGGAAATGTGATTTTCCAAACATCAGGGGGTAGGCTGTAATTAGACTAAATCTCGGGAAGTATTAATGTAATTTACCCATTTTAGGGTTTTATTTACTGTTAACAAGAAATGGAAAATGATTCTTCAATAGATTGCAATCCACAGTACATAATATATTTATATTGTTTATAAAAGTTTGTCATAACAAACTCCTGACAAATTGTCTAACCGTATCTGACTCCCACTAATACAAATCTTATCTATATGAAAAATGCTTGAGAGTTCTAAAATAAGAGCTCTAAACCATGCACTAATGACATGGAAGTGTGTGGGATCCAGCCTGATGTGATGTTTTAGTTTGAAATTTTTTTTTTTTTTTTGGACATGCCAACTCATTAGAGCTCTACTTTTAGAGGTCTATAGCATTGTTGTATCTATATATCTATATCTCTCGTCAGTTACATTAGATGCTTTACATATGTAATGCACGTGAGCTGCATCTGAGACTGCAGCCTTGGCTACGCCTACTTCTGTTATGATTGTGGCTGTAGCCTTGTGTCACGGACCGATAAATTCTTGTTATACAAAAGACAATTTAAGAATGGATAAATTAAGTTTTTATAATTAAAAATTAATAATATTTTAATAAAAATTATGATTAGCACAATAGATAAATATAATTAGTAAAATAAAAATAATTAAAATAAGTGTTCTAACAATTATGTCAGTTAATAATTTTAGCACTATGAAAATGTGAAATATAGTTACAGCAATTTAAATAAAATAAAAAAATAAGGGAGAGAGAGGCAAACAAATTTATAGTGGTTCGGTTTCAACTCGGCCTATGTCCACTCTTTAAGTTTCACTTGAGATTTTCCACTATACTTTAGCTTCACGGGGGTGCTTTACAAATGGAGTAATCCTCCACGAATTTTACACAGATTTTCTAAGTCAAGAATACTGAGTGTACTATACTCTTATAAGGTTGAAAAAAAGGTGTTTTTGTTTTCACAGAAAGTTATAAGAATTATCTCTCAAAGATAGATATAAAAATAAAACTCTGATTTTTCTGTAAATCTCACACAGAAAAGATGGGTTTAAAGCTATACGTCTCAGCGTATAATTTCTGAAAAAGGATGTAAACAAAAATTGAAGAACACTCCTCAGAGAATTTTTCAGAGAATAGATGTGAGTGATTATAGATCAAAAAATATTTTCTAGTTTTTTTGTTTGTCACTCGTTTACATTAAAGGCTTTGGTATATATAATGAAACTTATAACCGTTTATAGCCATTGTATTCATTTGCATTTTTAGCCGTTTATAGCCATTGTACTCCATCATTACTAATTTGAATATCTTCCACTCCATCATTATAAATTTGAATATCTTCCACTTGAACCTTTTGAACCTTTTGAACTGCTGCTGTGCTGGCCTGTTTGAACCTCTATTTTTGGGCTGTTTGAACTCCTGATTTAATCAAATATTAAATACATTCTAACAACATTGAGGATAAAGGTTTAGGTGAGAAATAATAGGACAAAATAAATTTTGATTCTATTTTTCTCTTTCAAATAAATTAAAACATAAAATTATCAAAATAAATGTTGATTCTATTTTTCTCCTTCAAGTAAATCATCAAAATAAATTTTGATTCTATTTTTCTCTTTCAAATAAATTAAAAACATAATTAAATAAATCATCAAAATAAATGAGTCCAACAATCTCCCCCTTTTTGATGATGGTACACAATGATGTTTTGATTTGATTTTGGAGTAAGAAAAGCTCCCCCTCAAGTCATGTTCCCTGAATTCATTTCTAAATACATAGGTTACCACATGTGTAATAAATAAGTTTTAATTAGAGACATGATATGAAGCTAAGATATCAAACTATAAGTACATAATTATCATATTAGTTCTCAAATAATACCATAATTTGAAAATAATACCATAATACATAACATCATATAATTTCTCCCCCTGTGACATTATCAAAAGGAAATCATGGGTCAGAATCTGGAGGAGAAAGAGGAAAATGATAGTGATAAATGGTATCAAAAAATAAAGAATTAAAACATATATACATATATATATATATGATTCGCCTGCGTTTTTTTTTTTTTTTTTCATTAAAAATCGCGTCGGACACTGTAGACACCCCATTTTTGATCGACCTTAAGACTCAGACGTCACCGATCAAGCGCTTGGTGATGTTGCATATCGTGCTCGTCCAGAGGTTTCAGAGTCTCGGCCGTGAGCCCTGCCTCTGGACTTCCGGGCTTTTCTGTACTTTGCTTCGGTTTGCGAACCAGGCTCGGTTTTCTCTGTTGCTCTTCCTGAGGGGAGGGAGAGGTCTCGTAGACCATCTCTCAGTGGCCGTGGGCTACATTTCGTGGTAGTAGGCCATTTTGCCCATTTCGGAGCCCGGTTCCCGGTTTTCAAAGCCGTCAGGCCGTGTGCCTCGGTTCAGGACCGCCTAACCACCTCCGTTTGCTCCGGTTTTTGGCACACACCTTATTTATCCCCTTTTGAGGGACACTGTGGTCCGAGAGACCAACTTCGTGGTCGAACACCACTCCCGGTGCCCAACAGGCAGTTTTCGGGGCCTCGGACTGCGCGTCTCGGCCCCCGAACCTTCATTTTGCATCGGTTTTCGTTCATTTTTGGCAGGGACCTCTGTTTCATCACCAGGAAGGCCGTAGAAGGGCGGGAGGCCAGTAATTGTTCCAGCAACCAGTTATATTTCCTTCATCGCCCTCCGACGTCCATTTTTCACACTTCAAAACCAATGTTGACCACCCTAGGGTCACTTTCTTCAACTCTAACCCCCATATTTGTGTTGTGCACACGTGGAAGGACACAAATATCACATGGCCGGCCAGTAATTGTCATTGACCCTTTTGAACCCCTCCTAAAAATGGCCTATTCTCTCCCATGTTTTACAGTTGCCAATTTTGGACCACAGGGTTGTGTTGAGGACACCTGGGAGGCCACCAATTTGTGGTGGCCGGCCAAAAATTCAACTTGGCCTTTTTTACCCCTGGTCGGCCGGCCACCAATACCTGGCCGGCCTTGATCCTTACAGGTGGTACATTACAGCTGTGCATCTTTTTTCCCTCCAAAACCTGTATCCGGAGGGAACTTTTTTGGAGGGAAACTTGAGGTGATTTCCCTCCCATTTTTCCCTCATTTTCTCCCCCTCTCTTGGCCATATAACCAGCCCCCAGCTCTGGTGAAGAGGGTTGGAAAAATTGCTCTCAAGCTTTGCATACACATCTCCCTCCATCTCTCTCTTTAACCCTCAAAACATCCAAGTTCCACACCCCTTTCTTCATCACCACTTAGCACCACACCACCACTTCCATTTCCAGCAGCTTGGAGGTCTTCTCAGAGGCTAGGAGGCAGCTTTTGTTGGTCCAAGAGGTAGCAAAGGATTGGTCTTCAAGGGTGAGTTGATTTCTCCCTCTTTCTAGCTCATTTTTGTAAGTTTTCTTAGCCCCTTTTGCTTACTGTTTTGAGCTCCGACCAAAACTGAAAGTGGTATTTTTTTGAGCTCTATTTCATCTTTCATTAAGGGTCTTACCCTATTTGGGACTCCCATTTTACGCTTGCTTCATTACCCCTTTGTATGCCATAATCTTGCATAGTATTTTTGGCCTATGTGTAATCTGTTTTGGAGCATGATGTAAACTGTAGATAGGCTTATTTTGAGCCCTTCTTCAACATTGAAGAAGGGCTCACCACTTTTTGGGACCTCCATGTATCACTTGCCATTGCACCCCTCTTTGGTCCCTTTTTTTGCATGATTTATTAGCCTATTGAGCTTCTGTTTTTGGACCTTGGTCCGAACTGAAAATGGCTCTATTTTGACCCCCTCTTCATGTTTCATTAAGGGTCTATAGCTGTTTGGGATATCCTTTTTATACTTCATGTTATAGCTCTCTTGGTGCCCTTATTTTGCATAGCATTTTGAGCATACTTGTATCTGTTTTTGGGGTTTGTCATAAACTGTAATACATCATATTTTTGGCCCCTCTTCAATATTTTAGAAGGCCCCTTCCCTGTTTGGGGCCAGCATTTGTGAGTTGCTTCATTACCTCTCTCTTTTTGGCCATTTTTGCATGCTATCTTAGGCCTATTTGTGCTCACTGTTTGGCCATGCTTTGAACTGTAAACATGCTTGTTTTGGGGCTTCCTAGCTTCTGTCTTCATACTTCATGTTCAAATTATGCATGCATTGCATAGCTATAGGCCATTCCTTGAGCCAAATTTCATGTTTCGGGATTGATCCCATGCATCGAGTGTTGTTTTGCCATGTTTCGGGGATGTTTTGCATCTCATTTTGCCTCTGAAAATTGCATGATCATATGCCATATTCCATGTTTCTCCATGTCTTGTTAGAGTGGCATTCCGTGCCGTAGGTTCGGTCCTCGGTTTGCGTGCACGCGTGCACGCACTTCGAGTTGTCTCATTTTCATCTTATGGCCTCCTATGTGAGTGTGGCCGAGGTCCACTTATGTTGGTGTAAGCCCATATTGCATTGTGTATGCCATTTCATCTCATAGCATTGCGTATGCTAGGGTGTATGTTAGTGCAGTGTGTATGCCATGTTTCCTCGTGCATCGTGTATGCCATTTCATAGCCTTTCGCATGTTAGGTTGTATCTTAGTTGCATTTCATGCATATCATGCATATTGCATCGTGTTCGGGATAGGAGTTAGCCCGGGCACGGGAAACGAGGTGCGTTTCGTACTCCGAGTGACGGAACGTCTCTCAATTCCCCAGCCACCGACACTCCGGATTATCCATGATGGAGTTAGGTTTTGTCATAGTTTTCATGTGCATTCATTCCATATTGAGTTGTGCAATTCGACTCCTCGGCCATCATGCATCGAGATGCGTGATTGGTGCCACGAGGATCGAGGCATGCATACATTTGTGAAAATACATTGCTATGCCCCTTTCCTGCTCTCTGTTGTAGCAAATCAAGAATCAGCAGTCTTCCGAGGCTTGGCGCGCATTCCAAGAATAAGTGCAAACAGAGGCTAACTGGGGCATCACCATGGATTTCCGCGCAAAGGCAACCCGAGCATGCATCATCCATCATCCGGAGAAGAGTCAAGGCAGTCCCTGGCTTGCATGCCAGTTTGTTATTTTTCTTAGTTAATTTTGTTAATTAATTAGGATTTTTGTACATATTCGAACTGTATTATTTGGACTGTAATATTTATTTGGGACTGTATTATTCTTTTGGACCCTCTGCGCGAGGGCATAATTGTAATAAGTGTGCGTGAGTATGATGTATGTCTTCCAACCCCACGTCTTTCTTCCCTTTTATTTACCTGCTTATGATGGTTAGATTAGGGCATATTTCAATTAGCATACAGTATGATAGCATATTTGCATTCATTCATCTGTTTTGCATGCACCGGGCTCGGCGCATCATACTAATTGCATTTGTATTTCAATTCCAAGTTGAATACATGTTAACTGTAGCATTCCATATGCCATGTTTAGAATAGCCGAGCCTGCTATAGTTTGCATTTTTGCATGTGTTGCATTAGGCCTTTCTGTATACTTAGGATCATGCATGATTTCTAATGTAGTTTCTGTTTTGGCTTGGAGTACTCGGTGAGTTTTTATGCTTTAGCATCCTTGCATGCGTGTGAGTGACTGCCATGAATAGCATGCTTACCGTGAGGCTAACTGCTTATATGATATAACTGCTTGAATGCCTGTGGGTGAAGGTTGGGTTATTTGGATTGGAACAATTCATCAAATGTTTGTTTTAAGCCCACTAGATAGTGGCAAAACCATGTTTTCTAAGCCCACCCGAGGGTGGCAAAATCTGCATTTTAAGCCTACCTGCGGGTAGCAAACCATCTCTCAAAAACAAACATGAAATGTGTTGTTCCAATTCAGGCGATCCAGTCTATACTTGTATGCTGTGCGCATCACGTAGTAATCTAAGCTAATAACCGGAATAAGAACACACAATGTTTTCAAAACTAGATATCACGGTTAGTAGAGGCCGGTCTTTGACCGGGCGAGCGGGGGTGCTCACGAAGTGACCTTCCCCAATCGTACCCAAGTTCCCGAGCCGAGGCAACTTTGGTGATGACGGACACGTGGCCTTTGGCACCGAGTCAGGGTTTCCTAAATTTCCCCATAAAAAATATTTAGGTGGCGACTCTGTATCTGGCAAAGCAGTCCATGTTTGGCACTTCTTTCAAAAATCTGTTTTCTCAAAAACGATTTGCCGGATTTGGACTCTTTGGTTCAAGATTTAGAACCGTGACAATCGAGCCCTTGAACTGTAGTGAGCCCAAATGAACAGAACGGGACTTAACCCTCCCGGGGCGTTCGGGGACATCTACAGTTTCTGGCGACTCTGCTGGGGAGTTAGAGAACTTGACTCGAACCCATGATATCTGGTTTTGACTACACTTGTGTGTTTCTTTGCATTGCATTTGCATTGGTGCGCCTAGGACACCGTGTTTGCCATATGCCATTCCCGAACGATTTGCCAGAGGCTTGTCTTGTCAAGGCATGACCATAAAGCTGATCGGCTATGGGCTCTGACAGGGAACACAAACCCCGGTTTTACCGGGGCACCCTTTTTGACCATTCGACCTAGTGCATATTCGGATCCATAGTGACCATTCCAAACTAGGACAGGTTGCTTACCCGTTTATAGGTTGTTTGAAACCGCTGTGTGCGTAGTGAAACCCTAGCTCCTGACAAAATAGGACAGGGAAACCCTACCCCAACATAGGGGTGTTTTGGCTCTCACTTATCTGTTATGTGCTTGTTAGAGTGCGTCTCTACAGGGAATGCATGTATCAGTTTATGAGTTTGGGCATCAGGCCTGCGGGCATCAGCGTTAGTGTTTTGGGGAATCAGTTTTACCTGAGGGTATCAGTTTACAAGCAGAATTTTGGGCAGAATTCAGTAGAGAGCACACTCATTCAGCTTTGCTCATATTGGCTATGGTGAAATCAGGCTGAGATGCTGTCGGTTTTCTCTTTTGATAGGTAGTCTCGGAACTATAGCTTCAGAATGCTCCAATATCCCCCAGGTACACCGAACTTGTGTTGATAGACTTTGTCGGGTCAGAGATTCAGTTCAAGGGCAATCAGTGTTCCTTTGCCAGAGGCAGGGTAAAAGGGCCAGTCAGGCACAGATCACCAGTTCAGCAGTTACCAGATCAGTGGCCCTTATCCACCCCACCAGTGAACAGTCAGGCTGAGGTCTCAGTTTCTACTGCAGGGATAGATACCAGTCAGTCAGATGGATCAGCAGAACACGTCAGGGATGGAGGCAATGATGCGCCAGATGCAAGAAAGTATGAAACTCATGCAGCAAGATGCTGTCCGCCAATCTGAATTTTCCAAACAGCAGGCTGCGGTCATGGCCCAACAGGCAGAGCTGATCACCAGATTGCAACAGCAAAACGAAGCATCTGCTTCGCATCAAGCTCCCCTCCCACCAGTAGGTCCAATACCCGGGGAGACGCCAAATGTCCAAGCAGATACGGACATTCCGACGGGGCCAGCTCCGCCCCCAACCTTACCCCAACTGTCTAAAGCACCAATCAACCTACCAGACTCTCCCTTTGAGTTCGAGGTAGACCATACAGCGTTGAAGTTAAGCAAGCTTGAAAAGTTGTTCAAGAAATCCCAGGGGGTAAAGTCCATCCCAGACATTGAGGACGGGTACACCGACGCAGCTGTGACACTGCCGGACAGGTTCAAGATACCTCACATCGACCGTTTTGATGGGTCAGGAGATCCTATGGTCCACTTGAGTTTGTTTTCAGATGTTTTGCGCCCGATGGGCTTGACAAGATTACAGAAGCTCTCCCTTTTTGGCAGGACCCTGTCAGGTATTGCGGCCATCTGGTACACCAAATTGGAGGATTCAGTGAAACGAAGCTGGGAGGAGATGGCCGAGGCCTTCGTCGCGCAATACTCCTATAACACTCAGATCGAGATCACAACCCGTGATCTTGAGACAACAAGGCAAGAGCCCGATGAGAGTTTCTCGGATTTTGTGATGCGGTGGAGGGCAAAGGCCTCAATAATGACTCTAAGGCCTACTGATAAAGACCAAATTCGGATAATTGTGCGCAACCTCCAGCCTAAGCTGATGCAAAAGATGATCGTGCTCCCCTTCCCTACCTTTTCTGATTTGCATGAGATGGGGGTACAAATTGAGGATGCTATGAAACAGGGCTTGATTGACAATGACAGGGAGCAACCCAGGAGGACCTTCAACCGCAACGCAAATACAGGCGTAAGTAGTGCTGAAAATGCCAGAGCTTCAGACGTGGGCATGGTTACCACCACCACACAAAAAACAGCCACCTCATTCACCGGTGTGTCCGGAGCTAGCTCGCAAATAGCCAAAAACCCACCTCAGAGCCAAAGGGTGTTTACTCCATTATACATGCCCCTATCCAAAGCTCCGGGGGTTTTGATCAAGAAAGGGCATCTGAAGCCCCTGGAGCCGCAGCCACTACCAAAGAACCTCCCTCTCTCCCACAACCCAGCCGACTACTGTGCCTTCCATCAGCGAGCTGGCCATGACACTGACATGTGCTTTCGTCTTCGCCGCGAAATACAAGATCTAATCGACAACAGAGTCATCCCCGCACCGGGTCCTACAAAGTCTATCGGCACTTGATCAGTGAACTTAGGGGATAATGTTATGTGATCGGGGGATGAACCACCTGCGGGCGGCGCTCGATTAACTCCAGACGTGGGAATGGCACGCACTGTTCTGAGCAATGTGCAAATACCAGTTTTTGTGCTTTCTGACTTGGGTATTGGGTCAGTTTTGTTGTTTTGTTTTGAGTTTGTCTTTTTGTTTTGAGTCAGTCTCTTTTGTTTTGGGTTTGTCTTGTTGTATCGAGTCAGTCCTGTTATATAGGAGTCGGGTGATTCCAGGGGTGTTACCTCGGGCGTCACCATTTTGTTTTGCGTTTGTCTTTTCGTTTTGAGTCTGTTTTTGCCAGGGAGCCAGTTGTGCTAGCAGATTTTGAATGAAACGACAGTGATTTTCACGCTCTCGCGTTTGCTTCTGCCTTGTGCCAGTTGTGCCGGAAGTTCTGAATAAGACGACAGTATTTGACTAAGAACTCTGTCTTTTCTGTGCCTTAAAGTCATTGTAACGACCTAAGTTTTTCAAAACTTTTTGAACACTGTGGTGAAAACGAAAAGGGAGGAATTCCTCGGGATTTGCAAAACTTTGATCATTTGAGAGAAAGTGAGGTGTGCTAAGCCCTTAATGAATGAAATCATGCTTGTTAACGTGAGTACTGAGAAGGACCCTGGCTTGATCCAGACTGGTTTCACACTATCTTCAGCGCGAGTGATTTGTCGCTTTCTTAAAAATTTTCAAAAAACAAAATGTTTTGCGCGATCCTGCGAAGACCTGTGTGGAATTGCTCTTGAGATTGTGCAGCCTAGGATCACTCTCAGCCTCGAGACTCAACCCCTTCGCTTCCAAACCTTGAACTTGAAATCAGAATATTCAACGGTCAACTACAATGTGAGGCCTGTGTGGCCAGATTTGAAGCAGCCCTCGAACAAGAGGCACCAAAGTCAGGTCAAGAAGATCAGACCTCATCAGAAGAAGCTTGCGAAGCTAAATCAGAAGCACCCCTCGAACTAGGGGCAAAAATATCCGATGTGCTCGAAGAGCCGAAGATGGATCCTTCTGCGAATCAATACAGCAGTCATTTTCCTGGATTCAGATGACTTCAGGATCTCAAAACCATTTGGCATGGACCTGTTACACTTTTACCCTTTGAGAGGCTCACTGGGCCGAAAACCCGGAAAGGGCAACCCAGGCAAAAGTTAGAGCAAGAAAAGATATATACAAAAAGCAAAAGGAAAAAAAGAAGAAAAAAGAAAAAAGAAAAAAAAAGAAGAAAAGAGAAAAAAAAAAGAAAAAAAGAAAAAAAAGAGAAGAAATGAAATGAAAAAGAAAGAAGAACAAAGCTCGCAAGGTTGAAAACCTGCAACGGGCGCTTTGGCAAAAGTTAGAGCATAAAAAGAGAGGTTAAATACCCGAGTGTACCTTAACCCCGAACTACGTAAGGCTTGATTCCCATCTTTGGGATACGTAGGCAACTTCATTCTGAAGTCCAGCCATAAACTCTTCCAAATCGACTGTGTCCATGCGATGGTTCTGGTCATCTTTGTCTTCGCTGTATCTGAGAGTCTGGTTGTGTTCGTCGCTGTGAGGACTGACTACAATGCGCTGCGGTGCTATCCAAACAAGGGGCAACTTTCCGTTGCCATTCAAAACGCTGCAGTGTCATTTCAAACAAGGGGCAACTTTCCGTTGCCATGCAGTGTCCTTCAGACAAGGGGCAATTTTCCATTGCTATGGGTCCGAGGTTGTGCATCTCAAGAGTAGGTTCTGTGCTCATTGAGCAGTGGTCGTTTGCAAAAATAGTTTTTGAGAATTTTTACTGAGGTTGACTAATCTTCTCGAAAAGTACTCCATTTTTTCAAAACTGGACCATTTCTTGGACCCAAAAAAGGAAAACTCTCAGTGCTCATAGCCTAACTTGCATGATTTTAAATCAGAAAGTTGAATAATCATGTTAATCTAACTCTCATGTTGGTCAAAACTGTTTTAGTAGAAAGCAAAAACAAAAAATGGTCAAAATGATGAACTAGGGGCACAGTTGAGTCAGGTGTTCTGTCTTTTCCCCTTTGTCAAAATACTTGCTAGAAAGGGCACTTTACTTGCCGGAAAGGGCACCGTATTCGCCAGAAAAGGGCACAACAAAGGGCTGAAAGCCCTCTCACCCTCCAAGCAATGAGGTATCAAGCCAAGTGCGAAGCACGAACTGGAATGGGGCAAGATATTCCACTCCATCATCTGGACAGATCTTATCACATCCAAACTCCCCAGCAAAGCATCATCAACCGGTGTCAGCTGCAAATTCGCTACACACTCATTTGTAGCACAACCCCTCTGTGGGAGGAATTCACTAGCTGCGTGCAAAAGAATGAGAATCTGGTAGAATAACAGGGGCAAGAGCCCACAACTTCATACTTATCCATCAACGACCCAGGGGAGGGATTGAAAAATGAGAGATTGAAGAATAGAGAGATGTGCGATGAGAGAAAAAGTGAGAAAAGGGCTTTTTTCAGAAAAACAGAGCTTGAGGGCCGAGTGATGTGAGAATCACAAGTGAGAAAGGGTGGGAAACAATACCCGGTGAAACAGGCTCCCTGTGCACGTCTGAGTGTCGTGTCTTTTTATTTGTCTCGATTCTTGTTTTGAGTCGTCTCGAGTGTTACTCGGTGTGTCTAGGTTGTGTGCTTTTTATTTCCGTGTTGAGTCGTTTTGTTGTGTCCACTCGTAGGCTCAATACCTGGTCGAAAACTCATCTCTCAATTTCAAAAATAAAATCGTTTTGTGCTCCGAGTGCCGTGCCGTTCTCCACATTTGTGCAAAGCAGAATTTGTTCTTTCATAAAATCACAGGGTTCAACCCAGGTCATGTGAGAACAATGGAACCAGGACCTATCTGAAGCTATAATGGTTCCGAACTACAAAGCAAAAGCAAAAGAGGAAAAATGTCGGGCATCTGAGTTTGTTCCAACTTCAGTAAGCTCCGAGATCGCATTCCGTATGCACTTCGTCAGGCCTTGTCAATGCTCCGAAGTATGAGTGTGCCTTTACCTCAAGCTCAACATCGAGTCTGCTTCAAGCCAGAATGGCGATCAGAAGTGCTCTCCTCGAGTACCGTTCCCTGCCAGAGGCATCTTGGCCGTGTTTGCAATGAGTTCCTAGGAGACCAACTGCGACGGTAGAAACTAGAGTTCGGACGGCTATTGCCTAGAACGCAAAGGTTCGGGATTTCCGAGACTAAAGTCTGGTTTAAATACCCAAGGGTCTATCCTCGGCTTGAAATCTGTATGGCAGCCCCATAGATTGAGATAGCATGTGAATGCGCCTCGATTCTGGATACTGAATCAACCTAGTCTGTCACCCCGTTGGAGAATAGGGAAAGTTGTGAACATGGCTAGGAAGGAAAGGTAGTAACTGTGGTTTGGAAGTACAATCAAGAAAGTGCAAGAAGAACCCACTCTTTTCAGCTCAAAATGTTTTTGCGGAATTTTCAAATCATGTCTTCGATGTGTAGCTCATCGTCAGTCGGCGTGCACGAGGTGTATCCTTTTTGGAATGAATCGTGACCCCTCCGAGAGGTAAACCGAAGGTTGGGTTTGGAATTTGGTCTCTGTAGACACCCCATTTTTGACCGACTTTAAGACTTAGACGTCACCGATTGAGCGCTCGGTGATGTTGCATATTGTGCTCGTTCAGAAGTCTCAGAGTCGCGGCCGTGCGCCCTATCTCCGGACTCCCGAACCCTCTTCTGTGCCTTGTCTCGGTTTGCGAACCAGACTCGGTTTCCTCTGTTTTCTTTCCTAAGGGAAGGGAGTGGTCCAGTAGGCTATCTCCCAGTGGCCGTGAGCTACGTTTCGTGGCCGTAGGCCATTTTTCCCATTTCGGAGCCCAGTTCCCGGTTTTCGGGACCGTCAGGCTGTGTGCCTCGGCTCGGGACCGCCCAACCATCTCCGACTTCTCTGGTTTTTGGCAGAGACCTCTATTTTAATATTCCGAGGAACCCTGGGGCCCCTGATGCCCACTTCGTGGTCGTATGCCACTTCCGGTGCCTATAGCCGGTTTTCGGGACCCCAAACCGCGCGGTTTTGGTCCCGAGCATTCATTTTGCATCTGTTTTCTCTGATTTTTGGCAGGAACCTCTGTTTTGTCATTCTGAGGGACACTGGGGTCGCAGATGCCCACTTCGCTGCTGAACACCACTTCCGGCACCTGCAGCCCATTTTCGGGATCCCGAATTACTCGGTTTTGGCTCCGAGTGTTCATTTCTCATTAGTTTTTGTTCAAACTTGGCAGGTACCTCTGTTTCAACATCAGGAAGATCACTGGGGGGTGAGAAGCCAGCAATTATCCCAGATAACCAGATTCGCTCCTCCGGAGCCCGTTTTTCTCACTTCCGGGCCAATGTTGAACACCCTAGGGGTATTTTCTTCCAACCAAAGCTACATATCTGTGATCAGGGGATATGGGAGGACCCTAAACAAGAGTGGTCGGCCAGAAATTGTCCAGTTCAGTTTTGAGCCTCTCCTTCAAGTCCAATGTTGTGGCTCCTGCTTCAATGTTGCCAAATTCCAACCTTGGATCCTTGTTCTACACATCTGGGAGGACACAAAAAGTTGGTGGTCGGCCAGTAATTGTACATTTCATTTTTGAGCCTCTCCTTCAAGCTCTATGTTGTGGCTCATACTTCAGAGTTGCCAGATTCCGACCCTGGGGCCTCATTCTACACACATGAGAGGACACCATTGCATGGTGGTCGGCCAGCAAATGTTTACTTCATTTTTTGGGGGTGGCCGGCCGGCCATGGTGAGTGGCTGGCCGACCAGGTGGGGTGGCCGCCCGGCCACCTCCCAGAAAGTTACCTGGCCGGCCAGCTTCCTGCTTTCCAGCTCAGTACAGCTGTCCGGATATTTTTGCTGAAATATCTCCCCATCCGGGGGATATTTTGGGAGGGAAAGCTTGGATGCATTTCCCTCCCCTTTTACACCCTTCTTGGCCTATTTAAAGGGACCAACAGCTCCTTTGCCTAGGTTACAAAAATTGCTCTCAAGAACACCTCTCCCAAATCCTCCATTTCCATAGCTTAAAACTCAAAAAAAGCTTCAAGTCCCTAAGCCAATCCTTCATCAACCCTAAGCACTACCATCACCATCTCCATTCCAGCAGCAAAGAGGTGATCTTCAGTGGTCAAGGATCAACAAATTCAAGCCAAGAATCAAAGAAAGACTTGTCTCCAAGGGTAAGTCTCCAAATCTCTTTTTGTAGCATAATTTTGTTTCCTATTTCTACCCTATTTCCTTTCAGTTTTTGGGCTTTTACCCCTACTGGTTTTAGGCTTATTTTGATCCCCTCTACAACTTTGTAGAAGGGCTCAACTTCATTTGGTGTCTCTATGATACACTTATTTCAATATCTAGTTTGTATGTCATAATCTTGCATGCTATTTTTAGCCTATTTGCATTTGTTTTTGGGGCTCCGACCCCTAATAGTTTTGTGCTTATTTTGAGCCCCTCTACAACATTGTAGAAGGGCTCAACCTTGTTTGGCCATTCTATATACCACCTCCCTTTGAAATCCACTTTAGGCCCTAATTCTTGCATGTTTTGTAGCCTTTTGTTCTTTTGGTTTTAGCTCTTGGTCAGAAC